>JAFEMH010003581.1:0-257389 GCA_022495995.1 Adenophora triphylla var. japonica
AGAGGGACCACTTTGTTCGGATCGGTAGGCGGGAGGAGTCCTTCCGAGAACTAGCTAGCTTGCCTTGCATGTCTTTCATCCGTTCGATCAACCAAGCCATGTGGTCGGTTCGAGGTGGGTTACCGTTTTCGGGGACGGAAATCGAAGATGGAGGTGGATTGGGCGATGGGATCGCCATTCGGGAGTCTTAGGGAGGTAGTTGAGTGTATACCAACCCATACCACAGGGTGTTGAGTTGAGGCGTGATTGCCGGGTCCGCTAAGGGCCGTGTTTGGGAGGCTGGGAAACGATTCGTTAGCCCCAATTAGCGAAACTTGCGGGTGGCAAACTTGAGATGTCGGGATATCCGCTCGGGATGCTGTCCCCAGTAAGAATGGGGACTTTTGATTGTGGTTGCGAGGCTCGTATAGAGGCAAAGGATTGAATCTGGGGATACGCAGAGATGCATTGGGATGCGGCGGAGCGAGCACGTATGTGTCTTTGTTGGTAATGAGCTTGATGTGCGGGCGGAACCGGCGATCAGGCGGGCATGTCGGAGCTGCTTGGCCCGCGCGGAGGAGCTTTGAGCGGAAGGCCCTTTGCGTTCTTTGGGATCTCGTAGCTTGGCGGAGGCGGGACACAGCGATAGCTTTGAGAAACCGGGGGAGCCGGTATGTCTTCGTCTTCTATGAGAACAAAGGTTCCATCGGGTTGAGGAAGCTGCAACTGTTCCTCGAAGGCGCAAGTGTCGACGATCCGGGCTTGCTTTGTTCTTCTTGGCGCTTCTTGATGGCTTCGAAGGCTGCGGCACCTCCTCCATTGTTTGGAGATTCCTTAGTGGCGGGGTTCCGTTTCCCTCATTGTTATACGGTGATCCGTCATGGGAGTATTGGACGGTGCGGACCGTTGAAGCTGGAAGGGCTATCGGACCTTGTGACCTCAATGCGAAAAGGCGGCTTCCCGGGGATTCTCAACCACTCTCGGTTATTTGGAGGGGTGACGGGCAAGGTTTAGACACGGGAATGGCCTAACGGGATAGAAGGGGAAAGCTCACGTGGCATGCGGTTTCCGATTTCTTTTATTTTTTGATTTTTTTTTTTTTTTGTTGTTTTAATTTACTTAAAACATGTTTTCTCGAGAATCCTAGGTAGGTTGGAAAAGATTGCTCTTCTTTTCGCAACTATGCTAGATCTGGGTCGAGTGGAGACCATACGTGCGGCTATAAGCCCCTCGTTTTGCACACTGTATTTCGGCGTCCCGGGGTGGAGACGGCCCAGGGGCGAGGGTCCTATAGTGCTAGCGGTTTCCACCGGCCTAAAAGAAAAATCGAACCTAAGGGTAGGAGCTTGTCATGTTCGTTTTGATGCGTTAGCCGTGTGAATAGTGAACCAGGCCGGCACCGAGTCAAGATCGAGTCGAAGTTCGGCATGACCTCTCTTTACCTTGCTTGCGCAAGGGATGACGTGACGTTAGGCGTTAGGTGGGTCATATTGTCATGGGCGACGTATCAAGGCGTGATGACATGGTGTCATGTAAGCATGGATGTATATCCGGGACGGAACATCGTGCAGGTGTAGCTTCGGAAATCAAGATCGAGGTCAAGATTTTAGCATGACCTTTCATCGCTTTGCTTGCGCGAGGATCTTGAGTTCCGAGCCTTGACTCGAAAAATGGCCGGCATGGTATATGTATCAGATTTGTATGACACGGGCCAGGTAAAAACCAACCGAGTACGGGACGGGAGTGTGACTCAAGACTCAAAGCGTGCGGGGTTGGCAGCTTGGCTAGGATGGGATGTTTGGAATGATCCCGTGCGCGCCCGAGAGCCTAGGAAGACCAAACGGACTGCAGCGAGACCACTCCGGGTTAAGGGTTGTAGTGTGCGGTGTATCCAGAGCGGCCAGTGCGCGTAGTGTGCGGTGTAACTGAGGCGGCGGTGTGAGTAGAGTGCGGTGTAACCGAGGCGGCGGTGCGCGTAGTGTGCGGTCTCTAAAATTCTTTTACGAGTAAAATAGAAATTTTTGAAGAATTTTAAATGTATGCGCGAGATGTATATTGATGCATTTTTTTTTGTATTTTTATTTTTTTTTGTAAAAATAAAAGAAACGAAGCACGTCTGCACACACACACAATAGTTAAAGGAAGGGGTAAAATGAAAGTTTGACCCTCGTCATCGTTTTAAAAATCTTTTGTTTTGTTTAAAAGTTTTTAAAACAAAATGTCCCGCGGAGTCGCAATGAAATTACCGGGATCCGGCTCGCGCGCGTGAACCCCAGGCATCTCGCATTCGTATTTGTTCGGGAAGTCGCCCGGATCCGAGAGACACAATCGCGCCCGGCATCGGCTTGTTCGCATCTTAGCGTTGCGTGTTGGAGGTGTCTCGCCGTTTTGCTTTCGCATTTTGTAGAGTCGCCACGCCGTTTTTATTAAGCCCAAAACATTGAAAAAGGGCATCGGTTTAAAGATAATTTTAAAGCTTTTTGTGTGATGAGATTTTGAGTTCGGAGGTAGATGACTCCCCGGGGAAGAGAATATTAGAATATTAGAGCTCACCGAGTAGCCTCGTAAAACGAGTCTTTCGGATACCCTAATATCCTTTAAATGTTGTGTGTGTGTGTGTGTGCTTTTAAAAATGCATGCTTTGTATCGGATGTCTACATTGTATGCTATGTATGGAAATGTATTGAAATAGTATAGGAAGGAAGCCTTACCAATGTTGGTTCGTGTCTGTCTTCCCGGGAATGATGTTTGAGGTCGGAGTAGCGTTCGGTATGGATCGGGATTGCTTCGGGAGGGACCAGGTTGTCTGCGGACGGAGTTTCGGCGTGAGTTTGAGGTTGTAGGCTGCGTTCGGGCGAGAGGTTCGGCGTGCGTGGGGATCGTCGGGATCACTCGGGGCGAGAGGTTCGGCGTGCGTTGTGGTGGCGGGGAGTCACTCGGGCGGAGTTTCGGCGTGGTTTGGGATCGTCGGTTTGACTCGGAAAGAGCCGGGACACGCGTGGAAAGACCGAGCGAGGCCTCGGAGTACCACGAGGGCCTCGGAGTACCTCGAGAGTGCCTCGGGGCAGCGCGGGAGCGTCTCGGGGAGCGCTCGGAGGCCGGAGCACCTCGAGGGGGCTCGGAAGGCCTCGGAAGGATCCGAAGGGCCGGGAATGCCTCGAAAAGGTCTTAGAAGGGGAGCCGAGAAGGCTTAGGGAGGAATAGAGAAGAGGGAGGTGTGTGAAAATGAGGAGGGGAGCCCTCTATTTATAGTAAAAATTTCGGAGCAAAGAGGTCCGTACGGACCTTCTTGGTTATCCGAATTTTGGATTTCCTCGATTTGAGGGAATGCTGCAATGATGGAGAATATTACGGAATGATGGTGTTCCACCGAGCAATAAGGTCCGTACGGACCATCTTGCATGCAAAAAGAGGTCCGTGCGGACCAACTCTGCGAGGAAGTAATCATTTTCCCGGGATTTGAGGGAATATTGTGGACTTTAAGGGGATTTAGTAATCATTGAAACAAAAGAGGTCCGTACGGACCTTAATTGCTACGATTTCACGAAAATTCCCAAGGTCCTTTTGTCCCTTTTTATCCCGGGGAAGGCTCCTCCACTTGGTTTGGTTGGGGGTTTGAGAGGGTTTTGAGAGGGTTTTGAGTGAGAGAGGTCTCTGAGACTGCGTGGATGAGTCTGCGGTGTTTCCCGTGTGTTTGAAAGGGGGTGATCCAGATTGGGGTACTTACAACGAGGCCTTCCGAGCTCCCTTATGGTGCTCCGAAGCCTCTCCGAGCGCTCCCGCGATGCTCCCGCGCTGCCCCGAGGCACTCTCGAGGTACTCTGAGGCCCCTCGTGGTACTCCGAGGCCTTGCCTGGTCTTTCCCAAGGCGTCCCGGCTCTTTCCGAGTCAAACCGACAACTTGAACGCACGCCGAAACTCTGCCCGAGTGATCCCTGCGATCCCAACGCACGCCGAACCTCTACCCGAGTGATCCCTGCGATCCCAACACACGCCGAAACTCTGTCCGTAGACAACCGGCTCCTCCCGAAGCAATCCCGGTCCGTACCGAAATACTATTCCATCCTCAAACACTATTCCCCAGCGGAAGACAGACATGAACCAACATTGGTAAGACTTCCTTCCTACACTATTTCAATACATTTCAATAAGCAGTGTACAATGTAGACATCCGATACAACATGCATTTTTAAAAGCACACACACAACATTTAAAGAAAGAAGGGGTATCCGAAAGACTCGTATTTACGAGGCGACTCGGGTGAGCTCTAAGATTCTAATATTCTCTTCCCGAGGAGTCATCTGACCTCCGAACTCAAAATCTCATCACACAAAAACAGTTTATTTTTAAACTAATGCCATTTTTCAATGTTTTGGGCTTAATAAAAAACGGCGTGGCGACTCTACAAAGCGAACACGGCGAGACACCTCCCAACTAACGCAAAAGCGGAATAAGCCAGATGCTGGGGCGCGAACGCGCTGCCTCTCAGATCCGGGCGACTTTCCCGAACGCGACGCAACAAAATGCGAGATGCCGGGGCTCCGCGCGCGAGCCGGATCCGGGTAATTTCAGTTGGCGACTCTGCTGGGGACATTTTGTTTTAAAAAACTTTTAAACAAAGCAAAAGATTTTTAAAACGATGATGAGGGTCAAACTTTCATTTTACCCCTTTCTTTAACTGTTGTGTGTGTGTGCATGTGCTTTACTTTTTATTTACAAAAAAAAATAAAAATACAAAAAAATGCATCAATATACATCTGTGCATACATTTAAAATTCTTCGAAAAACTTCTGTTTTACTCAGAAAAAGAATTTTAGAGACCGCATACTACACGCACTGCTGCCTCGGTTACACCGCACACTACTCACACTGCTGCCTCGGTTACACCGCACGCTACGCACACTGCTGCCTCGGATACACTGCACACTACAACCCTTAACCCGGAGTGGTCTCAGTTGCAGTTCGTTTGACCTTCCTACGCCTCTCGGACGCGTACGAGATCATTCCAAACATCCCATCCTAGCCAAGCGTCAACCCTGCACGTTTGAGTCTTGAGTCACACTCTGTCCAGACTTGGTTGGTTTTACCCGGTCCGTGTCATACAAGCACTGGATACATATCCCATTCCGGCCATTTTACGAGTCGAAACTCGGAACTCAAGATCCCTTGTGCAAGCAAAGCGATGAAAAGGTCATGCTAAAATCTTGACTGATCTTGATTTCCGAGAAGCTACGCCGGACGATGTTAGTCCGGATATACATCCATGCTCACATGACACCATGTCATCAAGCCTTTAATACGTCGGCCATGACAATATAACCCGGCCCGACGCCTAACGTCCACACGGATTCCTTGCGCAAGCAAGCAAAGAGAAGGTCATGCCGAACTCTTGACACGATCTTGACTTAGGTGCCGGCTCGGTTCACTATTCAGCATGGCTAACGCATTAAAACGAACATGACAAGCTAGGTCCTTAGGTTCGATTTTTCTTTTAGGCCGGTGGAAACCGCTTCCCCTATAGGACCACTCGCCCCCGGGGCCGGTCCACCACAGGAATGTCGAAATACGGGTGCAAAACGAGGGGCTTATAGTCGCACGAGATGGTCTCCGGCGACCCGGGATCTAGCATAGTTGCGAAAAAGAAGAGCAATCTTTTCCAACCTACCTAGGACTCTGAGAAAACACGTTTTAAGTAAATTAAAACAACAAAAAATAAATAAATATAAAAGAAGCGGAAACCGCATGCCACATGAGCTTTCCCCCTTTTATCCCGAGAGGCCTTCCCGTGTCTAAACCTTGCCCGTCACCCCCTCCAGCGAACCGAGAGTGGTTGAGAATACCCGGGAGCCGCCTTTTCAGTATCGAAGTCACAAGGTCCGACAGCCCTTCCAGTTCAACGGTCCGCACCGTCCGCCACTCCCCCATGACGGGATCAACAAATAACAGTGAGGAAAACGGAACCCCGCCACTAAGGAACCTTCAGAAAATGGAGGAGGTGCTGCGAGCCTTCGAAACTATCAAGAAGGGCCAAGAAGAGCAGCAAGCCTGGATCGTAGACACCCTGCGTCTCCGAGGAACCGTTGCAGTTCCCCAACCTGACGGAACCTTCGTTCTCATAGAAGACGAAGAAATACCGGCTCCCCCGGTTTCTCAAAGCTATCAGCAGGTCCCGCCTCCACCAAGCTACGAGATCCCGGCAACGCAGCGGCTCTCGCTCAGCTCCTCGGGCGTCGGTCAGCCGGCTCAGACATGTCCGCCTCGGCCACGGTCGGTTTCCGGCTCTGCACATCAAGCTCGGTACCAACGGCACACATAGGTGCGGCTCTGCCGGATCCCAATGCATCTCGGTATCCCCGGGATTCATCCCTCTGCCTCTATACGAGCCTCGCGGCCATAATCAAAAGTCCCCATGCTTACAGGACGGGCATCCCGGCGGATATCCGAGGCATCTCAAGCTTGCCACCCTGGCTGGTCTGCCACTTGGGGCTAATGAAGCATTTCCCCAATTCCCAAACACAACCCTTAGCGGACTGGCAATCACGCCCCTAACTTCAGCACTCCCGGGGTATGGGTTGGTATACACACAACTACCTCCCGAAGACTCCCGAATGGCGATCCCGTCGGCCCGATCCACCTCCATCTTCGGTTTCTATCCCCGGCAACCCGCCTCAACTGCCGATCCCCACATGGCTTGGGCGATCGAACAAATGAAGGACATGCAAGGCAAGCTAGCCGATTCTCGGAAGGACTCCCTCACGCCTTGATCCAAGCAAAGTGGTCCCGCTCCTCAGAAATTCGGGATGCCAGAAATGGAAAAGTTTGACGGGACAGAATGCCCAAAAACTCACATCGATACCTATGTCTTGGGTATGAGAGCCAAAGGAGCAACCCCACAACAGATGGCGGACCACTTTCAGCATTCTCTCAAATCCACAGCGCTAAGGTGGTTCCTCGCGTAAAGGAAGAAAACCGCTCCACGTGGGACCCAAATCGGCGAGATCTTCCTAGAGAAGTATCGCGCCAACCTTGAGTGGGACACAAACCGCCACGATCTGCAAGCCACCGAGCAAAAGGATGATGAACCAGTAGGCGAGTTCTACAAAAGATGGAATTGGAAGCTTAGTGAGATAATGGTTCCACTTTCAAAAGAAGAGTAGATGGACATCTTCCATTCTTGCCTCAAGCCATCCCTGAGGACCTTGATTAGCCATCACTTCTATCAGGATCTCCGTGCCATGGTCAACGCGGAACTAAGTTTGAGAAGACTACGGGCCTTGAGAAGACAACGGCAACCCCTGCTTCATCCTACCGCTATCGGACAAACACAGCAACTTCAACTCACTGCCCGAACAAAGGAAAGAAGCGGCCAGGAGCGGTCACTACATCCGAACGGAGCTCAAGTAAACCGCGATCAAGCGGCCCCGAGGAATAACAATCCCCCTCGCTTCCACGCGGTTCCGGCATTTTGACAACCTTGAAATGCCCACCTGGGCCAAGTATTTGAAGCTTTGGTGAAACGAAATCTTCTCGAAGCCTCTCGAGAATTTCCAACCTAAGACTCCCAGCCCCAACATGGATATGAGCAAGCCTTTGCGCCTTCCACAACTACCCGACCACACCACCGACAATTGCTTCGTGCTAAAGCGGGTGGTCCGGGGGCTAATCGAGAGGGAAAATTGGAACGCCCTCGTGGCCCCAATACCATCGGAAATCCATTCCCCGGAGCAGCGGGAGTAAACACGATAGCCTTTGAAGAAACTCAGTGAGAGCGGACCCACTGCAATTTCGAAAATCGTCGGCATCTTTGTCTCGCTATGGCCCAGGAACGTGAAACCGAGTCAAAAGGTCTCGTGACCAGGGAATCCAGGACAAGAACGCCCAAGGGCAAGCTGTCTCCCTACGATCTTTGCCCGACGAGGCACACCGATGGATGGATCGAACGCTCCCGGAGGAGGCGAGTCAAATGGCGGCACGGGAAGCGGTCTAGCCTTCACGAGACGATGACTTACCAATATGTGAGAATCGACACAACGAAGCCCTCCTCATCCTCATAAAAATAGAGATGTTCTTCCTCCCGAACGTCTTGATTGATAACGGCTCCGCGATCGACATCATCGCCTTGAGCACCTTGAAACAACTCCGTATCGACCGCTCCACGATAAGGCCTTCACCCGGGTAATCAGAGCCTACGACTCCTTTGTACGACCAATCGTAGGAGTCATCAATGCGAGGATCAATTCGATGCACAAGCTGGAGTCGGTAGAGTTCCAAGTCGTGGAAATCAAACCAACCTTCTGCGCCTTCTTTGGGATGACCTTGGATACATCAGATGAAAGTGGTATCATCTACCCTTCACCAATGCGTGAAATTCATCAATGCCAATGGAGTGCTCGAGGTGATCCGCGGAAGCAGTACAATGGCAAGCGCTTGGCCGGCAAGCTACGACCCGAGAAGAAGGTCCGACATGACCGAGATACTCTTCTCCGAGATGAGTCTCAATCATGTCCCGCTACGAAGTGGATCCCTACATCCACGCTCTAAGCCGCGACGAGCTAGAAATCGAAGAGCTCATGGGGCAAGACGACAACTCTGACATATGCGACTGCGAAGAATGCTTAAGAGAGGATCAAGAGATGGACGCCCAGATGGAGATTGGCCAGGAGTAGACCACTTACTTCGCCGAAAACCCTCTTGCAAGCGGCTCATCACCGGTCCAGGGTATAGGACAACCCTATGGCCGACACTCTCGGATCTCACGGGGACACCATCACGGCATAGTCCAATTCAACATCCCGGTGTCGAGACCTAGATGAGCAGTGGAGCAACCTCCTCGAGGCCTAATCAAGGAAGGAGAGATAGCATGCCCCCTCGAATCGAGACATTGTAAATGTCGTCCAAGCAAAGATCCCGAGATAAAGGCGGATTCTATGAAAATGATCAACATCAGCAAGAATCAACTCCGAATCAGCGAATGCTTCTCCCTCTTAGAAGTAGCCCTCGGCGACTTCTATCATCAAAGACCCCCAAGGACTGGTAACAACACTAATGGAGGGACATCATCAGGGGAGCAACCAAAAACCTCCGCGATCTGGTTTGAAGTCGAACCACATGCAAGCTATTTTCCTGGATTCGTGCCAACTGAAGATTGGCCACCAGAGCCATCGCCACCCCCTCTAGAGCTACGGCACATGAGTAATGAAGCACAGTCCAATCCTCGTCGCCTATAGTCTAGCTTCGAGTCGTGTTGTCTGTATGTCTTTCGAGTCATCTGATGGCTCTACGCCGGAAGATCGTGAGTCCATAATCAACAATGTACGGTCTTTAAGCTTTCAATAAAAGGTCCGACCTTTCTAAAATATCCTTTCATTGCATCTTTAACAAATGATGAGTTAACTAATCAAAACAGTTAATAACAATTCATCTACACAAAGAAGCAAACACATTAATTGAATAAATGTATCAAGCAAACATTTAAGCATGTTGTCAAACGAGAGAAAAATCGGGCCCAAGCTGCCGAGGAGGTTTTAATCACAGCGATTTGCGAGATTGCTGAAGAGCCAAAGAGACGCAAGTCCGAAGCCATTTCCGGCCACAAGTCCGGATCTTCCCGATTACCTCAAAATGGAAACCACCTTCATGAACGAAGAAGGTCAACGCAGGGAAGGAACCAAAGCCAAGATCATCATGGCCCTAAAACACCTCGCCTCTCACTTTGTCATCCTTGGGGACATGCTATACAAGAAACGCTACCAAGGACCACTCCTACGCTGCATCAGCCAGGCGGAAGCAAACGAGCTCATGAACGAAGTCCACAATGGGGCTTGCGGTCCCCACATGAACGCCGAGCCACGATGCAAATCATTCTCGGGATGGGCTACTCTTGGATCTCCATGGAGCGGGCTGCATCCACTTTGTCCGAAGAGCTGCGACAAGTGTCAACGGTTCTCAACCTCAATCATCCTACCTCCCCACGATCTCTCTTGCATGACTACGCCACGGCCGCTTCGCCACTTGGGAATTGACGTCATCGGGAAAATTGCTCCGCCCGAGCGGCAACGGTCACGAGTTCATCTTAGTAGCCATCGATTACTTCACCAAATGGGTCGAAGCCAAGTCTTACAAGGTACTCACCTCCAAGAAAGTCGCGCATTTCCTCAAGGAAAACATCATCTGCCGATACAACATCCCGAATGAGGTCATATCAGACAACGGCTCACACTTCGAAGGGGAATGCGACAAACTGCTAGCTGAATTTAAGATCACACGCCACAAGTCTTCTCCCTACCGGCCACAGACTAACGGCGCCGTGGAAGCAGCAAACAAGACCCTCGAATGGATCATCCGAAAAATGACCACCCGAGGATGAGATTGGCCCGAGAAGCTGCACCTTGCACTTTGGGGCTAACGAACATCAGTCAGAACAGACACGGGAGAAACCCCATTCGCCCTGACATACGGGATGGAAGCAGTCCGTCCCATTGAACTGGAAATTCCCTCACTCCAGAGTCTTTGTTGGAAAATGACCTCAACGAAGTAGAATGGCTCTGAAGCCGACATGACGAATTGGCTCTGCTAGACGAGCGACGACTAAAGGCCATGGAACACGTCCGAGCCTACCAAAGCAGAATGGCTAGAGCTTTCGACAAGAAGGTCAAGTCCCGAGACACTGGGAAAATGGGAACCAACATGGATCGGCCCTTTCGTGGTTCAAAAGATCTTCTTCGGAGGTGCCATGAAGCTGACAGACCTAGACGGCAATCCCTTCATGAATCCAGTCAACGGAAGCAAACATCGCAGATACTTCGCCTAAAGAAGAACAACTGTGCATCTCTTGGCACTCCATGTAGTGTCGAACTACGCGAACTGAGCCACTCTAGTCAGGAGACGTAGGCAACCTTAATTGGTCCGGTCTAAAAACACACAAAAAGTCAAAAGTTTGAATGTCAATCAAGACCTCCATCAAACTACACACTTTCCAAGAGCATGCCCCCACCATCACCTTGACCAAGTCAAAAAACGGCGGCAACATCAAAGGACATCAAAAGGTCACTCAGCATCAAACGACTGACCCATGTCTGCTTCCAAGCCAGGGGCTTGTCTTCGCCCTCACGCTCTTCGAAAAAAAAAGAGAGAGCTCGAGCAAGGGCTCACAAAAAAAAAAAAAAAAGAGAGCTCGAGCAAGGGCTCACAAAAAAAAAATAAAAAAAAAGGAAGTTCAAGCAGAAGCTACAAAAAAAGAGGTCAAGAGCCCGACACCAACAAGAGGCAAGGAAGCCACGGAAAAGACCGTCAAAACGACTTGTCAGGGAATCATCCGACCTCTCAGCCAAGCACAAAGCCCGAGCAAAGGGGATTGTCGTCAGGGCCCAGGCCGCTTCAGTCCGCAAATGCAACAGGAAAGTCCAAGGATGGACGCCGCCAAGACTCACAAAAGAAACAAAGGCAAACAAGAGATCTTGCGTCTCGACAAAGCTTTAAAAGTAAATTACAAATCATTAACGGTTACAACATTTCTTGATGAGTTCAAGCACGGTCTACTCTCAAGTTCACAACATGCTAAAAGACAGCTTAATACATTTAACAAATAATGTGTTTACAATGCAATGAATGGATACCTAGGAGGTCATTCCGCGCCATTTGCGCTTGTCCCCTCGCCATTCTTCCCTTTCTTCCCTCGTCCCTGGCGAGTCTTCTTTCGCTCCACGCTAGCCAACTCTGCGTCTCTCGAGTCAGAGATCGGGGTCCTCCCCGTAGAGTCGAACAAACCGGCGGCTCTCGGGGCTTCATTCGCCCGTGCTTCGGCTCGGATCTCCTCCCTGCGAGTCTGCAAAAGCGGACCTCTTTCCGTCAGTCAGTCAACTCTGGTCTCGTAGTCAATCAAAATGTCTCCCGTCACATCCTGAGGGTCAGACCAGGCTTCGGCACTCCTAAGGCAATAGCTACTACGGCAACCAGTCCCCAGAATCGCTCCACGCCTGCTCTCCAAAGCCACTTGGGACTGCCCAACACGTTGCTCATACCAGGCCAGGTACTGAGTCATCAATACGACACTCTCCCGACATCTAAGGAGCACCGCGGGAGGGAAAGCGGAGAATACTTCCATACCCTCGGGAAAATACAAAAAGAACACACAGGCCCATACAAAGAGGAGCTATCTCCTTGCAGCAGCAAGGTCGTCCCGGCCAACAAAGGCTCCTGCTTCACCCCAGCTGCCGGGAAATAAGCAACGGAATATAGAAAGAGGACCAAGACAAACCTGGAACTCGACAACATAGGACCGCTTCTGAAAGGCCCTCACAGTCTCAATTCCCCGGTGCAAGGGAACCCACCAACGGATCGATGCGTACCGAGCCGTGCCATCCATCTCTCCCGGGCGGGTGATCCATATCCCGACACAAGAGGTCGCCGAGCAAATGACCACGGGCTAAACGACGTCGGAGCCTCGGGCATGGCCTGAAGTCTCTCTCGCAGCCACAAGGTGAGCAAAGCTGGGCTTCCCCCTCTCATGAATCGATCCCCAGTCGCCAGACGGTCAATACCATGAAGAGTCTCCCCCAACACCAACGGGACAATATCCTCTCCAGCTCTACAGTGCCCGACCACATCTAGCAAAGTGCCATCGCAAATGCCAAGGGAGTTGACCATGAAGAGCGTCACTATCACGCACAAGGCAAATGCATCCCAAGAGACATCACTATCATCATCAATCATGAACCGCTCCGGCAGCGCAGAAATGTCAATATGACTCGAATCAAGGATCATGCCCTGCACTTCCCCCAACGAAGTCCGAAGAAAGCCTGCAAGCTTCACGCTCACAGCGGCACCGCCAATCAAAGGAAGTGAGATGGTCTCCACCTCCGGTCCTCCAATCAAAGCCCGAAAATCCTCAAAGGTGGGCACTACCTCATTGTAGGAGAAGCAATACACATGCCTCCTAACATCCCAGAACTTCGTGGCAGCCCGCAACAACTCCCAATCAGGAACCAACTCCTTAAGGGACCAAATCGAGCAAAGTCGAAACCTTACCTCGAAAGCCCGCCTCTGATGCCTCATACGGCGTCGCATCCACATTTTCAGCCGCTCAAGGAAGTCTGCTTGCCTCTCCTGCGAAAGCCTTGGCAAAATTCTTGGAACGTATGAAGAATCCATGGCAAAAATGGAGGTTCATAGAGAAAATGGGGAAGAAAGCTCAAAATGGCTGCAAATGGGGAGTGGGGAAAGTCCAGACATCCGGAAAGCATTTATCCCTTCCCAAAAGCGAAGGTGATCCGTACGGACCTCTTTGCACCCTAGGTTGGTCCGTACGGACCTTGTTGCATCATGGCCCCACTTTCTCAGCAAACAGGCCAACAACCACTATTCCCAGCAGGACCTTGTTCCAAACTGCCCAAACTCTGGCCAAAGCCATTTCCGGCAAACACCCGCTACCCGCAAACGCACTCTCAACTCACGTGGCATGCACAAATAAAAAAAATAATAGCAACAATTCCTTGGACAATTCCCGGGAATCACAAAGACACATTACATCTTAGAATAAAATACTTTGCAATACAAATGCGAATGTTTTATTACAGGTACAATGTCTGTTGCTAAAAAAAAAGAAGATATGGAAAGAGGGAAAGCAAATGAACCCTAATCTGACTCTTCAGCATCATCATCATCACCAACATCCTCAAGCGAGAAGTTGGGCATCCCGGTAAACTCGCCAGCCACACCCTCATCGTCAGAATACTGAACCCCTTCCTGGGGTAGGTACTCAAGATACTCGGAAGGGTCGAACCTGACAAAAGGATCGAAGTAGGCAGGCTCTGACAAACCCTCACCCTGTGCATCAGGCGGAGGAAAGACCTGATAAAGGGTCTGCGACCTCTGAGCTCCCGAGGACGTCCCGGCATCCATGCTATGCCGCCCCCGCGAAGGTCCCTCCTGCTGTGGCTCCGGCTCGGCTCTCGGTGGGGGAACATCCACAGAATGCCTCGAAGGCATCGGCTCGTACGCCGGCACATGTCGCGAAGACTGGCAAGACAACTTCCCCTCCAACTTCTTCGCAAAGGACCGCATCGCCACATAACGGCGGGTCAGCATGTCATAAGCTCTCCCCGGGACCTGTACAAGCAAGCGACGAGAAAGCGCTTCGGCAATACGGGTACTCAACAAAAGAGAAAAATACAGAAAAGATGTCAAAATGGAAAAGAGTAAGCACACTCACCGGCGCATCCGGGTCAACCCGATAAGCAGCAGGAGCCAGCTCAGGCACGGGTATCAACACCCTACGCCTCGACGAGTCGCCCCGTATATATGTGAAATCCGGCCCGGAGCACGGGAACCTCACAGGGGACACTGGCGGACCGGCCTCCCTCCCTCGCCAACACCTGTGGCATCCTCAAATTCCTCCTCACGAAGACCCCATACTCCTCTCTGAACCAGACAAACTCATCGGCACTCACGCCGCCCAAATACCTCTCAAACTCCGGCAGCATCCATATCCAGGGAATCCATCATCCCAAAGGCGGGTCCTCGAAGCCAAGGGAAGCATGCCGGGCCATCTTCCTTGAAAGACCCTCTCTCCCAGTACATGACGTCGCGGGTCGGGCCCGCGGCATCTTCCGGCTGCGCCGTCACCACGGGAGCACCCCGAAATCATCGGCCTCATCACAGAGCCGGGGATACGAGCAAACTCCGGCCGGGCTATCTCCCCCCAGATGCTTTGCACCTCCCCAGTAGGTAATAGTGAGCTTCCCCTCTTGGTCCTCCTCCTCCTCGCCGGACGGGCCCGGGCAACATAGCGAGGATAGGCGCTATGGCCCCGTCATCTCGATCCCACGGGAAGCAGGAAGATCTCGTAGAACCACACACGACAAAAGCGAGAAAAGGCTCGGTGCAAGAGAAAACGGAGAAATGACGAGAGTTGCTAAATCAAAAACAACAATAAACTCATACCTCAAGCAAAATCAAAGCGGGCCAAAGAGCGCCACGCCTCGGCTAAACCGGTCCAAGGAGAAGTAAAGCTCGGCCGAGGCCCGCCTCGCCCCAAGCTATATTGCGAGACTCTCTCCAAATCAATCAAGCTCTCCAGCGGAGCAAAAGGAGCCGTGGTCGCGTGGTTCGATAACGAGTCTCGAGACGGGGCAAACCACAAAGGAGCGTGCCGGGCGATCCCGCCGTCACCGGGGCGGCACCACGGCAATAGGCCCCAATGCGGCCGTAATCCGAATCTCCACATCAGTACGGCATGCCCGAGCCCTACGAGGAAGAGGCCACAAAGCCCGGCGGCCCGGCCCGACACCTCCTCGGATATCCATCCCTCCACCGCCTTGGCCCTCCTTTGAAGGAAAGCCGGTGATAGCGAGAAAAATCGGTGGGCGTCGCTGTCACCTCGCCCGGCTCGGATGGAAGGTGTGGGTGGTATCCCGCCAATACTCGAGACAAACCCGGAAGATACTCTTGTTCTTCCTCGTATCGAAGATCCCGACCAAGTTCTCCACAAACACGCCCAAGCCAGGAAGCATACACCAGACCTCTTGGGGCTCGACTCCGCCCCCGTAGAGATGTCCGGCAGCTGGCCGCGCTCCACCACAGCCTCGAGCGACCCTCGGGACTTCATCTTTTTGGCTTTCCCAGCCAAAAGCCCCTCATCCTGCAGGTAAACACAGCAAAGGTACGTCAGTCACAGTACTTAATACCAAAATAAAAAAAAGAGGTTCCGTCACAAAACACGACACACATTGCACATACTTTTCACATGTAATCCGTCACAAAACACGGCACACATTGCACATACTTTTCACATGCAACCCGTCACAAAACACGGAATGCATTACACATAATTTTCCATGCAGTCCGTCACAAAATACGGCACACACTGTACACATTTTCTCAACAAAGGAATTAAGCCTTACACGACACATTTTCAAAAGGCCCGTCACAAAACACGGCACATATTGCACATATTTTCCCCACAAAGTCCGTCACCAAAAACACGACACACACTGCATGACGCATTTTCGAAAGAAAAGTCCGTCCCTACACGGCACATACTTTCAGACAAAACCCGTCACAAAACACGACACATGTCACATTTTTCACAAAATTTGTCCCTACATGGCAATTTTCTCACAATGTACATACAAAAATAGCATAAGGTACAAAACACCAGTCAGAACAGCCACGGAAGAAACCCCATTCGCCCTGACATACGGGATGGAAGCAGTCCTCCCCTTTGAACTGGAAATTCCCTCACTCCGAGTGCTGCTGGAAAATGACCTCAACGAAGTAGAATGGCTCTGAAGCCGACATGACGAATTGGCTCTGCTAGACGAGCGACGACTAAAGGCCATGGAACACGTCCGAGCCTACCCAGCGAGAATGGCTAGAGCTTTCGACAAGAAGGTCAAGTCCCGAGACCTTTGGGAAAATGGGAACCAACATGGATCGGCCCTTTCGTGGTTCAAAAGATCTTCTTCGGAGGTGCCATGAAGGCGCCAGGACCTAGACGGCAATCCGCCCATTGAATCCGGTCAACGGAAGCAAACATCGCGAGATACTTCGCCTAAAGAAGAACAATCAGCGTGCATCTCTTGGCACTCCATGTAGTGTCGAACTACGCGGACCTTGAGCCCTCTAGTCAGGAGGAACGTAGGCAACCTTAATTGGTCCGGTCTAAAAACACACAAAAAGTCAAAAGTTTGAATGTCAATCAAGACCTCCATCAAACTACACACTTTCCAAGAGCATGCCCCCACCATCACCTTGACCAAGTCAAAAAACGGCGGCAACATCAAAGGACATCAAAAGGTCACTCAGCATCAAACGACTGACCCATGTCTGCTTCCAAGCCAGGGGCTTGTCTTCGCCCTCACGCGCCGAAAAAAGAGAGAGCTCGAGCAAGGGCTCACAAAAAAAATAACAAAAGAGAGAGCTCGAGCAAGGGCTCACAAAAAAAAATAAAAAAAAGGAAGTTCAAGCAGAAGCTACAAAAAAAAGAGGTCAAGAGCCCGACGCCAACAAGAGGCAAGGAAGCCATGGAAAAGACCGTCAAAACGACTTGTCAGGGAATCATCCGACCTCTCAGCCAAGCACAAAGCCCGAGCAAAGGGGATTGCCGTCAGGGCCCAGGCCGCTTCAGTCCGCAAATGCAACAGGAAAGTCCAAGGATGGACGCCGCCAAGACTCACAAAAGAAACAAAGGCAAATAAGAGATCTTGCGTCTCGACAAAGCTTTAAAAGTAAATCACAAATCATTAACGGTTACAACATTTCTTGATGAGTTCAAGCACGGTCTACTCTCAAGTTCACAACATGCTAAAAGACAGCTTAATACATTTAACAAATAATGTGTTTACAATGCAATGAATGGATACCTAGGAGGTCATTCCGCGCCATTTGCGCTTGTCCCCTCGCCATTCTTCCCTTTCTTCCCTCGTCCCCGGCGAGTCTTCATTCGCTCCACGCTAGCCAACTCTGCGTCTCTCAGTCCGAGATCAGGGGTCCTCCCCGTAGAGTCAGACAAACCAGCAGCTCTCAGGGCTTCATTCGCCCGTGCTTCGGCTCGGATCTCCTCCCGTGCTTCAGTCGCCCACTCAACGGCAACGCAAGCACCGACCGTCATCGTAAGCCCGGACTTCGCCCACTCAACGGCAACGTAAGCACCGGCCGTCATCGTAAGCCCAGACCTCGCCCACTAAACGGTGAAACAAGCGCGAAAAAAAGGAGCCAGCACCTCCAAGCACAAATCCCAAGGCATAAAATGCCTCCAAAACGTCAGACAGTGGATCAAGCACCGGCCATCAAAGTAAGCCCGAGCTCCTTCCCCAGCAAGTCAAAAAGGGAATTCTCGCAAACCCGTACAAGACCGCATATCCCCAGCACCGGCCGTCAGTGTAAGTCCGGATTTCGCCCACTAAACGGCAACGCAACCACCGGCCATCATCGTAAGCCCGGATTTCGCCCACTAAATGGCAACTCAAGCACCGGCCATCAAAGTAAGCCCGAAGTCACCTTCTCAGCAGAAGAAGCCCCTACAAGGCCACAATGATCCCCAACGGATGAACACCGAAAGTCATCGTAAGTCCAACATTTTCCCCAAACGGGTAAAACGCGAGACGTTTGCACCTCTCACAGTCAAAGCTCAAGGTAGCCATGCCTCCACAACCGAAGTCAGAAGACGAATCAAGTCCTCACGCATGACACAACCGCAGTCAGAAGACGAATCAAGTCCTCACGCATGACACAACCGCAGTCAGAAGACAAATCAAGTCCTCATACATGACATATCTCCAGCCCGGAAGGCTTTAAACCACTCGGTCCGGAAGACCGTATAAACCTCCCACATCACTATCTCCAGCCCGGAAGGCTTTAAACCACTCGGTCCGGAAGACTGTATAAACCTCCCACATCACTATATCCAGCTCGGAAGGCTTTAAACCACCCGATTCGAAAAATCATAAAATTTCCATCTCAGGACACCACCACGTCCTCACAGTCGACCTCGGCGGTCACACCACAAACCATCTTCTCGTAAGATTACCCATCTTCTAATAAGATTGCACACCCAGGACGCCACCACGTCCTTACCACCGACCTATGCGGTCACACAGGATGCCACCACGTCCTTATCATCGACCTATGCGGTCACCCCAGGACGCCACCACGTCCTCACAGTCGGCCTCGGCGGTCACACGACACTTCAGGGCACCACCACGCCCGCATACACTCACAATTTCACGACCTCTGAACTACGACCAAGCTTGATTCCCGCCAGGAATACGTAGGAATCCTATCACAGGGTCCAGCCATCGACCTATGCGGTCACCCAGGACGCCACCACATCCTTACCACCGACCTATGCGGTCACCCATGACGCCACCACGTCCTTATCATCAACCTATGCGGTCACCCAGGACGCCACCACGTCCTTACCATCGACCTATGCGGTCACCCCAGGATGCCACCACGTCCCGGCACCGGCTATCACGGTCACCGGGATGCCACCACGTCGCCCATCAACCTATGCGGTCACCAGGATGCCACCACGTCCTTACCATCAACCTATGCGGTCACCCAGGACGCCACCACGTCCTTACCATCGACCTATGCGGTCACCCCAGGACGCCACCACGTCCTTACCACTGACCTATGCGGTCACCCAGGACGCCACCACGTCACTCACAACTGACCTAAACGGTCACCCACAGGATATCATCACATCCACACACAGAGTTTCAGTCAGAGGACATCTCCCATCCTCGTGCACAACAACACTCACCCCACACACGAACTACGACTAGGCTTGATTCCCGCTAGGGATACGTAGGAATCCTATCACAGGGTCTAGCCAACTGACGTAAACGGTCACACAACAGGACACTTCCATGTCCTCACACACCGCCCTACACGGTCACTTCCTCTCCCAGCACGCGATCCAGATTAGGACCCTTATCTTATCGACGACCCCACTTCCTCCGTAAGTGACGTCGTCGAGGGGCTTCTGTAAGTACCCCAATCTGGATCACCCTCTTCCGAGCACATGGGAAATACCGCAGACTCACAAACGCAGTCTCGAAGACCTTTGACACTCAAAACCCCCAAAAACCCCCAGCCAAACCAAGGGAGGAACCTTTCTGGGATAAAAAGGAACAAAAGGAACTTTTGGGAATTTTTCAGAAAAGCAAATATGGTCCGTACGGACCTCTTTGCTTCAATGATTACTGAATCCCCTTAAAGTCCAACTTATTCCCTCAAATCCCGGAAGTGATCATTACCCCCCTACATGGTTGGTCCGTACGGACCTTTCTGCATGCAAGGTTGGTCCGTACGAACCTTATTGCAACCAGACATCATCATTTCAGAATCCTCTTAAAGTCAACATTATTCCCTCAAATCGAGGAAAACCAAAAAATTGGATTACCTGGAAGGTCCGTACGGACCTTCTTGCACCTAATCTGGCACTATAAATAGAGGGCTCCCCCTCCCTCATTTGACACATCTCCCTCTTCTCTCCTCTCCCCCCAGCCTTCAGGCACCCCTCTAAGACCCTTCGGGGTAATCCCGGCCCCTTACGGATCCTTTCGAGGCCTTTCGAGCTCCCTTGTGGTGCTTCGAAGCCTCTCCGAGCGCTCCCGCGACGCTCTCGCGCTGCCTCGAGGCACTCTCGAGGTACTCTGAGGCCCCTCGTGGTACTCCGAGGCCTTGCCTGGTCTTTCCCAAGGCGTCCCGGCTCTTTTCGAGTCAAACCGGCAACTTGAACGCACGCCGAAACTCTGCCCGAGTGATCCCTGCGATCCCAACGCACGCCGAAACTCTGCCCGAGTGATCCCTGCGATCCCAACGCACGCCGAACCTCTGCCCGAGTGATCCCTGCGATCCCAACACACGCCGAAACTCTGTCCGTAGACAACCGACTCCTCCCGAAGCAATCCCGGTCCGTACCGGAACATTATTCCATCCTCAAACACTATTCCCAAGCGGAAGACAGATATGAACCAAATTGTTAAGGCTTCATTCCTACACTATTTCAATACATTTCAATAAGCAGTGTACAATGTAGACATCCGATACAGCATGCATTTTTAAAACCACACACACACACAACATTTAAAGAAAGAAGGGGTATCCGAAAGACTCGTATTTACGAGGCGACTCAGGTGAGCTCTAAGATTCTAATATTCTCTTCCCGAGGAGTCATCTGATCTTCGAACTCAAAATCTCATCACACAAAAATAGTTTATTTTTAAACTGATGCCCTTTTTCAATGTTTTGGGCTTAATAAAAAATGGTGTGGCGACTCTACAAAGCGAAAACACGGCGAGACACCTCCCAACTAACGCAAAAGCGGAATAAGCCAGATGCCGGGGCGCGAATGCACTGCCTCTCGGATCCGGGCGACTTTCCCGAACGCGACGCAACAAAATGCGAGATGCCGGGGCTCCGCGCGCGAGCCGGATCCGGGTAATTTCAATATCGTTTGACTAAAATCAAACATGACTTTCATCATATGTAAGGTCATGATAATCTCAGGTCTAGGGACTAAATGAAGTGACCATATGAAATTTAATTATGACATTTGACCATGACATAAATCTCATACGGGTCAAGTCCAGTCACTTGTTCACTAACAAGTTCCCATAATTTCAATGTGCATCTCTATGCATATAATCATCATATGATTATCCATTGACAATTATACTAATTATTCTCTTAATAATTAGGGATGGAGATTATTACAATAAATATGCAAAATATATAATAATCAAATAATAAACTTAAACGATAAAGATGATACATAACGGTTTTAAGTTAAACATAATTAAAGCCTAGGGCATTACACCAACAGTCTTCCACTTGCACTAGGCTCCATTTATGTATCGAATACTCATGAATCTAACATGACCATCATGCTTCTTCCTGTGCGAGGGTCTTTGTAAGTGAATCCCTTATGTCATCATCGGTTGATACTTTGCATATCTTTACGTTTTCTCATTCTTTATGAATTCCTCGAAAAACGTCTAAGTGCGTGCTTGGATCGCTGTTGTGATCTTGGTTCCATTGTTTTCACAAATGGCACCACAATTGTCACAGCAAAAGTCTCACCGATTAGTGATACTTGGAACATTTCCAAAACACTAAAGAACTTTTGATCCAAACTGCCTCTTTTAGCCACATCATATGTTGCTAAAGTTTGGCCTTAGTAGTAGAATCGGCTACAAATTTCTGCTTGGAACTCTTCCAATCAAAACTGCACCTCTAATAAGCATAAACACAAATCCTAATTGCGATTTTAAATCAACTTTGTCAGTTTGGAAGCTGGCATCTATGTAACCCTTACAACAAGATTAACTTCCAACCTTTCAAATGCCAAGAACGTATCCTTAGTTCTTCTTAAGTACTTAAGGATCATCTTGACTGCCATTCAATTGTTCTCAACAGGATCAGATTGGTATCGACTCATCATGCTCAAAGCATATGAGACATCGGGTCTAGTACAAGTCATGGTATTCATGACAGATCCAAATGCCGAAGCATATAGAACTTCATTCATTTCCCTTTTGCTCATCATTTGTCATAAGACAATGAGTATTGCTAAGAGAAATACCATGACCCATTGACAAGCTACTCTTCTTAGACTCTTCTAAGAACCTTGTCAATGTGAATACTTTGACTCAAACCAATTTATCCTTCTAGTTCTATCTCTATAGATCTTGATGCCAAGGATGTAAGCGGCTTTACCCATATCTTTCATTGAGAAACCTTTCCTTGACCAAGACTTGACAGTCTTAAGTGTCGAAACTTCGGTTTTTCCAATGAGTAAGATATCATTTTAATAAGACAATAGAAATGATACTACGCTCCCACTGAATTTCATGCATACACAAGGTTCATCTTCATACTTGATGAAATCAAACTCTTTGATCGATTCATCAAAATGAAGATTCCAATTCCTTGAAGCTTGCTTCAACCCATCTCATGGATCTTTGCAACATGCACACTTTATTAGAATTTCTCGGATCGACAGAACTTCGGGTTGTGTACTATACACATCCTTACTAATTTTTCCATTTAAAGAAAGTCGTTTGACATCCATTTGTCACATCACACAGTCACAATATGCGATTATGGCAATTGAAATTCTAATAGACTTTGACATTGTAACTGGCGAAAAAGGTTTTAACATAGTCAATACTATGAATTTGCCTAAATCCCTTTGCTACAATCCTTAGTCACAAAAGTATACACCTTCCAATCCATGTCGGTCTTGAAGACCTACTTGCATCCCTTTAGTTTTTACACCTTCAGGTAGCCCAATCAAGTTCCAAACTTGATCATCAAACATGGATTGCAATTCGGACTCCATGGTTCCTAACCATTTATCCAAATTAGGAGTGGACATCGCCTCAAGATAGGAAGTAGGATCGTCATTTTCAATGACTTTCACTTCATTACTTTCCGATACGAGAAATCAATATTTCTTGAGTTCGGATCGTAACCTATCTGATCTACGATGGACTTGTGCATCTTGAACCGGTTCCACAATTTCTTGTGAACTTGGTTCCGTCTCTACTCTTGGTTCCATATTATTTTCGGATTCTTGAACTTCTTCAAGATTAATTTTACTCCCACTAGATTCTTTATTGAGAAACTATTTCTCAAGAAACGAATCGTATAGAGCAACAAACGTTTTGTTCTCTTTTGCGGTTGTTAGATTAATTTTCGAAAATAATCTTGTCAGATTTGGTGTTAACTTATAAGAGACAGGTCTCTTTATATAAGATTCGCAACCCCAAATCTTCATGAAAGATAAACTAAGTTTTCTTCCATGTCACATCTCATGTGGGGTCTTAGGAACCGATTTAGTAAGGACTCAATTCAGTGTAACCGCATTATTTCTAATGCATATCCTCAGAAGAAAATAGGAAATAGGAAAGTCAACTTGACACATCATCGAACGAACCATGTCTAACAAGGTTCAATTCCTCCTATCAGACACACCATACAATGTGGTATTCCGTGTGGAGTCAACTCTGAAACGATTTCACAGTTTTGAGATGATTGTCAACCTCTTGGCTCAAATATTCACCACCTCGATCTAATCGAAGTACTTAATAGTTTTACCAAGTTGTTTTGTATTTCATCTTGAAATGTTCAAAACATCTCAATCGATTCACCTTTGGACTTCATCAGATAGACATAGTCATATCTAGATAAGTCTTTAGTGAAATGTGATGAAATACCGAAGTCTTCCCCTAGCAATGCTACTTAATAGTCTACATACATCTCATGTATAATGACCAATAAGTCACTAGCCCTCCCACTACTCTTAGTGTAGGGTGGTTTGGTCAATAATCCCAATAAATAAGATCCACATTCCTCAAATGATTCATGGTCATATGAGTCTAAAAGTCCATGTTAGTGGTGTTTAGATACATGTTTCTTATTTATCTGACCAAGCCGGCAATGCTATATGAACGCGTTGTTCATATTGTTCGGTTCAGATCTCCCATTTATATTATAGATATCTTCAATATTATTTTGTTTCTTACCGTCATGGATATGAAGATCATTCAATGACATATGCAATACAATAAGGTATATCATTAAATAAATATAAAACTTCTTATTTTAATAAGAAAATTATATCCTTCATCATCCATTTAAGAAACGGAAATAATACTTCTACTCAAATCTGGAACGTAGTCATACTTGTTCAAAACAAGTACTACTTCACAAGGTAAAGTGTCTTCACAAGTCCCTATGGTTAATGTAGCAACTCTTGCTTCATTCCCACGCATAGGTTTAATTCACCTTCTTTGAGTAGCTTTCTATTCTTTATTCCTTGCACATTCTTCAACAAATGTGGAATCGAATCCGGTATCATATAGCCAAGAACAAGAAGTCGAAAGGAAAATATCTATCATATAGATACTTGAAGTAGTAGCAATCATATTGCCCTTCTTCACCTTTTAGGCCTTCCTAATAAGCCTTGCAACTTTACTTCCAATGACAATCTTATTGCAATGATAGCAAACTGCATCTTTTTGAGACACTTTGGGTTTAGCCTTTTCGGCTTTGACAACTTTTGTCCTAGGTTTAGCAACCTTTGCTTTACCTACTTCTCCTTCCTTTTGAACCCTTTTCTTGTGTTAACTATTAACACTATTGCGGATTGCTCCTTGTTGCATCTCATGCATTAAGAGCCTTCACCACAACATACATCTTTTACCTAGTTCGCATTTGGAACATTTCCTTTTGCGTTGTGCTAGAACAAAAGTAAATTTCATGTGTTCAAGGTTCTTCATAAAAGCCTTTAAACATGGTGGCAAGCATAAGGCAAGCAATGCTATTAGAATCATCAACATGTTTCTAAAGTTGCTCCTTATTTGCCCTTTGCAACATTTGCAGTGGGTTCAGCAGGAACGGATTCGTCAAGAACGTACACATTTACCTAAGAACCATTCTTTAGGCTTCTGATCCAATCAGAATTATTTGTATCGTTCCTTTCGAGCTTTGTCCTTCATAAGAACGAATCGCAATTATCATTATGTAATGCTACTTCTACAACAAAATATACAAATTATATGAACACATATCAATACCAACACATTTATCATTTAAGAGCAAATAATGTATTTTACAAATACTCCCACTAAATCATACACCTTCCAATGCAAATAAGCATAATATGCATTTAGTGGGCTAAGATCCAACTTCAATTTAATCTCAAGTACGCTATGGCGCACCGCTCAAGATTAAATTAATTAGGTAGAAAACATCAATCATATCGTATATGACTCTTAGGTCTTTTATGAGATTCATTTAAGACATCATATGTCTTAGCATATTTTAATCTCATCTTATGCCTTGGGTCCAAAACCATTTTGATAACCCAATTAAGTTCATCCAATTTAAACGTATAGGAACCACCATTTCCTCATCTTGCTCGCAAACGGAATAGAATCAAAGCACCTTGCTATGGCAAGCCCACCCAAAACTATCCGAGTGGTCTCAAGTGTTTTAATCATGGATTGGCATAAAGAACTTAAAAGTTAAATGAAGGTTTTTTAAAGCAGATTATAAGCATATCAACATAGATAATCATAATGTACACCAGGTATGTTCCCAAGAAAGTAGGTGAGCCACAAGGACTGCTTAAGTACCAAATCTTCCTTCAACAAAAATCTCCTAGTCATGCACAATTATAATACCAATTTGAATACAACATAATCAGTACTTTGTATACTGACTTGTTTCTCATAAACAATCAGACTCGTAAACTGACTTGCTTCTCATAAACAATCAGATTCCTTCAAACTTTGCGTAAACTGACTTGTTTCTCATAAACAATCAGAAAACCAAAATTTAATGTTTCAACTAAACATTTAACAAATTGCAATTCAATGTTTCAACTAAACATCTAATAAAATTCTTAACGCTTAAGAACATATAATTCATGCATCGCAACAATTAATAAAAAAACACATTTAAATTATATTATGTTGGCAATGAGCTCGATCAAATCGATCCTCATAAGACATAAGCGGACTCTAGCAAGCCATTATGTCTACCCAAATAATATAACGTAAGAGTTCACGTTTCCAATGGTACACTTCCTGTAACGACCCTAACCCTAGGCACTATTTTAGCATCATATTATGTGCTTTTAATATTATTGTTAATATTATGTGTTCATTTTATATCCTTGATTTCTTATATTAGGATGAAATGATTGGGAAATAAAATAATATTTTTGGGGGAAGTATAATAATTGACAATAAATAAATGAGTGTAGTTAGGATTTTATTGTGTAGAGAAAGGAAGTAAAGGGGTTAATTGTATTTCTTGAACATTTAGGGGCTTTAGTGTAGGAATTGGAAAGACTTTTATTAACTAGGCATGGGGGGCCATACCCTTAAAATCCTCCCCTTCACTCCTTAGTCAAAAGCCTACCACTCCTCCCATACTTCCTTCATCCTTCCCAATTTCACCTCATCATTCTCTTCTTCTCTCTTATCAATTTCCATGGAAGCTTCACCTTGAAAGCCTTACTTTCCAAGTTTCTACCAAGTGCAATTCTTCTCCATTTGGCAATCCGGGTGTACTTTTGTGCTTGGTGCAATTAGGGGAGTTTATCAAGCTAAGAAGATCCTCAATTCATCCTAAAATTCTAAAGTGAGTTATTATGACTTTCCCTTTTTTAAATGTTCATGAACTATTAAATGTTGTTATTGTTGTTATAATGGTTATTTGATGCTTTGGGGAAACCTTCTTGGATTTGAGGAATTGGTTAGTGTCATAGAAAATGTTGTAGTTCATGAAAGTGGTAATGAGTATAAGAAAATGGGTTGAGTTGGATTAGAATGGTAAATCTTGAAAAATGGTAGTGAATTGGGTGGAAAACCAAGTGGTAATGATCTATGTTTAGGACATGGTACCTTCGGATTAAATGGGTTAGAATGAAGTTAACAAAGTTAGAAATTTCTTTTAGGCTCACCAATTATAAGGAGCTTAGTGTAAGTTTTGGTTCTTGGGGATTCCTAAGTAATTCTGCTGCTGCTACCTGTTTTTGGGCCGTGGCACGAGTCGTGCCCTCAGGCACGAGTCGTGCCCATGGCCAACTCGTGGTTACGACTCGTGGATTGGAGGCCAAATCGTTCTGAGCAACTTAAGGGGAAATTGGCACGAGTCGTGCCCTCAGGCACGAGTCGTGCCATGTGAAAGTCACGAGTCGTGCTGGTCAAGGGACGCATGATTCTGAGGAAGGCCAAAAGGGCACGAGTCGTGCCCTGGGGCACGAGTCGTGCCCTGGCTTGGTTACTTTGCACCAACTTTAGAGCTATTCAAACCTAATCAAACTATAACCAAAATGAAATCTCTTTAACCTAGATTAAAGTAGAATACTTTGGCTACACAATGACATCTTAAGTGATCAAAATGGAATTGGGGAAGTACTTTAAATATTGCTTGGAAAACGCTAGGCAGCCTAGTTTGGCAACTTGACAAATGTGATCCCAACTTGATAGATTTTACTTGGACCTTTATAGAGGCCATGTATTATTGTATAATGACTATGTAGGGTGGATTGATGATATCTCATTGCCTTACTTGAATTCATATTCATTGATTATATTATGCATAGTGTGTTAAATAAATGTTGCACTATGATATTGGTTGAACATGAGTATATATTACCATGTGGCTATATTGTTTATCCCCCTTGGGGATTATATTTCAAGTAACTATTATGTGCTTGATAAGGTGTTCATCAGCTGATGTTGGGGGTATAACATAATACGATCAATTATGGAAGTGTGACCTAATGTGATTGGATTATGTTATATCTGTGACCATCCCCTCCTGACAGTCGGTCGGGTTATAGCATCTGTATTGAGCCAAAAGCCTTACAGAGTTGCTACTATCTTATATGGTTCCCTGAAAAATGGGTCTTATAAGATGTGAGTATTGCTTAAGCAGCTCACCTAAGATTGGAATATTATATCCAATGTTGTACGACTATTGTTCAGACGGGAAAAGGTAAACTGAGGTAATGTAAAGTGTTTACAGCTTTTCTAAAGTTTTATATGCGACTTGTTATGTGTTGCATCTTATTTGGCATATTGCTGCATTCATAATAGCTTGCTGAGATTTATTCTCACCCCTCTCCCTTTAATGTTTTTAGATCCCGAGACAGGCGGACCGGCCAAGTAAGGGCGGAGAGGAGTTTGGAAGTGATTTTGGGGATTATCGGGGTACGTATAGGTTGGCGTAGAATGTATATTTTGGTATAATTCCTTTATGGAGTTTGTAATTATAAACTTTAATTTCTACGTTAAAACCCCAATCTTTTGTAACTAAAACAGTTTAGTACTTTCAAAGTTGGTCCACTCTTCCTCCAATGTGGAGAGTAGTGGAGTTGTTTTGAAATGGTTATGTTAATTGTGTTATGTTTGAAAGTTATATCAAAGTTTTAAAAAGTTTAGGTGATTTGAGTTAGTTTGGGGACGCTCTAACTCGAGACACGCGTTAGGTTTCGGGTCGGGGTCCTCACACTTCCATTTCTCCCTTTGTCTCACGATGTTATATTGAACACAAGTCATGGTTCAAGTCAACTTGTATCTGTTCAATGCTTTCTCGATCTTGAGTATAATGATAATCCAATCGTATTGGGGTGTGGCCACACTCTTTCATCATTATCACTCATTGAGGGGCCCAAGCAAAACATCTTTCTTTCGAGGGATAAATTCCATCTTGACTTATCATCCTTCCCATCATGAATCCGATCATGCCAAAGATAGCCTTTATAAATATCGTGTTAAGATATCGTTTGACTAAAATCAAACATGACTTTCATCATATGTAAGGTCATGATAATCTCAAGTCTAGGGACTAAATGAAGTGACCATATGAGATTTAATTATGACATTTGACCATGACATAAATTTCATACGGGTCAAGTCCAGTCACTTGTTCACTAACAAGTACCCATAATTACAATGTGCATCTCTATGCATATAATCATCATATGATTATCCATTGACAATTATACTAATTATTCTCTTAATAATTAGGGACGGAGATTATTACAATAAATATGCAAAATATATAATAATCAAATAATAAACTTAAACGATAAAGATGATACATAACGGTTTTAAGTTAAACATAACTAAAGCCTAGGGCATTACACCAACAAAAATCACTGGAAGTCGTAGTCGTTTATCCCCAAGACAACGGGTAAGCAGAAGCGGCCAACAAGTTAGTATTGACAGCACTGAGTAAAGGCCTAATTGGCCAAGTTGGTAGATGGTTGGACGAACTGCCCCTTGCTCTTTGGGAAGTACGCACAACTATCCGAGGGCCTATATGGGAAACCCCATTTGCTCTTATATTTTGTTCGGAGGCCATGGCACCTGCCGAGCTACGAATTCCTACAGCAAGGGTGGATTTATTTGATCAAAACCAGAATGACTCCAACAGACTACTCGACCTGGGCGTATCACGACAAGAAGGTTAAAAGGCGATCATTTAATGTGGGGGACTATGTCTTACGGGAGATCGAGGTAACTAGAAGGAAATCTGAACATAATAAGTTATCTCCGAACTGGGAAGGACCATACATCGTCACTTTAATTGTTAAGGAATGGACCTACATGATTGGCCATCCGGGTGGCGACGAGCTGAAACATCCTTGTCATGCTAGCCACTTAATTAGTTAAATATTATTTTTGATTTGAGCTCTCTATTTAACGATCCAATTCATCAATAAAATGGGGTTACCCCCGAGAAAGTTCCATTCACATTACTGTGTCATACTTGCAACATATTCAATTCAGGTCCGACTCTTAGTCGACCTCGAAATATCAAACAGGCTCGACTAAAGTTTTAAGTCAACCTCATTTTTAAGCAGGTTCGACTAAAAACTTAGGTCAGTGTCATTCTCAAACAGGCTCGACTAAAGTTCTAATTCAACCTCGTTCTTAAACAAGTTTGACCGAAGACTTAGGTCAGTCTCGTTCTCAAACAGCTCGACTAAAGTTCTAAGTCAACCTCGTTGTTAAACAAGTTCGACCGAATACTTAGGTCAGTCTCGTTCTCAAACAGGCTCGATCAAAGTCATAAGTCAACCTCGTACTTAAAACATGTTCGACTAAAGACTTAGGTCAGTCTCATTCTCAATCAAGTTCGACTAAAACCTTAGTCAGCTTCATTATTGAAAATTGGTCCGACTAATACTTTAGTCGATCTCTTACTTAATCTAGTTCGACAATAAGGACAAAAACACAGATCAAGGTAAAGTGATTCAAGAGTCAGCTAGCATTAAAATAGTAAAGTCCCCCAAAAGCGGGCCAGGATTTACCCAAATTCGAAATACAAGCGTGATAAGTTAAAATGCCACCCAAACCGGGCTAAGGCATTGACGACTAATAGCAGTAAATAAAAATGTTAGTGACTTGTTCATTACAAAATCAAATCCAAATAAAAGATCAACTTTCTTGATCGTCATATGGATGCTATTGCCTTTCTCCTGCTCCTGCCCTTGCCCAGGTGATGCTGCTCTTGGTGCTCGACCTCCTTGAAAACTTGATCTTGAGTGACCTCATCTTCTTCGTCGACATCATCAGCTTCCTCGAGCTCTTTAAGTATGGCATTGAAGTTCCTTTGCTCAACTGGAGGGGTGACCCAGGGCTCTAGCTCGTCTTCTACATCTTGCTGGGCGATAACGGCTAGTTCGTTATCATTGAAGGGAATGAGAGAGTGACCTGCTCGAGCTGCATCATCATACCAATCGGCAAAGGCCCACTCATCCAGTTTCTCAACTGGCAGCTCGACATAGGGATCAACAAGGACCCGCTAAGCTATGTGTTGGCGTCCAACATCATAAAAGTCCCTAGCTTGGAACACTATAATGTTGTAGCACTCATCGCTATTTTTGAACAACTCGACGGTGGCTTTCTCCCGGGCTAGAGCCTCTTCCTCCCACCTTAGCCGAGCTGCCTAGTGATCTTTATTCATTTTCTCCATCCTTCGAGTACGATCTTGGACCATACCAAACAGCTGCTCAACCTGCCCCTCAGCCTTGACCTTCTCCTGACGGGCTAGCGTCACCTCCTCCTCCAAAGCCGCCTTGGTAGAAGCCAAAGAATCAACCTGGGTCTGAAGGGGAGGGAGCTGCTCCTTTTCCACCTTCATAGCTGCCAGAGCTTCATCTCGCTGTTTCTCAGCATTAAAATGGGCCGCCTGAATAGCCCGGCATTGGGAGTCAGACTCAAAAAGCTTCTCCCTCAAACTAGCGGCCTCTCTGGCCTTCCTTGAGAAGTTGGCGGAGGCGAGTTGTTCCTTCTCAATGGCAACCCACCAGCTGCACTTTGCCTTCTCCGTCAAGACAAGAGACTGCACAAACAAGTAAAGACAGTTAATGAGGTGATGACCAAAGTTGTAACGACCAAACGAAAAAGATAAATAAAGGATAAGGTGAAACATAAAGCACAAGTATTACCTCGAAAGCGAGCAAGCCAGACTTGTCGTTGTACTCCTCAGGGGTGAGCCCCTCCTCAACAAAGTGGGCTAGCAGGTCCCTATCTGCTTCCCTCCTTACAATGATTTGCCCCAATCCCAACTCGGGATATTGGTGGCTCAGAATATTGATGCCTGTGAGGGGAGGGACATCACTTAGCCTCTCCACAATAGCATGTACTTCTTCAGTGCTTCTAGCAGAGGGAGCTTGGTGGGGAGGAAGGTTGAAGGCAGAGCTAGCTGCTCCTAAGGTGCCAGCATGCTCAAGTCCCAGATCACCACAGGACCTCTTACTAAGTTGGCCAAGAGGTGGGTCAACCTCTATCTCTTCTAGCTCATCGACGTCGAGCTCCAAGTCAACAATATTTTGGGGGTCTGCCCCAGCTGATCCCTGCCTGGGCTCGGAGCCCGACACATTCTCGGTCGATTGGTCGACCTCCCTCTCTTCACCTCCACCTAAAGTTGATGCTCGATAGGCTCCACTCGCCCAGTTCCACCCACAGGGATCATCCCCATTCCTGCTTTAGGGAGAAAAGCATTTCTATCCTCGGCCTCTTTCTCTCTGCTGGCCCTAGCATTGGCCGCCCCATGGGCCTTTTTGTTTCTCCTCCGCTCATCGAGGTCTAAGATTCTATTCATTTGGGCCTCTTGTTCAGCTGTTAGAACTGCACAATCAAAAGAAAAATAGTTAACAACAGAGCATGTGAGCAAAATGACAGAAAACTATGGAAATAAAGAGACAAGTACTTAACCGCCACCCGTGGAGACCCCTGCAGTGGCCAGGTTTCTTCTTGCAATAGTGGCATTGGGATTCAAATCTCTCCCTCTCATGGATGACCCAATCCGGGTACCTAAGGCTCCTAATTATGGGAACCAAAGGAGGTACCTATCCATCCCCTCCGAGCATCATCCCTGCTTGGATGAAGAAGTCCTTGTCCGACCCAAGGATGTCCGAGCTTATGGTGATCCTCCTAGCCACCAGTGTCAACTTACGAATGAGTTTATCGCTTCACTCTGGGAACCAATATTCTTCTTCCTTCATAGGCGGCGTGTCGGCCTCAGGCAAAGGGAATTCCCATCCCTTCCTACTCTCTGCCAAAAGCATGTGTCTACTACACCCGTACACCTTGTCGGGCAAGTTGATAAATAATTTTGGGTTTTTGGCTTTGGCGGGCGTGCTTTTCCCGAAGGTTTTCTCATTCTGCACGATCTTGAAGAACCTCTTGAATACGTGAATACATGGTTCGTACCTTACGAACCTACTTACCATGGCAAAACACACTAAAACCCTCACCGTATTAGCACCCAATTGCATGGGGACAATGGTCTAACACTAAAAAAACTCACACATGAAGGGATCAAGAGGTAGGCGTAGGCCGGCCTCAAATTGGCCGTAATAGAAAGCTACCTTGTCGAACTCACGCCCCAGTGCCTCCAAGACTGGGCTTTCCTCTACCTCTCAGTGAAGTGGGTCCGATGGAAATCTTCACGAGGGACCTCAAAGAAGTCATGAGAATATTGATGCGAGAGTCCCATTTTTCTTCCCAATGGCCGGCTTGGGGGCCACATATCCTCTTTCGTTACGACCTGTGACCACGGTCGAGCATAACTTGTCGACTATATTACATGAGGAAGAGTTCGACGTTGCAGAAGTTGAAGGTTGTTGTGCTGCCATATCTATAGAAGTCACATAAACAGGGGAATCAGGCCTAGTTGAAATATGTTCCGAACTATCTAATAACGACCTAGATTCTCATGGGAAGGCTAATCTATATCTACGGAAAAGGGGGGGGGTTATTGGACTTAATATAGAAGATAATGATGTGGTCTATCAGTTTATTGAAAAGACAAAAACGTATAATCCGTGTATCATCCGCCTCCAAATCCCCCATACTCTCACCAGCCGGGAACCCTACCTCGCCATATAACAAGTTCCACCTATTCAAAATGGTAATACACTACTCTCTGGTCAGTTCCCTGCATGGGCTTTCTAACCTCTTGTAAATCCCAAGTTTTATACAGTTATACCCATACCTAACACCTAACTCGAATTCAAAGGTTTTAGCAATGGCGAAATAAAAGGGGAAACTTAAAAGTAAACCTAAAACAGAGAAATTGAAGGGTACCTTGATGATTTGGAGACAGATAGAACTCAATGATGAAGCGGAAAGCTTGATTATTCCGAAAAATTGAAGTTCTTGATGTTTGCTCTTGCTGGGTATTCAAATATTTGGGAATGGTAAAGTTTGAAAAGGGAATGAATCCTTCCTTATATATATACGCTTCCAAATCCTTACCTGAATTGGAAACGGTGAGATAAATAACCGTTCGAATGTCAGAGTAAAGGTTCCACGCCATTTCCTAATTCAGTTGTCCAATCGCCAGAACTGTCTCATTAAGGCGAAAATTACAGCACATTAAACAGCGTATCCAATCGTTAGAAGTCAATCTTTGAGAGCGACCTACATCTACTAAGTCGACTATCCACTAGCGAACTACGTAAGTCTTTACAAAATTTTCCTTTAAATTCATGATCGACAAAGTCAACTCAAAAAGTTGGGGGCCAATGAATGGAATAAAAGTGATGGTTCAGGCCCAACGTATGAAGCGCAACCTTTCAACCATTACAAATGCACGTCCAGTGAATGGGCCAATCCAATTGCTACAACTCAAACGGTCCAACAATAAAGATCAGTCGACCAAGCTCATTGTCTGACCATACTTGGTCTAGACCTAGCTCCGTCCGACTTACAATCTAAGGCACGTTTGTCTATTTACGACTCAATTTGTAATCGTATTCTAAAATCACTGATATCGTTAGTCCCTTATTATCTCCACAATTCAACAATTCAAGAGATTTCTATTGATCATATGACAACACTATATATACCATAATATATACAACGTTATAAGGTAATGTTACCCACAATATTTTGAGAATTAAGTCGTTTAATACAGTTTATTATAAACTTAACACTTTATCTCATCATCACGCCAGAGGGTGTTAGCCGGATACAATCCCAACTATTCATTTTTTCGTGGTTTCAAATTTCATTAGCTGGAATAAAACATATTGATGGAATAAGGATGATACTGACCGTTTTTTTCATCATCACATCTTAATATTCGAAAAAACATATATACCCTCATTGATAAATATTTTTATTAATATACTATTACAAAATTGAGGTTTTTATTAGAATATTTAATAGAAATTATTAATTGAAATTTAATTAAATTAACCTCTGAAAAATGAAACTATCATTTAGTATGTTTTTGAGACGAGGAAGTATTAAAGTTTCATGAGTCCAAACAATTTTTTTAACACAGAAACACTTAAGGAACAACAATCTTTCTCTCCACAAACCGTCATCTTCTTCCCTAAATTCTCAGTTGCTTGATCCAGTAATTCTTAATAAAACCAAAATTTCTTCCTTTCCTCTGTTTTTAAAGGTACATTTTTTTTCAACAATACAACTTTTTTGTAATTACAATGTTTTGAAATTATAAATAATTGTGTTGTTGATTTTATATTTAATTCTTAAGTTTTTGGAATTTTAATATTTTTTGTTGAAAGTGTCAATGCCCTTGAATAGTTTTGAAAAACGCAGTGTTGTCCCGAGTGTTAGACAATACTGAACACAACACGTAAAAATAACCACTTTAAAAAATAATCGAAAGAATTAACGAATCGGAAAAATAACACAAATAGATAAGTGTCACAATTTATATAATCATAACTTGTAAGAGCCTCATTGATAAAAATAGACTTTCAATAGATGTATATTTCAATAGATGTATATGTTAAATACAATGTCTAAAACAACTCCTATGCTATAAGAAAAATAAGGAGTACAATATATGCTAGGTATAATAATCTAAAAAGAAATAACACTCTAAACACAATCAAAATAATAAATCAATTTAGTATTCAACAAACAGTTTATAAAAACTGGATTGTGTTGGGTGAAGTGTTGTAACATCCCTAACAATAATGATATATAAATAAAAGCTATATCTTTTGGTGTGTATACAAATAAATCTCAACAGTCTTTATATAGGCTTAACAGCCTTGGTGGTTACTCAATCTCACCATATTTCAACCATGTGATATAAGTGAAAACATATTTCCAATTTTAGCTTGACATTTCATGTTTGTAGTGGTACTTGGTCTTCCATTGCTTCACCGCTTGTATTTTCAAGCTTTTTCAGTCTATTACATGTTATTTTCAGTCTCTATATGTATATAAGCCTTTAACAACTTTTAATTGGTCTCCACTTTTACACATAAATGAGAATTTATGTATAACTTCCTTTCCTACACATTTGTCACGCCTTGTACAAATATCATGACATGTTCAATCATAATTCCAACAAACAAACAGCAGACATATAAACAATTAACTATCAATTTGTAATTTATGAATAACATGTAGTAACTATCCTCAGTTTAAACTGCCAAAACGACGACAACACATCACATGAGGTAGCACCAGTGACAACAGTAGTGTGGCAACACATGAGACAACATCAATGGCAACACTGATGTTAACACTAACAATCTCCACATTAATTACATATTTATTCACAAACTATGAAGTAATGTTCATGTATAAAAATGTTAGTTATGTAACTCAAAATTAGATTTATCCCTTAACATTAAACTCTTTGTTTGTAGGTACAAAATAGGTCAACATTTTATTTGCACCTAAAATAACACTAAAAAACAGAGAATATATAATATCAAGATCAATTAATTTTGTGTAGTGAAATAATAAAACTATTATCAATCCCGTTCGGTAACACAGGAAGCAACACTAGTGGTAACATCTGTGGCAAAATTAGTGTTTGAACTAACACTTGTCATATATTATTTCAGGGAAATTTTTTAAATGACGAATCGAGGCGATTTTCAAGTTTTAATTGAATCGGAATCCAAACGTTTTAAGATTTAGGCTCCGTTTGTTTCGCGTAAAACATTTTCCGAAAAATGTTTTCATGTAAAATGATTTCATGTAAAAAGGTTTCCTTGTAAAATGTTTTCATGTAAAAAGATTTCCATGTAAAATATTTTCTTGTAAAATATCGTAATTGCTTGTTTTCAGTTGTTTGGCAAATTTGACGAAAATGTTTTTCGGAAATGTCACTTTTTTTTTATTAATTTAAATCAACTTTGGAAACCGCCCCACCCACCCCCTGCCTACCCCACCACCCTACCCACCCACCCCCAAAAATTTTTTTTTTAATTTTTTAATAAAAAATAAAAAAAAAATATTTTGGGGGTGGGGGGTGAGAGGGTGGGTAGGGGGGGTAAAATAAAAAAAAATTGGGGGGTGGGTAGGGGGTGGGTGGGGCGGTTTCCAAAAAAAAAAAATTTTTTTGGGGGTGGGTGGGGGGTGGGGTAGGCAGGGGGTGGGTGGGGCGCTTTCCAAAAAAAAAAATTTTTTTTTGGGGGGGGTGGGGTAGGCGGGGGTGGGTGGGCGATTTCAAAAAAAAAATTTTTTTTTGGGGTGGGGGGGTGGGGTAGGCGGGGGTGGGTGGGGCGGTTTCCAAAAAAAAAAAAAAAAAAAAAATTTGGGGGGTGGGTGGGGGGTGGGGTAGGCGGGGGTGGGTGGGGCGGTTTCCAAAAAATTAAAAAAATTTTTTTTGGGGAGGTAGGGGGGTGGGGTAGGCGAGGGAGTGGGTGGGGCGGTTTCCAAAAAAAAAAAAATTTTAAAATTTTTTTTTTGGGCGCGGAGGAGGGTGGGGGTGGGGTGGGGTGGGGTAGGCGGGGTGGGTGGGGCGGTTTCCAAAAAAAAAAAAAAAAATTTTTTTTTTTGGGGGGGTGGGGGTGGGTAGGGGTGGGATAGGCGGGGGTGGGTGGGGCGGTTTCCAAAAAAATAAAAAAAAAAATTTTTTTGGGGGAGGGTGGGGGTGGGGTAGGCGGGGTGGGTGGGGCGGTTTCAAAAAAAAATAAATTTTTTTTTTTTTTTTTTGGGGTGGGGGTGGGGGTGGGGGTGGGTAGGGGTTGGGGTAGGCGGGCGGGTGGGGCGGTTTCCAAAAAATAAAAAATTGGGGGGTGAGGGTGGGGGTGGGGGGTGGGGTAGGCGGGGTGGGTGGGGCGGTTTCCAAAAAAAAATAAAAATTTTTTTTTTTTTTTGGGAGGGGGGGGGGGGGTGGGGTAGGCAGGGGGTGGGTGGGGCGGTTTCCAAAAAAAAAAATTTTTTTGGGGGGTGGGTGGGGTGGGGTGGGTGGGGGCAGTTAAATTTTTTTTTTAATTATTATTATTATTATGTTGTACCGAGCGTAATATGAGTTGTACATTAAGGCCAAGAACAAGAGTTGTAAAATGATTTACGAATTTGAAATTGGTAAATCATTTTACAAAGAAAACCTCCTTTTTTTACATCCTTGTAAAATGTTTTACATTTGACTTTCTTTTACAAGTGGTTACCAAACACTCAAAAGTAGGTAAAACATTTTTCGGAAAACATTTTACTTGAAACAAACATCCGAAAACAAGGAAAACATTTTTCGGAAAATATTTTACATGAAACAAACGGAGCCTTAGATTCGAATGATCGCTGTTGTAAGTAAATAGATAGATTCAATACTTGTATTTGGGATGAGCCTCCAACTTTGAAATACCGTCATTTTTATAATTGTGTATGCAATTGATGTTATTGCTTTTTTTTTTTTTTTTAAAGTTGCATGCGTTCATCATCCCTGACTCATAAATACTTTCGTTCATCATCCCTGACTCATAAATACTTTCATCACATGATCTATATAAATACCCACACAGGTTTGCAACGTGAGAGCTAGGCCATGTCTCAGGTGCACATGATTTTGTCAAATCCAATTATCCAACCCAATTTCGATCCTTTTACTCACTCGCGTAGAATACTAATATAATTTTTGAAGCATTTATCCAACCTAAAAATTAATAATTTTTGCTATTAAAATATTTGGCTATTCTCATCGTCAATGAATTTTAAGATGGAATCGTATATTTTATCGAAAATAATTATAACTCAAATCAAATCGACTCAATCTAACCAAAATCAGTTTCGATCTCTGTCATGAAAACTTCAGCTTCATCATTTTCCACTATTTTTTTAGTTTTCCATGCCAGTTGTTGTTGATTTCTTTTGGATGTCCTTTTTCCTAATTGATTGCTAGTGGAAAAAAAGAACATGGGAAATCGGATCCTTGAACTTTTTGGACCATATTATTTCAAAATAAATGTTACATTTAACTTGTCAACGTTTTTTTAATAAAGTGCATCAATATGAGACAGATTAAAAAAAAAAAGTGCGTCGATTACTTATACATAGTAAACTTACACTAAGTTTGATTCTTTATTTAGAAACACGTTTATTTTGAAACAGATAAAAAAAATGGGACAATTATGTACTCCTTCCTCCCTGAAAGATTGTCCCATTTGTCATTCCTTGTCCCAAAAAGTATGTCCCATTTTTAAACTTAGACATGAATGTTAGTGCAAATCTACTAAGGTACAAGAAGGTGAAGCTCTTTCTTAATAATTACAAAATATACAACAAGACAATATTTTAGGGACGGAGGGAGTATGAAAGAGAGGGAAGAGGGAGTATAATATATGAGTAATGAATAAAGAGACCGGCCCATTTCATCTTTAATTATGCATGTTTTGAGGAAGCTTCCTTTCATGAAGGAAATATATGAAACTCTTTTAATTATTCAGAAACTTTGAATCTGCAATCAAGCAGAGCAGCAGACTGTAAAACAAAGAAAAATGCCTTTACTCATAAATGATCAGCTTCACATTTTATTTAATTTTCTAGAAGAGAGAGAGAGAGAGAGAGAGAGAGAGAGATCCAATGAGTTGACGAGGAGGAAGATGGAGGGATTATTTCTATGGGACATGGGTCCTGTTCCTGTCCTGCATGGGATACGAGTCAAACATTAGGATCAAGCTAAGTCAATCTTTCTCATTTATAACACTCCAAAAGTCAAACGTCTTCCACATGGTTTAGGATAAACCCCATTTTCGACGCAATCCCTACCACTACATTTCCCTGTTAATTTATAGAACTAGGTGAAGATCCGCACGTAGTTTTTTTTTCTTTGTCTAATTGTCTATGCTTTATTTTTTCATATAAGATAATAAGATTTATTTAATGTTAGTGAAAAATAATATAAATAGAAAAAATATTTGTTTGAGATAAAATTGAATTTGAGAAGGTTAATATATAACTTACTCCTCTCATGATATTAATTTTTTTTTTCAAAATTCCTCAATCATTGATGTAAGGTCAAGGGTTCGATTCCCCCTTCCTTGTTGTACAAAAAATATTATTTGACATAATAAAATTTATTTCATGGAGGTGACTGTAGAATTAAAAAAATTATAATTGACTTTAATTAATTTGTAAATTATAACTATACTTTATCAATTTACTCTTTTTCCAATAATTTTATATGGAAATCTTAAATGGTATAATAAATTTTCTGATTACTATTTAAATCTAATATTAAACTCAAATTACTTATTATATTGTAGTCATTCGAGTAAAATAAAATATAGTCACTGAAAATAGGAAATAATTGCATGTTTTTTTTTTAAGAAATATATAATTTAATTGATTAACTGCTATAAGATATACTCTCTTCGTCTCACTCCACTTGATATTATCAAAAATGAAAAGTTTTTATACTCCAACATCAATCAAATTACTATTCTCCTTATTCATTATCTCTCCTACTTTACTTTTTCTACTCACAACACTTCATTGCACTAACTTTCTTTCCTATTTTTTCTTAATTCTTGTATCCAAAAATTTGATATCAATTGAAACTAAAAGATTTGCTAGTAATGATGATAAAATAGGTTGTCTTAATAACTACATAAGTTAAAAATAAATGGAGGGCAACGAATTCGATGGTTACATAATATTATTAATAGTTGAACAATTAAAACGGTGCTAATGTGAAGAGACACATATGAGTAGGCCGAAAGTGATTTGTATGGACTCGCCATTAACTATGTTTGTCGTTTGATTTTTCTCAATTTGCATACGTGAGATATTTTTTTCCTAATCTTTAGGATTATTTTGTTTTTTTTTTTAAATATGTGTTTGATTTTAAATATTGATAAAAATAAATTTGATAGTCTACCATCTTCTTCAAGATATCATTCTTCTAAAACACTAATTGCATACTCCCTCCGTCCTATAATGATAGTCTCATTTAACTACTTAAATATTTTAACAGCTTATTTATGTTATTTCAAGAAAATATCTTTAATGAAATTTTATAATTACTACATTACTCATCAAACAAATGGTCTTATTGGACAATAGAGTACTCTTTTTCTCTTTCTCTTCTTTCTTATTAGACAATTATAGAAGTTCAATAATTTTTACCTATCAATTTATAAAATGAGACTATTTTTACAAACAAAAATAGCAAATGAAACTATCATTTTGATACATGAAAAGTATTGCATTTTAGTTTTCATTTATAAATATACTAGCTAACTTATAAAATAAGAAAACAACTACTATAACATATATGAAATTAATGAAGGGATATATTGTCTATGTAAAGTGTTTGATTTACAATTAAGAAAAGAAAATTAAATATCCAAAATTTTAAGTAAAAATTTATTAGGATATTGAGAGATATTCTCAAGTAAAAAAAGTATTTAGTTACATAATTTGCTATTGAGTCAAATTAGAAAAGTTACCTTATTTATAAGTATTTTCAATTAGAATTATATTTACTATTAGAATAAGTAGAGATTTTTTAGAATCCTAATATAATTAGGACTCATATGGTTTAAGACAAAAACAATACATAATATAGTTTAGGCTCTCATTATTTTATCATATTATCACAGCATGGCTTCGACCTTGAAATCATGTATCTATTGTTTTGAATAACCATAGTCACACTCTCTCTTTGAGGGAGAGAATTGTGACATGGTGAACTTATCTTTAATGTCCACTTCATGTGGTGTCTTTGATAATCAAAGTGATTCATCATATTTTTAACGACAAAGATCATGATCCATCTTCCAATTCATCTTCTATCCGCCAAGGTACTAAATTTTTATTAAAAAAACAAAAAACTCTTGGCCTTTATCTTTAGCAAGAATTGTCTCTCCCTCACATATTCAGTTCACCACATAACCATATTAACATCAATTATATCTTCTAAATAATTAAGTGTCGTTCACTATAAAAACGATTATTTAGTATCGTGCACTATAAAAACAATGATTAACCATATTAACATCACTTCCATCTCTTAAATAATTAAGTGTCGTTCACTCTAAAAACGGTGATTAAATGTCGTTCACTCTAAAAATAATGATTTAAGTGTCGTTCACTCTAAAAGCGATGATTAATTGTCGCTCACTATAAAAATGATAATAAACCATATTAACATCACTTGCATCTTCTTAAAAAAAATGTCGTTCACTCTAAAACGATTATTGATTGTCGTCAACTATAAAAATGATTATTGAGTGCCGTTCACTATAAAAATGATTATTTAGTTTCGTTCACTATAAAAATAATGATTGAGTGTCGTTCACTATAAAAACAATGATTAAGTGTCGTGTCATTCACTCTATAAACGGAGATTGAAAAAAAAGAGACACACGCGGGCACAAGTTAACCACGAGATTGAAGAAAAAAAAAAGAATTGATACGGATGTCTATTCAGATATTACAAGCACAACAAATGTTATAAGATCAATTTTTTGCTGTTGCAGATATATGTTTAGTTATTATTATTATTAATTATCTTTCCCAATTTTAAATTTCTTTTTCGCAAGTTGGAAATCTACGTTATAGATGTTCCAACTTGAGGTAGGGTGTTAGGATATTGAGAGATATTCTGAAGGAAGTAAAGTATTTAGTTACCTAAGTGTAAACTTAGAAAAGTTACCTCAGTTAGAATTATTTTCTATTAGAATTATAGTATTTACTATTAGAATAAGAAGAGATTTGTTAGAATTATAATAAAATTAGAACTCATATGTTTTGAGTATAAATATGAGTTATTTAACTTATGTAAACTTTGAGACAAAAATAATACATGATATATTTTGAGCTCTCCTTATTTTAACAAAATTACTTATAAATGTCAAATAAAAATACTTAAAACATCTTATGTACTTCTATACCATTATATCCATTTATCTAACAAAAAAAAATGAAAGAGTAAAACAAAGTTTTCTTAACTTATAACTGCATTTATCAGTTGTTTATAATTGATAAATTCATTTATCAATTTTTTAACACAAAATCTTGGGTGAAACGTATTCTACGCTCGCTGAGCGTAGAACGTGTTTTAAAATGTGCGCGGTGGCATTTTTGTAAATAAGTAGAACTTTTCAATAGGCGCGGTGACATTTTTGTAAATAACTGGAACTTACGAAAAATACACCGGCACATTTTGACAATGTATAAGGCAGTTTTTGAATACTACAAGAGGCACTTTCCAACGCTACAACAGGCATGTATTTTTGAACTCACTTGAAACTTACGAAAATTCACCAGGCATTTTTTGATACTGTAGAAGGCAGTTTTCAATACTACAAAAGGCACTTTTTGATACTACAACAGGCATGTGCTTTTTAATTCACTTGACACTTTTCAATATTACAACAAGCATTTTTCAATACTACAAGAGACACTTTTCAATACTACAACAGACACTTTTTAACACTACAACATGCACTATTTTCAACAATATCGCTTTTATTATTTAACATTACAACCGATTTAAATGTTATATTAGTGTTATTTTAGAACAGACACTTTCTAATTTTGTAAGAGACACTTTATAATAACAGAGAACACTTACGCAAAACATGTTCTAGGATAGCTTATCCTAGAACTTGTTTTACACAAGAACGACTCATTTTTTAAAGGGTAAATTGTGCTTGATTTTTTTATTAAATAAATAATAAATGCATTTATAATTGATAAATGCATTTATCAGTTATTGACAGGTAAACTCAATTTTTTTTTTTTAAAATATTTTTTTGTAATAATCAAAGAGTTTTTTGTAATATCAATTTTTCAAAAGTAGTTTCGATAAATAACCCTATTTTAAAAATGGTTATTAATGAATGCATAAATATAATTATTACAAATAATTACTTTTACATTTTTTATGAATAATAGCCGTGTAGTATTTCCCAAGTAAATGGGGAAATCTTTATCTTTGGAATGGAATGTAAATATTTGTAACATCTAAATTAGTTTGTCCTTAGTTTGTTACAATCCTATAATATAATTAAGGTAACAAACTAAGGTAATAAACTAATCTTTTACATTCAAATTCCAAAGATAAAGATATGGAGATATCTTTACTTGGAGAATAATACACTAATTCATCATTAAATGGTGTTGAACATACCAAAAGTGTCGAGTTGGGCCAGGTAAGCAAAGCCCAATCCTCAAGGCAATCATTGCCCCAACGTATCCAGGGGGCCAGGTCCAATCAATGCAAGGCCCAAAGCCCATACCAAATATCAGTCGACTAAGCCCAACGTCCGATCTATTAGGTCCCGACATAACTTAGTCCGACCTTACAATCCAGACTCTAATACGGGTACGATCAATGCTCTCTACCCGTCGAGTCGACCCTTCTTCAAGTGGTGACCTCGACCTAATCACTCAAGCTGTCGAGCTAGCTAAGGTAGACGTACATGGTCCAATCTTTCCATAACCGCATCCCTATAAATCGTGGACGGTTTCAGGCACGTTCTCATGACAAGTAATTGTCGCTAGAATCTCGGAGCACATATCGCTCCACCAAAAATACAACAACCATCACCTATAAATACATCATCACTACCAACGGTGCAAAGGTAACTGCCATTTTGTTATCTGAATTCATTATTCAATACATTTTGTGCTATATACAACCGTTATCTTACTCTCACGCCCGAGCGTCTTCGCCGGAGACACATCCGGCTAGTCGTGGGTTCGATTTCAGTCAAGGAGCCAGGTGATTAGTCCCGCCACGTGGAGGATTACCGATAAGCACAATTCCCGCAAAGATCGCTTTGGTTCCATTGCTGGATCGTGCTTTAGCTTGACCTCGAAATTTTTCTCAACCTACAACAATGGTGACTTCAGATGGACATGTATCTGAAGCCTCGCTTGGGCACGAGGCTGTGAACAACAACACTAATGCAAACGCTGGAAATCTCAACGTCAATACTGATAACACCAATCTGCCTCCTCCCCCACCAAATCGCCCTCACGGTAGAGCAACGCGCTCTACCAGTGTTGTTGATGGCAGAGGGTTGCCGGACACAAGAAGAGGAAAACGCCATATGGAGGGACAAGGAGTTCCACCTCCTCCAAAACGTCCACTGACAGTTAACATTGGAAACAGGCAGTCCTCAACCAATCCCATGAGCAAGAAGGAAATGATGTTGGAACGAGCCCAGATTCCGGCTGATTTGATAGCTATGGAGGAAGCGTACGGTGCTGACATACGTTCAGAAAGAGTGGCTCCCTCTCAAGTCTCCAACAGGCAGCAGGCCAGGAGTGCTAGGCCTAATGAGGGTGTGGGTCAAAATGCTGATCAAAGGATGGTAGTCCGACCTCAATCACCTATCCATGTGCCGAGTAATGACTTAAGGGCTAGCCTCACCAAGAATAGGGAGCAGGAAGCTCAATCAGATTTGAGGACGCATTTAGAGGCCAATAAAAGCCGACGTGGTTCCCCTGCCCGGACACAAAGATCAGGATCCCATAGGGACAGGAATGGGCGCAGGTCGCCTATAAGAGACGAGAGGCGCAGGTCGCCACTCGGGGGTAATAGGCGCAGGTCGCCTACCAGAGATGATAGGCGCAGGTCGCCACAAAGGAATGACAGGCAAAGATCTCCAGTTCGATCGGAAAGGGCTCATTCTCATAGAGACAGGAGGAGTAGACAAATGACTCCACCCAGAAGCGAGGGCCAAAGGTCGAATGCTGTTCCCCCTGTTGGAGAGGACAAACCTGATGCTAGGGAGTGGCTCCAGTGGAAGAGAAAGTTCGAGCAGTGGGAGAATGAAAGGAATAAGGATACTGGAAAGGTTGAACGAGTTGATTTTTGGTAGGCTAAATCGCACACCTACTAAATTACTATAAGGACTCCAAATAATGTAGATAGTGAAAGTCCAGGATCGAACTCAGGGAACAGTATTGTACACGATCAAGTCACGCACACAAATGGGGGGTTTTTGTTTGTTGAATAATTATAATCCTAAAACGGAAATTAAAATCTAAGTTATGAATAACAATGTAAAAGAACACTTTGGATATGCAAAATTATACCCGTCTATCAATCAATATCACCGGAATGATTCTTTCTTTCTTCTCACTAATTACTTGATCACAAGATGTAAAATCTCTATCTCTTCTTTGTTAATAATTACTAGCGGCGACACGCTCAACTAATAATCCTAATCAATACCAAAACCTAGCCGACACGGTCAAGATTCAAAGTATTAATCGATGAAAGATTTAAGAGATTAAGATCAAGAAATTAACCTATTATTATTTCAAATAGAATCAAAGCCAATTTTACTTTAATTACAATCCAAGATGAAACATTCAAGAATTGCAAGGATGCTACAATGATAACCCTAGTCCGACACGATAAGAGGGAAATCTAGCAATAATCAATTCAAAGGATTAAGGGATTGATCAATTTCTCAAAACCCTAGAAATTAATTTTGAATTAAGAACAAGTAAAATTGCAATTAGGGAAGAACAATCAAAAGAAATCAAACCTCAATTGAAAGTCAAGATGGTTCAAAGATTACAAATCCAAAGCAAGAGAACTTAGCCTTCCATGGAGATTCAAAGCTTGAATATTGTTTTGAAAAGCTAATGAAAGATAAGATCCCCCAAAAGACTGCTGAGAGAAAAGTATTTATACTTCCTCCCTAAACCCTAGCTAAAAAGGAAAAGAAAATAAATTAAAAAATAAAGAAAATTGCAAAATTACGTCATTCCAGCGATCAGGGCACGACTCGTCCCTAGGGTCACGAGTCGTCCCGGTCTTCCTTCAATGGGGACGAGTCGTGATGCTGGGGACGACTCGTCCCGATCTGCAGCCCTCTCGAACTCGGCGTCCCCCTTTGGGGCATAGTTGGGCCAAAGGGGGACGACTCGTCCCCTGAACTAAAATCACTGATTTCTTCACATTTTCTCTTCAGTCCTTGGCTCGCTTCCGAACCACCTTGGCTTGACTTCCATGGAGTAACTTTGATGAACTTTGAGCAACACTTGAGGACCAAAAACACTTACATCCAAAGACTATCTAAGAATTCTCTCAATTTACATCTTTTATCTCAAAATCCTCACAATACATAATATCACTCAAAAGACATCAAACCAAACAAATTACATGGAAATAACACCAAATAATACCGGAAAACATAGGAATTACATAGAACAAATCCGTGTTATCAAATACCCCCACACTTAGACCATTACTCGTCCCTGAGTAATATCCTAAACTCCAATCTAGCACCGGCCTAAAACAGATGCATGGAGGGTATTTATTCCTAGTCTCCTCTAATCCGCCAACAAGTCAATCAAAAGTCACAACAGAGTACAAGAAACTCCGTCTCCTTATATCACCAATAAATATGATCAATGAAAACAAATGACCTTAACTTGATACCAACTCCCAAAATAACAAAAGATCCAAGCTAAGGTCCTCACACAAAAGCCAAGGGGAACTAAATATAACCTACGTTTCCCCCACGCTTGGCTCTCACTACATCATCCCTCAAAATAAAAGTTGTTCGGGTGTTAATCCCTCACAACTACCTCATGAAAACAAACTCCTACACCCCCTTATAACTCCAGAATGAATGAGGATTTCTAACCTATCTCCTCTACCCGAACCTCCTACACCAAAATGAAAATCCTAACCCGAAACTCCGAACCCCCCTTATGACTTCAACACCGGTGAATTAACGGATAGAAAGAATTTCACTCACTCACCTTTTGCCTAGGTGTCGTTTCCGGTTTTCACCTAGCCTCTCGTTTTTTTTTTCTATTTTTTTTTTTTTAAAGACTCTCTCATTTTGCCTAAGTGCCCTCTCGGGTTTTCACTTAGCCTCTCATTTTTTTTTTCTATTTTTTTTTTATAGAAATCAAAAGAAACTGTACAGATACAAACATCCCCCATACCCCCACGCTTAAACTACACAGTGTCCTCAATGTGTGTGCAACAATAAAAGTGCTAGGACAATACAAGCGTAAAAGGGGAAAAAATAATACCATCACTGAGGTGGCCACTGCCATGCCTGCCACTGCCACTGTGGGTACTGCCACTGATCAGCTGATTGCGGCTGCGAACTAGAACTCTCGCCAGGAGCAGGCATCCGTCTAGATGCACGCCTCATCTCCCGGGCCTCACTACGGGATAACAAAGTGGCATACTGCTCATCCGCCACAGGAACATAAGCGGAAGGTCCCTGCTAGTGCATCATCCAGGACTCCATCTGTCGCTGGCGGCTATCCATCGCAACCTGTCTGTCCTGTATCTCCTCCAAAGAATCGCCATACTCCGCCCACCTCCTATCCTCAAAAGCGACCCGGCTCATGAACCTCTGATCCTCATAAGCATATCTATCCCGGGTCCTCCTGTCCTCATATGCATATCTCCCAACCTGCTCATCAATAAATGCCCTCATCTCATCCCATTGATTAAACGAGCCCTGCTGGCCCTGGTTATGCTCTTCTTCACCGTGACCACCCTGCTCCTGCTCCTGATCCTCATCATCGTCCTCTTCAACATTATCCATCACATCCTCTACCCTGCATACGCCATCGCTCGGCTCGTGTGCCACTCGGAAATGCGGCTCCTGCCGTGCAAATAACCGTCCTCCTCGGATCACCATACTCAAATAATAAGGAAAGGTTGCCCGCGCCCCTTGGGTTCCTCGCAAACTTGTCATATTGAATAAGCCACTCTCTCGAATATAGACTCGTGCCCCCTGTCAACTTTACCGCCTCGGGCTTTAACTCTCCAACACAAGCTGCAGCAATCAAAGATATCATCCCTCCTACAGAAATGTTGCCCTTTTTGGTTAGGGCGAACGCCTCACATCTCTTCATAAAGATATCCACCCAATCCGGAATGACCTGATAACTCCTTAACCCCGTGCGCAAAAGATTTATCATAGCAAGATTTAATTGCGCGAGCTCCCCGTTCGCCAACCAAGTCATAGCCAAACCTCTATAAAACAACTTCCAAGCGGGTGGGAAAAAGAAGAAGCTCTAAGATATTTTTTATGCAAGGCAATCCCGTGAGCTCCGTAAAGAAAAACAACTAGCTCCATCAAGATTCCAACCAGCCTTCCCCTCGGTTGGTCCACCCCGTGATTTCCCTCAACTCATCGTAGGACACTCTATAAACTACATCATCAACTTGAACCCGAATAGTATTGGCATTTGCCCCCTTTCCTATCTCCACGGTCGAAAGAAATTCAAGAGTATATCTCAAATAAGTGTCCGCTCTCTTCCCCAAGAAAGTACTCAACCCGGCTTGGTTCATTAACTCTGCAACTAAGGTTTCTAAACCCAAAGCTCTTAACACCAGTTCATGGAGGAAGGTGGTGACTTGAATTTTCCTACTCTCCAAATTCCGCCACCTTTTCTTTTGAGCGGAAGACAAATTGAGCAATCCCATATATGGCAAGGAAGCATTAGGGGGAGGGGGATCATTTGGGACCTCGGATTGGGTAGATATTCTACCTCTTTTGTTGCCACCCCCTCTAGCATCTCTTCCCCTAGAAGACATTGTTTTCAACACCACCAATTAACTACAAATCCTCCACAAAAATTCAGGAAAGACAACCCGCCACAACAACAAACAACAATCTCCTTCAATTCCCAACCGAACCACCAAACTACAATTTCAACAAGTCCCAAGTATTTAAAGTGCAAGAGATGAAGTTGAAATTTTACCTTCTTAAATCACCCAAGCAGTCAAAATCCTTCCTTGTATCCTCCTTTGTAGCACCCACAAATTTTTACCCGTAAATTTTCGAATTTGAAATCTAGGGCTTGGAGAAATTTTCGAAATTTGGTGAATTGAAGGTCAAAATTGAAGAGGGTGGGTCGGAATTAGGGAAAGATGGTGGGTTAGGGCTTGGATTTCGAAGAAAAGAGAGAGATTTGGTGGAATTTTCGGCTTTGGTGTAGAGAGAGAAAGCTTGGTGCTTTAATGGTGTTTGAAGGTTTTGAAGATGGAGAAAGAGAGGGTGAGCCTCGGTTTTGGGTAGGTAAGGGTAGGAGGGTGAAGGTTTTGGTTGTAAGGGGTGGAGAGTGGTGGATTTGGTGGGTGGTAATGGTGGCTTTGGTGGTGTTTTGTAGAGAGAGAAAGAAGAAAGAAGAAAAGGCACGACTTGGAAGAAGGAAAAGGGGAGGGGACGACTGCCTTAGGGTTAAAACCCTCTGTTTACTTTTTTTTTTTTTTTTTTTTTTTTTTTTTTTTTAAGAAGCCCTGGGACGAGTCGTCCCTTGGGTCACGAGTCGTGCCATTTTGCCCCCTTCGAACACAGCGTCCCCCTTTCGGAATACTTCCCTTTGTCCTGGGGACGAGTCGTCCCCTGAGCCGATTCCACCCTTTTTTTTTTTTTTTTTTTTTCAGAACAGGCCCAGAGGTTGATCTTTTCTCCTTGCTACTCCCTGCACAACACCACTAAAACAAATACCTTTAGTAGCACCAATTCAATCCATGATGAAAAAGATAAAATACAACAAACTAAAAAAAACTAAAAATGATGATTAAATCCCGGGTTGCCTCCCGGTTAGCCGCCCTTCTTTAACGTCTTTAGCTAGACCTAATGCCGGGTAAGCCCCCGGCTAGCATCAAAGTTTAAGTCCTTGACAAGACTCAAGAAAGAAGGTCTACTCATAACTAGGATTTTGGAGATAATGCACCTCCATATCCTCATTTATTCCCACGCCATCATGATACAATTTTAGGCGTTGACCATTCACTTTAAAAACCTTGTCTCCGGAGAGACTACCAATCTCAACCGCACCATGCGGATATACCTCCCTCACAATAAAAGGTCCGGTCCACCGCGACCTTAGCTTTCCGGGAAACAACCGGAGACGGGAATCAAATAAAAGGACTTTTTGACCAACCTTAAAGTCCTTTCTATTGATCATTTTATCATGCCAAGCTTTTGCCCGCTCCTTATAGAGTTGGTTGTTCTCGTAGGCTTCTCTCCTAATCTCATCCAACTCACTTAATTGCAATTTTCTCTCCTCACCGGACCCATCTAGGTTCATATTGAATTTTTATGGCCCAAAATGCTCTATGCTCCAACTCCACCGGTAAGTGACAAGGCTTTCCAAACACTAACCGATATGGGGACATACCGATAGGTGTCTTGTAAGCCGTCCGGTAGGCCCACAAAGCATCATCGAGTCTAAGACTCCAATCCTTCCTAGACGGATTCACGGTTTTCTCAAGAATAGACTTGATCTCCCGGTTGGACACCTCCGCTTGGCCATTAGTTTGGGGGTGATAGGCGGTCGAAATCTTATGAGTAATATGGTATTTCTTAACCAAAGCTTCGACCGTCCTATTACAAAAATGGGTCCCCCTATCACTAATGATGGCCCTAGGCATACCAAACCTACTCACAATGTTGGTCTTAAGGAAATTGACCACTACCCGTGAATCATCGGTGCGTGTGGGGATTGCTTCAACCCACTTGGAAACATAGTCAACCGCCAACAAGATGTACAAGAAGCCAAAAGAATTGGGAAAAGGACCCATAAAGTCGATTCCCCATACGTCAAAAATCTCACAATTTAAGACGAAGTGTTGTGGCATCTCATCACGTCGACCAATGTTACCAACTCTTTGACACCTATCACAAGATTTGCAAAAATTATATGCATCATAGAACATGGTAGGCCAATAAAAACCACTCTCAAGCACTTTCCTCACCGTGTTTCTAGCATCGAAATGACCACCGCATGCATGCTCATGACAAAATCTAAGGATAGAATGAATCTCACTATCGGCTACACACTTACGGATCACTTGGTCCGCACAATGCCTCCACAAATAAGGCTCATCCCACACATAATATTTTGCCTCACTTCGAATTTTATCCTTCTTAGATTTATTAAGTCCCGGAGGGAACTTTTGAGACACAAGAAAATTGACCAAATCTGCATACCACGGTGCGGGCATCGAACCACCCAAAGAGACTCATCGGGAAACTCACCCCGAATTGAACAATGATTAGAGGGCTCATCCTCTTTAAGCACAAGACGACTCAAATGATCGGCCACAAGATTCTCGGCCCCCTTCTTATCTTTCACCTCGATATCAAATTCACTCAATAAAAGGATCCACCTAATAAGTCTAGGTTTCGCCTCTTTCTTGGTCATAAGATACTTAAGAGCAGCATGGTCGGTGTAAACAATGACTTTGGTGCCTAAAAGATATGACCGAAACTTCTCAAGAGCAAACACAACCGCCAACAACTCCTTCTCGGTTGTAGTATAATTCCTTTGGGCATCATTGAGGGTCATAGAAGCATAATAAATGACATGGGAAGCCCTCTCAACCTTTTGACCCAAAACAGCCCCAACTGCATAATCACTAGCATCGCACATGATCTCGAAGGGGCGAGACCAATCGGGTGCTTGGATTATGGGGGTTGTGGTCAACCTAGACTTCAACTCATCAAACGCCCCCTTACACCTCTCATCAAAATGAAAATCAACCTCTTTTTGTAATAAAGTGCATAGAGGAGAGGCGATTTTTGAAAAATCCTTTATGAAGCGCCGGTAAAACCCCGCATGACCGAGGAATGACCGGACCTCACGCACATTTGTGGGATAGGGGAGGGAAGAAATGACATCAATTTTCGCCTTATCAACCTCTATGCCTTTCTTTGACACCACATGACCCAACATAATGCCTTGCTCAACCATAAAATGGCATTTTTCATAATTCAAAACCAAGTTTGTTTTAATGCAACGGTCCAAGACAAGAGCAAGGTGAGCAAGGCATTGGTCGAATGAGTCTCCATGAACAGTGAAGTCGTCCATGAAGACCTCCATGAAATTCTCAACAAAGTCGGAAAAGATGCTCATCATACACCTTTGAAAAGTCGCAGGTGCATTACACAATCCGAACGGCATCCTCCGATATGCAAAGGTGCCAAAAGGGCAAGTAAACGTAGTTTTCTCTTGGTCTTCCGGGGAAATAGGTATTTGAAAATACCCGGAATACCCATCAAGAAAACAGTAATACGCCCTTCCGGCTAACCTTTCAAGCATTTGATCAATAAAGGGGAGGGGAAAATGATCCTTACGTATTACCTCATTAAGGCGCCGAAGGTCGATGCAAACTCGCCAACCCGTTTGCTCCCGGATTGGCACCAACTCTCCCTTATGATTTATGGAGACGGTGATCCCGCCTCGCTTTGGAACACACTGAGTGGGACTCACCCACTTGCTGTCGGATATGGGGTAAATGATCCCCATCTGCATTAACTTCAGCACCTCCTTTTTTACCACCTCCATCATTGGTGGATTCATCCTCCTTTGCGGTTGCTTAACCGGCTTTGCATCATCTTCCAGAACAATCTTGTGAGTACACAAAGATGGACTTATGCCCTTAAGATCGGCAATAGTCCACCCAATCGCCTCCTTCCTTGCCCGAACCACCTCTACCAATTTCTCTTCCTGCACCTCATTCAGCTTGCTTGAGATCACCACCGCAACGTATCATTCTCTCCCAAGTAAACATACTTCAACCCCTCCGGTAGGGTCTTCAACTCGAGCTCGGGTGCCTTTTCAATAGACGGCACGGGTTTCCACGGCGGAATCTCTAACCGCACCTTCACATACCCCGAGTATCACCTGTTAAGCTCATTACACGCTTCCTTCAAACTGTCAGAAATTTCAAAATCCAACTCCGCCAACCCCAAGGCATTCTCTAAAACCGCCTTCAAATCATCATTGGTGCTGCTCACCTCAAAAACATCCTCTACCACAGGCTCAATTACATCCATGAAACATAATGAGTGAACGTCCATTGGGTATTTCATGGAGTCAAAGATGTTGAACTCCATGACCTGCCCATCGAACTCCATAGACAACGAACCATTGGCCACATCCAACTTGGTTCTAGCTGTAGACATGAAAGGCCTTCCAAGAAGAATGGGGGCCTTAGGATCAGAATCCATATCTAACACGTAAAAGTCAGCCGGAAAAATCATCTTACCAACCCGGACGAGAACATCCTCTACTAACCCCTTCGGATAAGCGTTGGACCGGTCAGCCAGCTGTATAATTACCCGGGTGTCTTGCAATGGCCTCAATTTTAGGTTCTCAAACAATGTGTAAGGCATCACATTGATTGAAGCGCCTAAATCGAGCATTGCCTTGTGTTTCGATGAATCCCCTAGAGAAATAGGGATCACAAACATTCCTGGATCATTACACTTCTTAGGCAGCTTCCTCTGATAAACGGCAGAAACATGCTCATGAACCTTAGCCTTTTTCTGACTCCTCAACCTCTGGTCTCTCTTAGTGGTACACAGCTCCTTCAGAAACTTGGCATACCTCGGGACGATCCAAGAAGGTCCAGGAACGGAATGTTCACCTCAAGCCTCTTGAAAGTATCAAAAATTGCCTTGTCAGGCTCAGGTTTCCTCGTCTCTCTCAAGGCTTGAGGGAACGACACATCTGGCTCTACTACTGGTGGCACTGTCTCAGATGCAGTACCTTTCTCTTCCATGACTTTTTCTGTCGGCTCAGTCTTCTCAACCTCTAACTCCGGTTCCTCGTTGATCACTGTGTCTATCAACTCCTTACCACTCCTCAGTGTTATGGCACTCACATTCTTCTGGTTTGGATTCGGTTCAGTCCTTGATGGCAACTTTCCCGAATTCTGAGCCTCCAACCTACCAACAGCATCTGCAATCTGCCCCATCTGTCTCTCCAAACCACTAAGACTCGTATCAGTCCTCTGCGTCTTCGAGATTGCCGATACTCGTATCGGTCTCTGCTGGCGATCTTCTGCAGATTGGATAATGTGCTCATACTCTGAGCAAGAGTACGAAACATATCTTCGTAGACTTCGTCCACTGCGGCTGCTGGCCGCCGCGCTAAAACCGCGTGGCCGCATAGGTGGCCTAAAGCGCACCGATTTGCTGAACCGGCGAAACCCCGCGGATTACCAACCGATTACCGAATTGCGCGCCGTTGTGCCCCATTCGGATTAGACCAACCGAACCCGGGTGATTCTTCCGGTTCGGGTTGTACGTGTTCTGTCTCTGGCCTCCGAAACCCACTGCATTCACATCTTCAGACTCACCCGTTTGTAAAGTCGGACACGAATCCGTCGGATGAGTCACATCGTAACAAATACCACACTGCTTCGGCGGCTGCCCCAACATCATTGACTTCATCATACTCTTGATGTCCTCGACATCAGTTTTAAGTTGATCTGCCACCCCACTACTGGACCCAGCTGCATTGACCTGTCTGACACTTGACCTCAAACCATGTGTCCGGGTACTCTTCGCTAGCTCCTCCAATAATTTCTGAGCTTCCGCAGTAGTCTTGTTCAGTATGCTACCCCCACATGAAGAGTCAACCATTCGCTTGTCCTGATCAGTAAGCCCTCCATGGAAATACATAATCAGCTGATCAGCATCATACCCGTGGTAGGGACAACTCCGAGTGAGTGTATGAAATCTGTTGAAGTAATCATAGAAGGATTCATCCCCCTTCTGCTCCATATTGCTTATGTCCCGTTTCATCACATTGATTTGATTCACCGGGAAGAACTCATCTAAGAAAGCCTCCTTTAACATCTGCCAGGTGGTAATGCTGTTCGGGGCCAGGTGGTAGTACCATACATTGGCCCTGTCCTTCAATGTGAATGAGAAAGCTCAGAGCAGAAGCTGCTCAATTGGGAGATCTGAAGGCTTCATACTGTTGCAAACTTGCACAAATTGGGAAACATGCTGATTCGGGTTTTCACCGGGTAGCCCACTGAAGCTAGGCAATTGATTTAGAAGCCCCGGTTTCAACTCAAATGTGACTCCCCGGCAATGCGGGAAAAGTAATGGCACTGCGGTTGCTCCGTCCAGTTTGGAGCAGTTTTCTCTCTAAGTGTCTGCGCTGCTCTATCCCCCATCTCTGTCTCCCAACTATTATAGTTCAACCTCCTGTTTGCTTTACGTCCTTTCCTGAAAGAACGTTCTATTTCTGAATCAAGAGGCACAAGTAAATTATTAGTAGAACGGGTGTGCACCATACACGGTTACACACCACAAGAGAGCAGGGTATATCACTTAGCAGATAACACAAAGACTAAAATAAAAATAAATAAAAAGAAAAAGAAATAGATTAAGAACAGAATATGATCGTAAACAATTACACCGTTCCCCGGCAACGGCGCCAAAATTTGGTAGGCTAAATCGCACACCTACTAAATTACTACAAGGACTCCAAATAATGTAGATAGTGAAAGTCCAGGATCGAACTCAGGGAACAGTATTGTACACGATCAAGTCACGCACACAAATGGGGGGTTTTTGTTTGTTGAATAATTATAATCCTAAAACGGGAATTAAAATCTAAGTTATGAATAACAATGTAAAAGAACACTTTGGATATGCAAAATTATCCCCGTCTATCAATCAATATCACCGGAATGATTCTTTCTTTCTTCTCACTAATTACTTGATCACAAGATGTAAAATCTCTATCTCTTCTTTGTTAATAATTACTAGCGGCGACACACTCAACTAATAATCCTAATCAATACCAAAACCTAGCCGACACGGTCAAGATTCAAAGTATTAATCGATGAAAGATTTAAGAGATTAAGATCAAGAAATTAACCTATTATTATTTCAAATAGAATCAAAGCCAATTTTACTTTAATTACAATCCAAGATGAAACATTCAAGAATTGCAAGGATGCTACAATGATAACCCTAGTCCGACACGATAAGAGGGAAATCTAGCAATAATCAATTCAAAGGATTAAGGGATTGATCAATTTCTCAAAACCCTAGAAATTGATTTTGAATTAAGAACAAGTAAAATTGCAATTAGGGAAGAACAATCAAAAGAAATCAAACCTCAATTGAAAGTCAAGATGGTTCAAAGATTACAAATCCAAAGCAAGAGAACTTAGCCTTCCATGGAGATTCAAAGCTTGAATATTGTTTTGAAAAGCTAATGAAAGATAAGATCCCCCCAAAAGACTGCTGAGAGAAAAGTATTTATACTTCCTCCCTAAACCCTAGCTAAAAAGGAAAAGAAAATAAATTAAAAAATAAAGAAAATTGCAAAATTACGTCATTCCAGCGATCAGGGCACGACTCGTCCCTAGGGTCACGAGTCGTCCCTTGGTCTTCCTTCAATGGGGACGAGTCGTGATGTGGGGGACGACTCGTCCCGATGCTGCTGGCCCTCTCTGAACACGGCGTCCCCCTTTGGGGAATAGTTGGGCCAAAGGGGACGGACTCGTCCCCTGAACTAAAATCACTGATTTCTTCACATTTTCTCTTCAGTCCTTGGCTCGCTTCCGAACCACCTTGGCTTGACTTCCATGGAGTAACTTTGATGAACTTTGAGCAACACTTGAGGACCAAAAACACTTACATCCAAAGACTATCTAAGAATTCTCTCAATTTACATCTTTTATCTCAAAATCCTCACAATACATAATATCACTCAAAAGACATCAAACCAAACAAATTACATGGAAATAACACCAAATAATACCGGAAAACATAGGAATTACATAGAACAAATCCGTGTTATCAAATACCCCCACACTTAGACCATTACTCGTCCCTAAGTAATATCCTAAACTCCAATCTAGCACCGGCCTAAAACAGATGCATGGAGGGTCTTGATTCCTAGTCTCCTCTAATCTCGCCAACAAGTCAATCCAAAAGTCACAACAGTACAAGAAACTCCGTCTCCTTATATCACCAATAAATATGATCAATGAAAACAAATGACCTTAACTTGATACCAACTCCCAAAATAACAGTATCCAAGCTAAGGTCCTCACACAAAAGCCAAGGGGAACTAAATATAACCTACGTTTCCCCCACGCTTGGCTCTCACTACATCATCCCTCAAAATAAAAGTTGTTCGGGTGTTAATCCCTCACAACTACCTCATGAAAACAAACTCCTACACCCCCTTATAACTCCAGAATGAATGAGGATTTCTAACCTATCTCCTCTACCCGAACCTCCTACACCAAAATGAAAATCCTAACCCGAAACTCCGAACCCCCCTTATGACTTCAACACCGGTGAATTAACGGATAGAAAGAATTTCACTCACTCACCTTTTGCCTAGGTGTCGTTTTCGGTTTTCACCTAGCCTCTCGTTTTTTTTTTCTATTTTTTTTTTTTAAAGACTCTCTCCTTTTGCCTAAGTGCCCTCTCGGGTTTTCACTTAGCCTCTCATTTTTTTTTTCTATTTTTTTTTTTTTATAGAAATCAAAAGAAACTGTACAGATACAAACATCCCCCATACCCCCACGCTTAAACTACACAGTGTCCTCAATGTGTGTGCAACAATAAAAGTGCTAGGACAATAAAAGCGTAAAAGGGAAAAAATAATACCATCACTGAGGTGGCCACTGCCATGCCACGCTGCCACGTGGGTACGCCAGCGATCGGTGATTGCGGCTGCGAACTAGAACTCTCGCCAGGAGCAGGCATCCGTCTAGATGCACGCCTCATCTCCCGGGCCTCACTACGGGATAACAAAGTGGAATACTGCTCATCCGCCACAGGAACATAAGCGGAAGGTCCCTGCTACTGCATCATCCAGGACTCCATCTGTCGCTGGCGGCTATCCATCGCAACACATGCATCTGTATCTCCTCCAAAGAATCGCCATACTCCGCCCACCTCCTATCCTCAAAAGCGACCCGGCTCATGAACCTCTGATCCTCATAAGCATATCTATCCCGGGTCCTCCTGTCCTCATATGCATATCTCCCAACCTGCTCATCAATAAATGCCCTCATCTCATCCCATTGATTAAACGAGCCCTGCTGGCCCTGGTTATGCTCTTCTTCACCGTGACCACCCTGCTCCTGCTCCTGATCCTCATCATCGTCCTCTTCAACATTATCCATCACATCCTCTACCCCAGGCATACGCCACTGCCTGGCCTGTGTGCCACTCGGAAATGCGGCTCCTGCCGTGCAAATAACCGTCCTCCTCGGATCACCATACTCAAATAATAAGGAAAGGTTGCCCGCGCCCCTTGGGTTCCTCGCAAACTTGTCATATTGAATAAGCCACTCTCTCGAATATAGACTCGTGCCCCCTGTCAACTTTACCGCCTCGGGCTTTAACTCTCCAACACAAGCTGCAGCAATCAAAGATATCATCCCTCCTACAGAAATGTTGCCCTTTTTGGTTAGGGCGAACGCCTCACATCTCTTCATAAAGATATCCACCCAATCCGGAATGACCTGATAACTCCTTAACCCCGTGCGCAAAAGATTTATCATAGCAAGATTTAATTGCGCAGGCTCCCCGTTCGCCAACCAAGTCATAGCCAAACCTCTATAAAACAACTTCCAAGCCGGGTGGGAAAAAGAAGAAGCTCTAAGATATTTTTTTATGCAAGGCAGTCCCGTGAGCTCCGTAAAGAAAAAACAACTAGCTCCATCAGCATCCAACCAGCTTCCCCTCGGTTGGTCCACCCCCAGGATTTCCCTCAACTCATCGTAGGACACTCTATAAACTACATCATCAACTTGAACCCGAATAGTATTGGCATTTGCCCCCTTTCCTATCTCCACGGTCGAAAGAAATTCAAGAGTATATCTCAAATAAGTGTCCGCTCTCTTCCCCAAGAAAGTACTCAACCCGGCTTGGTTCATTAACTCTGCAACTAAGGTTTCTAAACCCAAAGCTCTTAACACCGGTTCATGGAGGAAGGTGGTGACTTGAATTTTCCTACTCTCCAAATTCCGCCACCTTTTCTTTTGAGCGGAAGACAAATTGAGCAATCCCATATATGGCAAGGAAGCATTAGGGGGAGGGGGATCATTTGGGACCTCGGATTGGGTAGATATTCTACCTCTTTTGTTGCCACCCCCTCTAGCATCTCTTCCCCTAGAAGACATTGTTTTCAACACCACCAATTAACTACAAATCCTCCACAAAAATTCAAGAAAGACAACCCGCCACAACAACAAACAACAATCTCCTTCAATTCCCAACCGAACCACCAAACTACAATTTCAACAAGTCCCAAGTATTTAAAGTGCAAGAGATGAAGTTGAAATTTTACCTTCTTAAATCACCCAAGCAGTCAAAATCCTTCCTTGTATCCTCCTTTGTAGCACCCACAAATTTTTACCCAGAAATTTTCGAATTTGAAATCTAGGGCTTGGAGAAATTTTCGAAATTTGGTGAATTGAAGGTCAAAATTGAAGAGGGTGGGTCGGAATTAGGGAAAGATGGTGGGTTAGGGCTTGGATTTCGAAGAAAAGAGAGAGATTTGGTGGAATTTTCGGCTTTGGTGTAGAGAGAAAGCTTGGTGCTTTAATGGTGTTTGAAGGTTTTGAAGATGGAGAAAGAGAGGGTGAGCCTCGGTTTTGGGTAGGTAAGGGTAGGAGGGTGAAGGTTTTGGTTGTAAGGGGTGGAGAGTGGTGGATTTGGTGGGTGGTAATGGTGGCTTTGGTGGTGTTTTGTAGAGAGAGAAAGAAGAAAGAAGAAAAGGCACGACTTGGAAGAAGGAAAAGGGGAGGGGACGACTGCCTTAGGGTTAAAACCCTCTGTTTACTTTTTTTTTTTTTTTTTTTTTTTTAAGAAGCCCAGGGGACGAGTCGTCCCTTGGGTCACGAGTCGTGCCATTTTGCCCCCCTTCTGAACCTGGCGTCCCCCCTTTGGGGAATACTTCCCTTTGTCCTGGGGACGAGTCGTCCCCTGAGCCAATTCCACCCTTTTTTTTTTTTTTTTTTTTTTTTTAACGAGGCCCAGAGGTTGATCTTTTCTCCTTGCTACTCCCTGCACAACACCACTAAAACAAATACCTTTAGTAGCACCAATTCAATCCATGATGAAAAAGATAAAATACAACAAACTAAAAAAAACTAAAAATGATGATTAAATCCCGGGTTGCCTCCCGGTTAGCCGCCCTTCTTTAACGTCTTTAGCTAGACCTAATGCCGGGTAAGCCCCCGGCTAGCATCAAAGTTTAAGTCCTTGACAAGACTCAAGAAAGAAGGTCTACTCATAACTAGGATTTTGGAGATAATGCACCTCCATATCCTCATTTATTCCCACGCCATCATGATACAATTTTAGGCGTTGACCATTCACTTTAAAAACCTTGTCTCCGGAGAGACTACCAATCTCAACCGCACCATGCGGATATACCTCCCTCACAATAAAAGGTCCGGTCCACCGCGACCTTAGCTTTCCGGGAAACAACCGGAGACGGGAATCAAATAAAAGGACTTTTTGACCAACCTTAAAGTCCTTTCTATTGATCATTTTATCATGCCAAGCTTTTGCCCGCTCCTTATAGAGTTGGTTGTTCTCGTAGGCTTCTCTCCTAATCTCATCCAACTCACTTAATTGCAATTTTCTCTCCTCACCGGACCCATCTAGGTTCATATTGAATTTTTTTATGGCCCAAAATGCTCTATGCTCCAACTCCACCGGTAAGTGACAAGGCTTTCCAAACACTAACCGATATGGGGACATACCGATAGGTGTCTTGTAAGCCGTCCGGTAGGCCCACAAAGCATCATCGAGTCTAAGACTCCAATCCTTCCTAGACGGATTCACGGTTTTCTCAAGAATAGACTTGATCTCCCGGTTGGACACCTCCGCTTGGCCATTAGTTTGGGGGTGATAGGCGGTCAAAATCTTATGAGTAATATGGTATTTCTTAACCAAAGCTTCGACCGTCCTATTACAAAAATGGGTCCCCCTATCACTAATGATGGCCCTAGGCATACCAAACCTACTCACAATGTTGGTCTTAAGGAAATTGACCACTACCCGTGAATCATCGGTGCGTGTGGGGATTGCTTCAACCCACTTGGAAACATAGTCAACCGCCAACAAGATGTACAAGAAGCCAAAAGAATTGGGAAAAGGACCCATAAAGTCGATTCCCCATACGTCAAAAATCTCACAATTTAAGACGAAGTGTTGTGGCATCTCATCACGTCGACCAATGTTACCAACTCTTTGACACCTATCACAAGATTTGCAAAAATTATATGCATCATAGAACATGGTAGGCCAATAAAAACCACTCTCAAGCACTTTCCTCACCGTGTTTCTAGCACCGAAATGACCACCGCATGCATGCTCATGACAAAATCTAAGGATAGAATGAATCTCACTATCGGCTACACACTTACGGATCACTTGGTCCGCACAATGCCTCCACAAATAAGGCTCATCCCACACATAATATTTTGCCTCACTTCGAATTTTATCCTTCTTAGATTTATTAAGTCCCGGAGGGAACTTTTGAGACACAAGAAAATTGACCAAATCTGCATACCACGGTGCAGACGACTGAACCACCCAAAGAGACTCATCGGGAAACTCACCCCGAATTGAACAATGATTAGAGGGCTCATCCTCTTTAAGCACAAGACGACTCAAATGATCGGCCACAAGATTCTCGGCCCCCTTCTTATCTTTCACCTCGATATCAAATTCACTCAATAAAAGGATCCACCTAATAAGTCTAGGTTTCGCCTCTTTCTTGGTCATAAGATACTTAAGAAGCGGCATGGTCGGTGTAAACAATGACTTTGGTGCCTAAAAGATATGACCGAAACTTCTCAAGAGCAAACACAACCGCCAACAACTCCTTCTCGGTTGTAGTATAATTCCTTTGGGCATCATTGAGGGTCATAGAAGCATAATAAATGACATGGGAAGCCCTCTCAACCTTTTGACCCAAAACAGCCCCAACTGCATAATCACTAGCATCGCACATGATCTCGAAGGGCGAGACCAATCGGAGTGCTTGGATTATGGGGGTTGTGGTCAACCTAGACTTCAACTCATCAAACGCTCCCTTACACCTCTCATCAAAATGAAAATCAACCTCTTTTTGTAATAAAGTGCATAGAGGAGAGGCGATTTTTGAAAAATCCTTTATGAAGCGCCGGTAAAACCCCGCATGACCGAGGAATGACCGGACCTCACGCACATTTGTGGGATAGGGGAGGGAAGAAATGACATCAATTTTCGCCTTATCAACCTCTATGCCTTTCTTTGACACCACATGACCCAACACAATGCCTTGCTCAACCATAAAATGGCATTTTTCATAATTCAAAACCAAGTTTGTTTCAATGCAACGGTCCAAGACAAGAGCAAGGTGAGCAAGGCATTGGTCGAATGAGTCTCCATGAACAGTGAAGTCGTCCATGAAGACCTCCATGAAATTCTCAACAAAGTCGGAAAAAATGCTCATCATACACCTTTGAAAAGTCGCAGGTGCATTACACAATCCGAACGGCATCCTCCGATATGCAAAGGTGCCAAAAGGGCAAGTAAACGTAGTTTTCTCTTGGTCTTCCGGGGAAATAGGTATTTGAAAATACCCGGAATACCCATCAAGAAAACAGTAATACGCCCTTCCGGCTAACCTTTCAAGCATTTGATCAATAAAGGGGAGGGGAAAATGATCCTTACGTGTTACCTCATTAAGGCGCCGAAGGTCGATGCAAACTCGCCAACCCGTTTGCTCCCGGATTGGCACCAACTCTCCCTTATGATTTATGGAGACGGTGATCCCGCCTCGCTTTGGAACACACTGAGTGGGACTCACCCACTTGCTGTCGGATATGGGGTAAATGATCCCCATCTGCATTAACTTCAGCACCTCCTTTTTTACCACCTCCATCATTGGTGGATTCATCCTCCTTTGCGGTTGCTTAACCGGCTTTGCATCATCTTCCAGAACAATCTTGTGAGTACACAAAGATGGACTTATGCCCTTAAGATCGGCAATAGTCCACCCAATCGCCTCCTTCCTTGCCCGAACCACCTCTACCAATTTCTCTTCCTGCACCTCATTCAGCTTGCTTGAGATCACCACCGGCAACGTATCATTCTCTCCCAAGTAAACATACTTCAACCCCTCCGGTAGGGTCTTCAACTCGAGCTCAGGTGCCTTTTCAATAGACGGCACGGGTTTCCCTGGCGGAATCTCTAACTGCACCTTCACATACCCCGGAGTATCACCTGTTAAGCTCATTACTGCTTCCTTCAAACTGTCAGAAATTTCAAAATCCAACTCCGCCAACCCCAAGGCATTCTCTAAAACCGCCTTCAAATCATCATTGGTGCTGCTCACCTCAAAAACATCCTCTACCACAGGCTCAATTACATCCATGAAACATAATGAGTGAACGTCCTTTGGGTATTTCATGGAGTCAAAGATGTTGAACTCCATGACCTGCCCATCGAACTCCATAGACAACGAACCATTGGCCACATCCAACTTGGTTCTAGCTGTAGACATGAAAGGCCTTCCAAGAAGAATGGGGGCCTTAGGATCAGAATCCATATCCAACACGTAAAAGTCAGCCGGAAAAATCATCTTACCAACCCGGACGAGAACATCCTCTACTAACCCCTTCGGATAAGCGTTGGACCGGTCAGCCAGCTGTATAATTACCCGGGTGTCTTGCAATGGCCCCAATTTTATGTTCTCAAACAATGTGTAAGGCATCACATTGATTGAAGCCCCTAAATCGAGCATTGCCTTATGTTCCGATGAATCCCCTAGAGAAATAGGGATCACAAACATTCCTGGATCATTACACTTCTTAGGCAGCTTCCTCTGATAAATGGCAGAAACATGCTCATGAACCTTAGCCTTTTCGACTCCTCGACCTCTGGTCTCTCTTAGTGGTACACAGCTCCTTCAGAAACTTGGCATACCTCGGGACAGTCTGAAGAAGGTCCAGGAACGGAATGTTCACCTCAAGCCTCTTGAAAGTATCAAAAATTGCCTTGTCAGGCTCAGGTTTCCTCGTCTCTCTCAAGGCTTGAGGGAACGGCACATCTGGCCCTACTACTGGTGGCACTGTCTCAGATGCAGTACCTTTCTCTTCCACGACTTTTTCTGTCGGCTCAGTCTTCTCAACCTCTAACTCCGGTTCCTCGTTGATCACTGTGTCTATCAACTCCTTACCACTCCTCAGTGTTATGGCACTCACATTCTTCTGGTTTGGACTCGGTTCAGTCCTTGATGGCAACTTTCCCGAATTCTGAGCCTCCAACCTACCAACAGCATCTGCAATCTACCCCATCTGTCTCTCCAAACCACTAAGACTCGTATCAGTCCTCTGCTGATACTGCTGAAGATTGCCGATACTCGTATCAGTCCTCTGTTGATACTGTTGCAGACCGCTGGATAATGTGCTCATACTCTGAGCAAGAGTACGGAACATATCTTACGTAGGCTGTCCTGCGGTGGCTAACTGCTTCTTCTTTGCTAAAAGCTAGCGTAGCTACATAGGTGGCCTAAAGCTGCAGCGGCTGAACCGGCAGAAAACCCCGTGGATTACCAAACTGATTACCGAATTGCGGCTGCTGTGCCCCATTCGGATTAGACCAACTGAACCCAGGGTGATTCTTCCAGTTCGGGTTGTACGTGTTCTGTCTCTGGCCTCCGAAACCCACTGCATTCACATCTTCATACTCACCCGTTTGTAAAGTCGGACACGAATCCGTCGGATGAGTCACATCGTAACAAATACCACACTGCTTCGGCGGCTGCCCCAACATCATTGACTTCATCATACTCTTGATGTCCTCGACATCAGTTTTAAGTTGATCCGCCACCCCACTACTGGACCCAGCTGCATTGACCTGTCTGACACTTGACCTCAAACCATGTGTCCGGGTACTCTTCGCTAGCTCCTCCAATAATTTCTGAGCTTCCGCAGTAGTCTTGTTCAGTATGCTACCCCCACATGAAGAGTCAACCATTCGCTTGTCCTGATCAGTAAGCCCTCCGTGGAAATACATAATCAGCTGATCAGCATCATACCCGTGGTAGGGACAACTCCGAGTGAGTGTATGAAATCTGTTGAAGTAATCATAGAAGGATTCATCCCCCTTCTGCTCCATATTGCTTATGTCCCGTTTCATCACATTGATTTGATTCACCGGGAAGAACTCATCCAAGAAAGCCTCCTTTAACATCTGCCAGGTGGTAATGCTGTTCGGGGCCAGGTGGTAGTACCATACATTGGCCCTGTCCTTCAATGTGAATGAGAAAGCTCGGAGCAGAAGCTGCTCAATTGGGAGATCCGAAGGCTTCATACTGTTGCATACTTGCACAAATTGGGAAACATGCTGATTCGGGTTTTCACCGGGTAGCCCACTGAAGCTAGGCAATTGATTTAGAAGCCCCGGTTTCAACTCAAATGTGACTCCCGCTGGCAATGCAGAAAAGTGGCACTGCGGTTGCTCCGTCCAGTTTGGAGCAGTTTTCTCTCTAAGTGTCTGCGCTGCTCTATCCCCCATCTCTGTCTCCCAACTATTATAGTTCAACCTCCTGTTTGCTTTACGTCCTTTCCTGAAAGAACGTTCTATTTCTGAATCAAGAGGCACAAGTAAATTATTAGTAGAACGGGTGTGCACCATACACGGTTACACACCACAAGAGAGCAGGGTATATCACTTAGCAGATAACACAAAGACTAAAATAAAAATAAATAAAAAGAAAAAGAAAAAGAAATAGATTAAGAACAGAATATGATCGTAAACAATTACACCGTTCCCCGGCAACGGCGCCAAAATTTGGTAGGCTAAATTGCACACCTACTAAATTACTACAAGGACTCCAAATAATGTAGATAGTGAAAGTCCAGGATCGAACTCAGGGAACAGTATTGTACACGATCAAGTCACGCACACAAATGGGGGGTTTTTGTTTGTTGAATAATTATAATCCTAAAACGGGAATTAAAATCTAAGTTATGAATAACAATGTAAAAGAACACTTTGGATATGCAAAATTATCCCCGTCTATCAATCAATATCACCGGAATGATTCTTTCTTTCTTCTCACTAATTACTTGATCACAAGATGTAAAATCTCTATCTCTTCTTTGTTAATAATTACTAGCGGCGACACGCTCAACTAATAATCCTAATCAATACCAAAACCTAGCCGACACGGTCAAGATTCAAAGTATTAATCGATGAAAGATTTAAGAGATTAAGATCAAGAAATTAACCTATTATTATTTCAAATAGAATCAAAGCCAATTTTACTTTAATTACAATCCAAGATGAAACATTCAAGAATTGCAAGGATGCTACAATGATAACCCTAGTCCGACACGATAAGAGGGAAATCTAGCAATAATCAATTCAAAGGATTAAGGGATTGATCAATTTCTCAAAACCCTAGAAATTGATTTTGAATTAAGAACAAGTAAAATTGCAATTAGGGAAGAACAATCAAAAGAAATCAAACCTCAATTGAAAGTCAAGATGGTTCAAAGATTACAAATCCAAAGCAAGAGAACTTAGCCTTCCATGGAGATTCAAATCTTGAATATTGTTTTGAAAAGCTAATGAAAGATAAGATCCCCCCAAAAGACTGCTGAGAGAAAAGTATTTATACTTCCTCCCTAAACCCTAGCTAAAAAGGAAAAGAAAATAAATTAAAAAATAAAGAAAATTGCAAAATTACGTCATTCCAGCGATCAGGGCACGACTCGTCCCTAGGGTCACGAGTCGTCCCTTGGTCTTCCTTCAATGGGGACGAGTCGTGATGTGGGGGACGACTCGTCCCAGTCTGCAGCCCTCTCTGAACCTGGCGTCCCCCCTTTGGGGAATAGTTGGGCCAAAGGGGGACGACTCGTCCCCTGAACTAAAATCACTGATTTCTTCACATTTTCTCTTCAGTCCTTGGCTCGCTTCCGAACCACCTTGGCTTGACTTCCATGGAGTAACTTTGATGAACTTTGAGCAACACTTGAGGACCAAAAACACTTACATCCAAAGACTATCTAAGAATTCTCTCAATTTACATCTTTTATCTCAAAATCCTCACAATACATAATATCACTCAAAAGACATCAAACCAAACAAATTACATGGAAATAACACCAAATAATACCGGAAAACATAGGAATTACATAGAACAAATCCGTGTTATCAATTTTGCTCTTCGACCTCTATCCAAGGAGATGAGAGACAGTCGACCTCCTCCTAGTTTCAGATTGCCCCTATTGGAAAAGTACTCGAGGGCAACCAATGCCAAGAGTCACATAGCGCACCTGGAAGCCACAATGTGCTTTGTCGCCAATGAAGACGACAATATGTGCAAAGCCCTCATAAGCACACTCACAGGGGCAGCCTTGACATGGTTCAATGGTTTGGCGGCTGGTAGCATCACTACCTGGACGTGTTTAAGAACAAAATTCTTAGATCGCTTCTCGACTGCTGGAGCTCGAAAAGTGACTGTCACCGATCTGAGCAACTTGGTTCAAGCAAAAAATGAAAGCTCCATGAGCTACTTCACCAAGTTTAAAGAAATGGTTGACAAGATTGAAGAGGATCTCACTGACAGAGAGGTGATTAATTGCTTCTGAAGTGGTATTTCCTCGGCAGACATGGATTATGAGCTCACAGTTCGTACAGTCACAACCAGACAGGAGTTGTTCGAAAAGGTGTATAATGTCGCGCTAGCTGAGGAAAGGAAAGAGAAGAAGAATGGTAAGAGCCCCAAGACTGAGGTCGCCGATGATAAGAAGGACTCCAACAAGAATGGAGGAAACAATAAAAATGGAAAGAACAGGACTAGGGCGACAGAGAAGGTGCCTGAGGTTTTCACTCCCCTTACGGTGAGTCGAACAGAAATCATGAATGCGGTCGAGCTGGCCCCACCTGCCCCAATGAACCCAGGCAACAAGTTCAGAAGGGACAATAGCAAATATTGTGATTACCACAAGGACACAGGTCATCTCACAGAGGATTGCTTGGGTTTGAAGCGTATCATCCAGAGAATGGTCGACCAGGGGAGGCTCGACGCTTATATAAAAAGGCCTCAAGCTGGTGGAGGCGAGCAGCCAGCAGGTGGACAACAAGGACCGAGGCAACCTAGATTGAACCTGGGGGTCATTACAGAACAAGCAAGCAATACAGCAATCAAGCACAAGATCTTTCAACTCAGTAAGGCCCCACATGTGCCTCCAAGGAGAAAAGTCAGAGATGAAGCGATCAGCTTCTACCCCCATGAACTGGCAACTAATATGGCGGCTAGGGAGCAAGTTCTCGTCATCCCAGGTCTCATAGACGGATGTACGACGAGCAGACTCTTAGTCGACACGGGGGCCTGCAAGGATATTCTGTTCTACAAGACTTTCAAAGAGATGGGACTTAATGACGCGCAGCTTGAAAGATATGACGGCAGATTGGAGGGCTTCACCAACCATCGAGTTGATGCCAAAGGCCAGATTGAGCTCAACGTCGACTTAGGCCAGCACCCCCTTAGGGTTGTATCGAAGGTACAATTTATTGTGATAGATGTGAACAGTGATTACGCTGCTATACTTGGTATTCCAGGTCAGGTCGCGCTTGGAATGATAGCATCAATTCCTCACCCGGCGAGTCAAGTTCCCCACACTGCTTTGGAGTAGGATGTTTACAAGGCACGGCTCGAGCCTACGGATCATGTTCTCGAGAGAAAGAAAGAAAAGGGAGTTAGAAATTGAGGCTGAGATGGTTACTTGAAGGCTGTCCCGATCGATCACCAAAACTACCCGACTGTCAACGATCACCAATGTGGAGGAGTCGACCTATTGCTCAAATGACGAGGTCATGTTTGAGTTGACACGTCACTCTGGAACCACAGCGGTTGATCCAGATGTAGTTATGGTCGACCAAGTCCTCATAGGCAACCTATGCCTCCAGATCGACAATAACTCGGGGGCCACCACCACCACCAACGAGGTTGCAGATAAGCTGGATGATATGATAGCAGAAGAAGCTCCACACCTGGGGGCCGAGGAGAGACAAAGGGTCAGAGAAATCATCATTGAAACCCTGCAGTTCAGAGATGGTCCAGAGTTAGAGGCTGTGGATGAGCTAGAGTCAGTAATCACTAACCCTTCCTACCCTGACCAAAAAATTCAAATTGGAAAGCAGCTATCTGTCGAGGAGCGAGCAGAAATCATTGAGCTACTCAAGAAGAGTAATGACGTCTTCGCATGGAGAGTAGAAGACATGAGGGGAATCAAGTAAGAGGTCGCCGTTCACCGACTTGAAGTCAACCCGACCATAAAGCCTAGACCCCAAAAATTGAGAAGTTTTGCTCGTGATAAGGAGGAAGCCATAAAAACTGAGGTACAAAAACTTTTAAGTGCAGGGATAATCAAGGAGGCCACTCACACAACGTGGTTGGCCAACGTGGTCATGGTGAAGAAATCAAACGGCAAATGGCGGATGTGTGTCGACTTCACCACTCTAAATCTCGCCTGCCCGAAGGACAGCTATCCTCTTCCAAGAATCGACAAACTAGTTGATTCTATTGCCGGTCACTCCACCCTCAGCTTCCTCGATGCTTATTCAGGATACCACCAGATTAAGATGCACGAGGATGACATTGTGAAAACAGCTTTCCAAGCAGCTGGAGGCATCTACTGCTATAATATGATGCCCTTTTGATTGAAGAATGCAGGGGCGAATTATCAAAGAATGGTGAACAAAGTCTTTGCCTCTCAAATTGGCCGAAACATGGAGGCCTATGTCGACGATATGGTCATCAAAACAAAGACTGGACGTCTCGTGGTCGACCTAAAGGAAACGTTCGCCAATTTGAGAGCAAACGACATGAAGCTCAACCCTAGCAAGTGTGTCTTTGGCATAGCTGCTGGAAAGTTTCTTGGATTTATGATATCTCAGCGAGGTATAGAAGCAAACCCGGAGAAGATCAAGGCTCTAGTCGACATGAAGAAGCCGGCCAGTATAAAGGAGATGCAGCGACTTAACGGCAGGGTGGCAGCTCTTGGCCACTTCATATCTAAGTCAGCAGAGAGGTCTCTCCCCTTCTTCAAAGCGTTGAGGGGGACGAAAAATTTTGAATGGACGACCGAATGTCATTCGTCGTTCCAACAGCTGAAGGATTACCTCGCCACTCCACCTCTCCTGAGTAGCCCGACCACTGGCGAAACGTTGTTTGTGTATCTATCTGTGGGAGACAAATCAGTAGCAGCAGTCTTGATTAGAGAAGAGGAAGGGCTTCAAAAACCAGTGTACTACATCAGCAAAGCCTTATCGGATGTGGAGAGCAGATACTACAATGCTGAAAAGGTCGCATATGCTCTAGTCGTAGCTTCAAGGAAGCTGCGAGCTTATTTTTTGGCCCACCCTATCGTGGTACTAACCAATGCGCCCTTGAGAAAGATATTACACAAGTCGGTGAGTTCAGGTCGAATGCTCAATTGGTCAATTGCCCTTACTGAATTTGACATTGAGTATAGACCTCGAAAGGCGCTGAAGGCTCAAGCTCTAGCAGATTTCTTGGTCGAGCTTACGTTCACCAAGGAAGACAGCGAACATCGAGCTCCAAGAGAGAAAACCAAGGGGAAAGATCCAGAGTCCCAAGTCGCTACTAATCTACCCGATGATTGTTGGAAGGTCTACTCAGATGGGTCAGCGACCAAGAGTATCAGTGGAGCAGGGATAGTGCTAATTGAACAAGAATCTGGGACAGTGTACGAGGAGTCACTAAGGTTCAAGTTTGATGCTTCCAACAACCAGGCTGAATACGAAGCCTTAATAGCAGCCATAGAATACGCCAAGTGTTTTGGAGCGACTAAAATCATGGCTTATTGTGATTCCCAACTAATAGTCAACCAGGTCAGAGGCGAATACGAGGTGCTTAGTTCCACTCTGATCAAATACTGCGACCTGGTGAAGGAACTAATAAAGGATTTGGAATTCTGGGAGATTCAGAGGATTGGAAGGGAAGACAACGAGCTAGCCGACCTCCTCTCGAAATTAGCCACTTCAGATGAGCCACATGAAGAGCCCATCTCTTTTCTCGAAAATCCGGCTTATGAGAGAATAAAAATTCAGTGTGTAGAGGACACTTCAAGAAATTGGGCTTATGAGAAGTGTTGGATCGAAGAAATGAAGGCGTACATAGAAAGTGGTGAGCTGCCTGATGACGAGAAGAAAGCTCGAGCAATCAAAAACAAAGCTCCGAGATACGTCATTCAAGGAGGCAATGCTCGAAGATCCTACACTCGACCATTGCTAAAGTGCATCCACCCTCAAGAGGTCGCCCTATTGATACATGAAGTACACAGTGGGATTTGTGGCGGACACCCGGGGGCCAGGACTCTTGCTGACAAGTTAATCACTTTGGGGTACTACTAGCCGCACATGAGAGCTGATACTCATAACTTTGTTCAACAATGTGATCAATGCCAAAGGTTTGCCAACTTACCTCATATGCCTACCACCGAGCAGACTCCAGCGATTGCAACTTGGCCATTTGACATGTGGGGTGTCGACTTGATTGGACCCTTCCCACCCGCCCGGGGAAATTGCAAGTATGTGATCGTTGCCATAGATTACTTCACTAAATGGGTTGAGGCCAAACCATTAGCTCGCATCACAGAGGAGAATGCTATCAACTTCATTCATGATTTCATTTGGTGTCGGTTTGGTTTTCCTCGAGCCATAGTATCAGACAACGGACTGCTTCTCGAGCCTTCGAAGCGAGAGATGAATCGGGTAGGGATCAAGCATTGGCAATCTTCGTCGCCTATCCTCAAGGAAATGGGCAAGGTGAAGCGGCGAATAAGCGGTTGTCTGCACTCAAGACAGACTCGTAGGTCGACGCAACAAGCGGTTGGACGAACTCCCCCTTGCTCTTTGGGCGTTCGCACAACCACTGTGGGGCCTACGGGGAAACCCCATTCGCTCTCACATATGGATCGAGGCCATGGCACCTGCCGAGCTCGATTTCCCTCTTTGCTAGAGTAACATTCTTCGACCAGGAGCAGAACAACATCAATAGATTGATCGACCTTGATTTAGTCGACGAGAAGCGAGATACTGCTTACCTGCGAATGGCCAACTACAAGCAAAGAACCAAGAGTTACCACGACAAGAAAGTGAAATCAAGGTCGTTCCAAGTGGGTGACTACGTACTAAGGAAGATCGAGGCAACAGGAAGGAGAACCCAACAGAATAAGCTATCTCCTAACTGGGAAGGTCCCTATGTGGTTACTCGAGTCGTCAAGGAAGGAACTTACATGATAGCTCATCCTGGGGGAGAAGAGTTGAAGCATCCTTGGCACGCCACTCACCTCATCAAGTATTACTTTTAGCTTTCAACTTCCAAGTTTAAACCTGTTCTAGTTCTAGTTTTAAATTGATGTAAGCATGTTCCCTACTTCAATAAAAAGCGCAGTTTATTCGATCAAGCATAGTGTTACACCAATCCCAACAAGCTCGACTTTTAGTCAGCTTCGTTTTAACAAGCTCGATTCTTAATCAGCTTTGTTTATTTAACAAGTCCGACTCTTAGTCGACTTCGTTCGAACAAATTTGACTCTTAGTCAGTCTGTTCTAATTAGCTCGATTCTTAATCAGCTTTGTTTATTTAACAAGTCCGACTCTTAGTCGACTTCGTTCGAACAAACTCGACTCTTAGTCAGTCTGTTCTAGTTTAGCTCGATTCTCAATCAGCTTCTCTCCTTAAAACAAGTCCGACCTAGGGTCGACTTTGTTCAAATGAGCTCGACCCTTGGTCAGCTTCGATGAGATTAACAGGATCGACTCTTAGTCAACCTTGTTACCAAAAGCCATAAGTCTGAGGTCGACTGAACCTTTACAGGACAAGTCGACCTTAGTCTCAGGGTGGCTCGTTGCCCTACTATATCTAACTCGACACTTACATCAAAAGCATACAACATGCAAGAAAGAGAAGTCAGTTACGATTAAACATAAGTAAGTCTCCCAAAGTGGGCCAAGACTTATTCGATTAAAGATACAAAAGTACTATGCCTCCCAAAAAAAAATAGGGCCAAGGCATCTAAGTATTCATAAAGCCAAAAAACAAGAAATGTTTGGGACTTGTTCATTACATAACCATCAGTTTCAAAATTCAATCTGTGGGATCGCCTTCAACCTGACCACTGGTAGCCGCTTGTTTATCTACAGTTTCCTCCTGCTGCTGGGGGCCAATTGGTTTACCTGACTCAGAAAACCCATGTCTTGGAGTATCACCATCAAAGGCTGGTGAGTCAGGCTCTTTAAGCTCGGCTAAGATGGTACTATAATTAACTTGAGCGACATGAGGAGGAGTCCAAACTTCATCTTCGGCGGCCGCGTCATCTTTAGCTATGATTTCCAAGTCATTATCATTGTAAGGCACCAAGCTATGTCCCGGTCGAGCCGCCGTATTATAGGGATCTTCTGCAGCCCATTGGGCAAGTTGTTCAACTGAGATATCGAAAGCAGGATCCACTATAATACGTCGAGCCATGTGAGCTCGACCTACATCCCAGAAGGCGCTGGCTTCCTTGGTGACATGAGCATGGAGCTCGTCACTTTCTTTATAAGCTTTCACAGCTTCATCTTTGGCAACCTTCACAGCATTGTTCAGTTCCAGCTCCCATTGTTATCGGGCAGCATTCAGTTCCTCCCGTTTCTTGGCCAAGGTAACTGGAACCTCCTCCAGCTGTTGCTTTGCCAGCTCAAGATCAGCCGTCATCTTCTTTTTCTCCTCCTTGAGACGGGCGAGTTCACTGTTGGCCTCCCCTAAGCTCTTCCAAGCCTCCTCCTTCAATTTGATTTCATTATCCTTCAAAAGTTTCAAAGCATCATAAGAGTTATCCAAGTCCGAGTACTCCTCCTTCAGTTTGTCAAACTCTCCTTTCAACTTTGTATGGTCTTCTTTCAACTGAGCTTGATCACCCTCCAGCTTCCCCAATTCCTCGTTCTTACGAGCCAACATAGTCTTGGCCAGCTTCTCCTGCTCCTCTGCCGCCTTCCAATAGGTGGTGGCTAAATCAATCATGGCAAGAGACTGAAATAACGAGTAGATACAAGGGGTCAGATCAAATGAAAAGGAAGAAAGAGAAAACAGCAAGAGGAACGAGTACATTAAAAGCTCAAGGGTTACCTCGGAGGAAGCCAGCCCAACTCGAGCTCGACAAGCTTCTGGAGTCAATGGCTTGTTGGTAAACTCTCTGATTAGGTCCTGATCAGCTCCCCTCCTGACAATCACCTGGCCATATTCCAATTCTGGATACTCTCTAGCCAAGCTGTTGATCCTGGTCAAAGGAGTCACATCACTCAGCTCAGCAACCCGATTCTGAATCAACTCGTCATATGAAACTTGAATAGGGGAAGCATGTGGACTTCTGACTCCAGTCTCCACTAGCTCACTAGTACCGACTTGATTGGATGTCGAGCTCACTACTGATGGCCCAATCATAATCCTCTTGCTTAGAGGGGCAGTATCATCTTCATCATCCTCCTCCTCATCTAACTCGATCACGGGTGATTTGGCCTTGGAAGCTTTTTTGGTTTTGGCTTTGGCTTTGGATTGGCCACGAGTCCTGGTCTTTCTAGTCTCCCTAACTGGCTCCACAACTTGATCAGATATGTCGACTTCTTCAGCGTCGACCTCTTCCATTCCTTGAGCGACGTCTCCAACTTGGACCCCCTCCAGTTCCTCAGGATTCTCCTCCACCGGTATAGAATTAACAGGATCCACATCCACAGTCTGCAAAATATCATGACGGAGAACACCCTCTCTCTCCCGATGTTCTTTAGCATTGGCTGCTCCGCAACTTCTCTTGCTCTTCCTGATGTCAATGGTTCGGCCCATACTCGCTTCTTGCTCAGGAGTTAAAACTGCACCAAAGTTAAAATGATCAAGGGATAGGTTGACATACAAAATTTCTGCATACGAGCAAAAAGTTCTATGTACGAATTAAATATGTGTGAGCTAATTATTCTACATACGAGCAAAAAGTTCTATGTACAAATCAAGTTCATAGATAAACAGTTAGCAAAGGTAGGAGGGATCAAGGTACAGTGAATGGTCGAGTTCTTACCCCCGAAATGTTCTACCCGCTCCTTACAATAGTTGGCGGTCTTCTTACAAAAGTGGCACTCTTTCCCAAATCTCGAATCGAGCCCCTCATGGGTGACCCAATCTGGATATCTTTGACACCTGACTACTGGAACCATGGGCACTACCTCTCCTTCACCGACCATCAATCCACTCGGATAAAATTATTCTTGTTGGTTCCCGTGGCATCCCAAGCGATAGCTCCCTTTTTGGTAAACTCCACCAACTTCTTGCGCAAATCATTATGCCAATATGGGGCCCGGTAGTTATTCTCATCTACACCGGTCGTATCGGCCTTGGGCAAGGGAAATTCCCATCCTTTTCTACTTTCCACCACCACCACGTAAGAGTTCCATCCACTAGCCTTACCAGGAAGATTGGCAAACAGTTTGGGAGACTTTGGCTTGGAAGGAGTACTTATACCACTATCTTTATCAAACTTAATGCTAAAAAACTCCTTAAACACCCTAATGCAAGGCTCATACCCTAAGAACCTACAAACCATAATGAAGCAAACCAGTACCCTACAGGTGTTGGCTCCTAGCTGAAGTGGCAAGGCATCAGTACACTCTAAGAACTCATTTATGAAAGGGTCAAGGGGTAATCTCAAACCAGCTTCGAATTGGCCATAGTAGAAGGCCACCTTGGTAGAATCCTCCTCGTAGGTGTCCCCAAATTGGTTAAAGAAATCCCCCCTGCTATACAAAGTAACACTAAATTCCTTCCTATCAACCTCACAAAAGTCATGTATCATGCTCAAGCGAGATGGAAAATTCTGCTTCCCTCTAACTGGCCTTGGGGGAACGTAACCCCTTTCATTCCTGCCCGGCACCACAACAGTCTCAAAGGCATTAACAATACGTGGGCTTGATGAGGTCGATGCATGGGCTTCTCCTTGAGTCTCCATATTTGTACAAGAAGAAGGGGAAACAGGGGAATCAGTTCTACATGAAGTCTCAGGAGTCCTAATAGACGCACTAAGGGGCGACCTAGATTCCCCTGGGAATCCAATTCTGTTTCTAAGGAGGGAAGGTTTATGGGGGCCCTGAACATAGAATACGGCAATATGGTCGAGAAGCTCATGAAAGAGGTGAAAGGGTTCAACCCTTGGGTCGTTCGTTCCTAAAATACCTAAACTCTCTCCCACAGGCAAGGTCAATTCAGTAAAGTGCAAGCCCCAACGGGTCAAAATCGAAGTGCATTCCTCAATGGCTATCTCCCTCCACTCTCCGTTCAAATGTTTATAAAGCCTACGGTTGACATTACAGTACCCATACCAAGCCCCAGGTTCGATGCTAAAGGTCCTAGCCATGGTGGAATTGGAAAATTACGGAAATAAAACCCTAATACTGAGAGGCAAGAAAGATACCTTAAAAGTAGCTCTAGTGAAGAAAGATTACAGACGGAGATGATTGATTTATCCGATTGCCCTCTTCGCTATTTTCGCCGGAATTCAAGGAATCAGAGACAACAAAAGTTGTAAATGGAGAAGGATTCTTGAATTTATATCTTCTTGAATTGGAAAGGGCAAAGGGAAATTCAAAATTAATTTTCCTAATTAATTACGGAAACAGTTTCCTAGGCGGACTCTCAAACGTCAAAATTGTAATCATTATGGCAAAAACGGCGCTCCTTCATCTTTGACCGTACATCGCCGTCGTCCAGGATCGTGCCACGTTACCTTGGGTCGACTAACCCTCAGAACGAGTAGAGACCCTCGAGTAACAACAATTGCCATAAAAAATTTCCTTAACTTCCTAGTCGACAAAGTCAACTCGAAAGTTGGGGGCCACTGAACATATCAAAAGTGTCGAGTTGGGCCAGGTAAGCAAAGCCCAATCCTCAAGGCAACCATTGCCCCAACGTATCCAGGGGGCCAGGTCCAATCAATGCAAGGCCCAAAGCCCATACCAAATATCAGTCGACTAAGCCCAACGTCCGATCTATTAGGTCCCGACATAACTTAGTCCGATCTTACAATCCAGACTCTAATACGGGTACGATCAATGCTCTACCCGTCAGTCAGGTCGACCCTTCTTCAAGTGGCGACCTCGACCTAATCACTCAAGCGTCGAGCTAGCTAAGGTAGACGTACATGGTCCAATCTTTCCATAACCGCATCCCTATAAATCAGGGACAGTTTCAGGCACGTTCTCATGACAAGTAACTGTCGCTAGAATCTCGGAGCACATATCGCTTCACCAAAAATACAACAACCATCACCTATAAATACATCATCACTACCAACGGTGCAAAGGTAACTGCCATTTTGTTATCTGAATTCATTATTCAATACATTTTGTGTTATATACAACCGTTATCTTACTCTCACGCCCGAGCGTCTTCGTCGGAGACACATCCGGCTAGTCGTGGGTTCTGATTTCAGGTCAAGGAGTCAGGTGATTAGTCCTGCCACGTGGAGGATTACTGATAAGCACAATTTCTGCAGAATCAGGTGTATTTGAATTTTGGTTACATTTTTAAAAGTTTGGCATCATAATAAACAGTAAAAAGTCCTAATATTGTACATGTAAGACCAACAAAAGAAGATGTTAGTGAGGATATTAAATCAGATGACTCTAGTTGTAGCTAGTTAGGTGCAGGAAATAAATACGATAAGCTTAATCTTACACAATAAAGGTGAGGTAATTGATGACTTTTTAATGCAGTGTCCTACAGCTTCCACGATCATAGAAATGTAGCACCTAATTGAGGTTCTTGATGTTCTCCATGCATGTGTGTGTGTTTTTTTTTTCTTTTTTCATTCTGTTGTTAAATACACTAATTAATCACAAAATGTCATCGTCTATGGGTCATTATATGGAATTCGACATCAGACTATGATTGATTTAAAATCTCATTAAACTCGACTTGTAGTCATCAGTTCAATAATAACAATGTATTATTGTGAAGCAAATATGACCTTCTATAAGTTCAACCTACTTAATCGGTTCCCTAGTTTTATCTAGAAAATAAATGATAAATGGGGTTTTATTTTTTTCTCCTTCTTACTTTAATGAATGTCTTGTAAGAAAAATTATAATTTCCCTCATCTAACATAATACTAGTTGGATATTTACCTTGAATTTGAAGTTGCTGGAGGGGAAGCCTTACGCTTTTCGATACGGTCGCGTAAGGCGGTTGGATACAAGGGTAACATGCGGCTTAATCACTTGGGCCCATGTCAATATGGGTGCAACCATTCTACAGCAAGCCTATGCGGCCAAGATGTTTGGGTGCATATCCATCCAAGAGCAAAACACCACGATTCTGGGCACATTTGAGCGCGTTGGGCGGCCGCAACCTATGTGGTTCATAGGATCGGAAGTATTTGGTTTCTGGGCCTTGTCCGTTACAGGTTCCAAAACCGATTTTTTTCTCAAATAATACCTTTTTACTTTTTTAATTCAAAAAATGACTTACTGTTCAAAATTTTGCCCAAAATGTCCCTTTTTTTGAAACTCGCTACACCGTGTAGCGAGTTTGACTTGGGCTGGTCAAACTCGCTACACCGTGTACCGAGTTTTGTGTAATTAAGACGGACGATTTGGTATTTAATTAGGGCAATTAATTAAGCAAAACTTGCTACACCGTGTAGCGAGTTTGACCAGCCCAAGTCAAACTCGCTACACTGTGTAGCGAGTTATTTAAATTCCCTTTTCCCTTCCAGTTAACGTCTTCAATCCAAAAAACTAAAAAAAAAAAAAAAACCCTAAGTGCAAATCTCAGCCGCCGCCAGGAAGAAGAGGAAGAGGAAGGAAGGAAGAGGAAGGAAGGAAAAAGAAGAAATCAAGCCATTTGTCATTCAACATCTTCATCAATAAAATTTTGTAAGTGTAAATTTATATTTTTCTATTATATACTTGCTATTTTTTTTTTTACTTAGTGGTGTTCACTATATTTTACTTGTTATTAGAATTGTTATTATTATTATTATTTTTTGTGTAAATTTTGTAAGTGTAAATTTATATTTTTTTACTTACAAAATTTTAATGATGAAGATGTTGAATGGCAAATGGCTTGATTTCTTCTTCTTCCTTCCTTCCTTCCTCTTACTCTTCTTCCTGGCGGCGGCTGAGATTTGCACTTAGGGTTTTTTTTAGTTTTTTTGATTGAAGACGTTAACGGGAAGGGAAAAGGGAATTTTAAATAACTCGCTACACGGTGTAGCGAGTTTGACTTGGGCTGGTCAAACTCGCTTTACGGTGTAGCGAGTTTTGCTTAATTAATTGCCCTAATTAAATACCAAACCGTCCGTCTTAATTACACAAAACTCGCTACACGGTGTAGCGAGTTTGACCAGCCCAAGTCAAACTCGTTATACGGTGTAGCGAGTTTCAAAAAAGGGACATTTTGGGCAAAACTTTGAACAGTAAGTCATTTTTGAAATTAAAAAAATAAAAATGTATTATTTGAGAAAAAATTCTCCAAAACCCTACTGTCTATAATTATATAAGTAGGGAGTATAAATACCCAACTATCCTCTAAAGTTGTTCAGTAATTCTGTTTTTTTTTTCTTTGTGTTTAGTATGCATGTTGAAAGTGTGTGATGTCTCATACAAATTGACAAGTCAAAGGTTGACTTATCTTAAGATTTGTTACTTTCTTTATTTTAAGTTAATTTAGGTAAATATTATTTATATTGTTTATATTGTATTTTTATTTGACTAACCTACTAACCAAATATTTGATATGTTTAGTATATTTTGGTTATTTTGTAGGATCTCTAAGGAAAAGAGTGCTTGGGTTGATTAAGGAAGATAGGAGTCTATTTAGAGAAGATCTCCTTTAGCAAATCAAGTTCTACAAACAAGGATTATTTGGCTATAAATACAATATGCATACATCATTCATAGAGACGGTTTTACAGACTCATACTGCTGAAGAATATAGTTTTCGAAAGCCTTTTTATGTGTGAGAGAGTTTTGGTTATTTTAGTCTTCTCTTTATGTTCATTGGTGTAACCAATTCAAAATCGAGTTTAATAAGAGAAGTTTTATTGTCTACAGCAAGTTGCTGTAGATAAGTGTTATATTTGTGTTCTATTTCGTTTAAAATAATTTTATTCCGCTGTTTTTATAGCTGATGTTAGTACTGGTGTGATAGCATCAGGACTCACATCAGGCTTCTGTCGGTTCTTGTGAACTTCCTAGCCGCTCAATTTCTTTCAATTGGTATAAGAGCTCCACTAAATTACACTGAGTGAGATCCAAGAAAGAGTGGTCATTATGGAAGGACACTTGCACTTAAATCAATACTGTCCCCCTGTTTTAGATGGATTTAATTATGCTATTTGGAAAGCTAAGATGCGTCTCTTCATCAAAGCAATTGATTAAAGAGCGTGGTTTAGTATTATTATTCCATGGTCTCCTCCTAAGATTGAAAGTAAGAGTGAAGAGGGGGAAACCTCAGAAAAAATCTTCAAACTCAAACCTGAGGAAGAATGGACCACTGCTGAAGTCACCATTGCTAACTATAATTCCAGTGTTCTTGGTGCTATATCAAGTCAAGTGGATGAACACATATTTAAACTTGTAATAAATCAAAATGTAGCAAAGACTGCCTGTGATATTTTGCAAGGTCACTGTGAGAGTGATGATAGTGTTAAGGCTACTAGGTTGACAATTCTCATGACCAAGTTTGAAAACTTGAGGATGAATGAGACTAAGGACATAAAAAGCTATTCTTGTAAATTGAGAGAAATCTCAAATGAATGTCTCTCTCTCTCTTGGTGAGCCTATATCAAATGCTAGGTTAGTTAGCAAAATGTTAAGAACTGTTACTGATAAGTTTAATATTAAAATTGCTGCTATTGAAGAAGCACATGATATCACACCATGGGATTAGATACTCTTGTGGGTAAACTAACCATGTTTGAGATGAACACATCTATTCAGCAACAACATAAAGCTGAAAGTATCGCTCTTGCAACTGCTCTCTCTAATGTATCCAAAGTATCAAAAGAGATTGAAGAAATCTCTAATTCAAATTTGAAAACTGAAGATGTTGCCTTTTTAACTAAAAAATTTACATCTTTTCTCAAAAATAAATGGGAAAACAAATTTCCTTTTAAAAATCAATATACTTTTGAAAAACCAAAAGAGGATACTGAGAGTAGTTTCAAGAAACCTACTAGTTTTGCAAAAAACAGATCTGAAACTGTTCAATGTAGAGCCTACAAAGGTTTTGGTCACTATGTCAATGAGTGTGCCAACACTCTGAAGAAAAAGGGAATGAGCTTTAGTGCGACCCTTAGTGATAGTGAGGACGAAGATGAAACGCTAAATTTAGCAATCATGGAAATTTTGCCTCTTAGTCAGGAACTACAAACAGATGTAGCTTCAGATGTAGTCACACCAACCATCACATCTTTTGACTCTGAGGTCTAATGTTTTAATTCTTCCCTTTCTGAAAAAGAATGGAAGTTATCAAGAACTGCTTGATGCTTATGCTGAGTTATATGCTGACTAGGAAAACGTGTTGAAAAATTGGCAGTTTTCGAAAAATTTAATGGGAAACTCTCTACTGAAATTTCAACTCTAAAGGGTGATCTTGAAAAGGTTACCATTGAAAATGGCAATCAAAAGGATGCCATAGCCAAACTTGAAGTCATGCTCACTAAACGTGATATTGAACTTGAGAAGACCAAGTCAGAACTCGAAAAGGCCAATAAAACTTTTGCATAATTAAATACTGGAAAGGCTAAACTTGAGGAAATTCTGAGTATGGGAAATAATTCAAAAAATGGACTTGGCTATGAATCCACTTTTGTGGAAAAAGGAGAGAGTTACTAAAAAAATAAAGCTTTTAAAATCATAAAACAAATTCTAAGAAAAGGAAGTTTCTATGCCATTATTGTTTTGTCCCAGGACACATTAAACCTTTTCGTTACAGAAGAATTCATGATCTTGGAAAAACTGTTCCACAGATGAGCCCCCGGATGTACTCACATCACCACTCACATCACCAAAAATCTGGGCAGTTTGCGTGGGTGGAAAAGAAAAGTGAGGAATGCAAAGTAGTTTTCACCTCACTCAAGAGTAGCATAGCTAGCTTATGGTACTTCGATAGCGGGTGCTCAAGGCACATGACAGATAATGTTGAGTTCCTCACCGACTACACCACCATCAACGGTGGAAACGTGAATTATGGGGGAGGAGCCCAAGGTAAGATTGTTGGTAAGGGTACTCTATGTGTTAATCATATGCCTAAGTTGAAAAATGTCTACCATGTGGAAGGCTTAAAAGCTAATCTCATTAGTATAAGCCAACTATGTGACGACAATTTGTTTGTTAAATTTGACAAGCATGAGTGTAAAGTGTTTGATAGCAATGATAAATGCTTGTTCACTGGAATGAGGTCTCAAGATAATTGTTACAAATTTGGTGATAACTTAGCTTGCCTTAGTTCCAAAGTTAATGATCTTGAGGTTTGGCATCAAAAGTTAGGTCATGCAAGTTTTAGGAAAATGGAAGAGTTGGTAATATTTAATGTTGTTAAACACTTGCCTAAACTTGATTTCAAACAAGTGTGTGGTCCTTGCCAAAAGGGAAATCAAACTAAGGCTTCCCATAAAAAGGTTGATCAAAGTTCCACTTCTGAGATTTTGGAACTAATCCATACTGACCTTATGGGAGCCATTGAGGTTGAGAGCCTAAGTAAAAAGAAATAATCTTTTGTGTGTGTAGATGACTTTGCTAGGTACACATGGGTCCTATACTTGAAAGAAAAATCTGAAGCACTTGAAATGTTTAAAGTGTGGTATAAAAAGGTCAAAAATTTGCATGGTAAGAAAGTGAATAAAATTCGGTCCGATCATGGGACTAAATATGAGAACACTTTGTTCTCTGAATTTTGTGACACCAACGGAATAACCCATGATTTTTCAGCCACTAAAACTCCTCAACAAAATGGGGTGACTGAAAGAAAGAATTGAACCTTACAAGAGATGGCTCGTGTCATGCTTAGTTCTAAGAAGATCTCTGAAGGATTCTAGGCTGATGCTCTTAACACTGCTTGTCACATAGGAAATAGAGTCTACTTGAGAGTTGGGTCAACCATGAGTCCTTATGAAATTCTTCTTGGTAAAAAACCTACTCTCAAGCACTTTCATATTTTTGGATGCATATGTTAAGTTCTAAATGATAGAGACTACCTATCTAAATTTGAATCCAAGAGTGACAAAGATGTATTCCTAGGGTATTCCACAAATAGCCGTGCTTATAGGGTTTACAACCTTAGAGCCAATACAGTTATGGAGTCTATTAATGTCATTTTTGATGATACTGCTGATTTGAATCTAAAAACTCTTGAAGATGATGCCTCAGGTTGCGTGGAAATGATGGAAGACACCTAAAATACAGCTGAACAGGAACTGCAAACAGAGATACAAAAAGATGATGCATGTCCTGGTGTGATCACATCACCACCTACATCAGGACCAAATGAGTCTACATCAAACTCTGAAAATTCATCTGACAGTTCAGTCTGTATAGAAGGGAACCTGGACAGAACCAGAGAACTGGATTATGTCTCAACTTCTTTGGTGAATTAGATGATTAATGATTATGGGCTTGAAAGTGATTTTTTAACTGTCTTTTGTGATAATCTAAGTGCCATAGAAATATCAAAAAATCCTGTTCAGCACTCACGTACTAAACACATTGACATTAGACATCATTTTATTCGTGATCTTGTTGAGCAGAAAATCATTAACATGGAATCTATAAGTACTGAAACACAGTTAGCTGATATGATCCCCCCGTGTGATCACATCAGAGCCTACACCTGTATATTTTATTTCTAACAAAAAAAATGCATTGCATGATGATTCTCAGTGTGGTCACTTGTATTACATCTCTGACTTGTCTCCTCTCTGAGTTGTAAATTCTTCTTAAAAAGTGTCAACTACTGTTGACTCAAATTTATCTTATTGGATGTCTCTTGGTGGGTGTCTAAATCTAAGGGAAACAGTTACTCCACTCTTGGTATGAAGTTATTTCAATGTGATCAAATTGACATCAAGAGAAAGTTTGGGTCAAAATGATAAGATCATTCGAAAGAGGGCTAATCCATGAAGGTAAAGAAGATTGAAAGCTACCCAAAAATCGTTCCCCACAAATAAAAAATGGGTGAGTGCATCCTAAAGTCCAATCAAGACAAGATTTCGATTCATTGACTTTCTTAGAGGAGATGTGTCCCCTGATGTGATCACATCCCATACCATACCTGTACTGAGACTCATCCTTAACGTGTTTGTACATTATGCATCATTATCTTAGACATAAATTAGGTCAACCTGGTCATTGGTGAAAATATTGTTCAAATCTTTTTCTTCCCTAATTTATTTCTATTAAAAGATCTTGTACTTAACAAAATTTTTGAATCTTTTATTTATGATGTCCATGAGTTTAGGGGGGAGTATTTGTGCGGATTTTTTTTTTATTTTTATGGCAGGTATATCATCCACAAAAGGGAAAAGGAATTCAAATTCTACAAAGAATTTTTTTTTTTTATCCTTATCATCTAAGGAATTTCAAGAGTTTGAGGCAAGTTTTTTTTAATTCGGATGCCAAGGTATTAAGTTCCCTTTTTAATCTCTACCTCCCCTATGTATCCTTTTCCTAATAGGTCTTTACTTATGCTATCTCCTCATAAATAGAACCTATCTCTTCTATATCATCACCGCCTCCTCCTCATTGATCTCTCTCTGCAAAATTACTTTTGCTCTCTTCTCTATTTCTCTCTCCTTCAAACAAGTCTCCATGGCGTCACCGACTAAGGATACACTATCAGGCACCGCCTCATCACCACCATCATCTGCGACCGTTCCAACAGATGTGCACAACATGTGGAGTTGTTCGTCGACATAGAAGCTACACCCGTTTCAATTTCACTCCTGGGCTCTGATGATGATGAGGCCGAGGCTGAAACATTTAGGTTGGAAGAAAGGAATTGACAACTGATAAAGTTGATGCTGGTGAAGATGTGATGACACCAGCACCTACATCAAGGAAGAATGGTAAAAAGAAGACTCATATTCATTGCAAATTCCACGCCTATGCCTAGTCGTCTCACCCGTACCAAACCCTTCAAAAGCACTGTAAGTCTCCCTCCTTCTGAAACATTTATATCCAGTTAGGCAAATGAAATGGTCCAATCCATTCAAGACCCCTTTACTCTTCTCTCATCGGCTACCACCGTCTCTCTCTATTTTTGGTAACACAAAGTGTTGTATATGGTGTGATGTCTGATGTGGCCACATCTAGACTCACATCTGACACATTTCATCCATTCTGGTCAAAAAGGGGGAAAAGTAAGTCAAAATTAAGGATAGAAACTGCTGAAGCTTGTTTAATAATTTAGTGGGAGTTTTTCTATATTTGGTAAACTGGTTTTTGATTAAGGGGAAGAGTAAGTAAAAAGGAGAGATAAAACTGAAGTTGAGGATAAGCTGTAACAAATTCAGGGGGAGTTGGATCATTTGCTTATGTAAGGGAAGATTAATATGTGATAATTAGTTTATTCTTTATGATCTTGACTTAAAATTTGTTTTGACCAGAAAGCAACAAATTAGGGGGAGATTGAAAGTGTGTGATGTCCCACACACATTGACAAGTCAAAGGTTGACTTATCTTAAGATTTGTTACTTTCTTTATTTTAAGTTAATTTAGGTAAATATTATTTATATTGTTTATATTGTATTTTTATTTGACTAACCTAATAACCAAATATTGGATATGTTTAGTATATTTTGGTTATTTTGTAGAATCTCTCACACAAGAAAAGAGTCATAATAAGAAAAGGAGTGCTTGGATTGATTAAGGAAGATAAGAGTCTATTTAGAGAAGATCTCCTTTACCAAATCAAGTTCTACAAACAAGGACTCTTTGGCTATAAATACAAGATGCATACATCATTCATAGAGACGGTTTTACAGACTCATACTGCTGAAGAATATAGTTTTCGAAAGTCTTTTTATGTATGAGAGAGTTTTTATTATTTCACTATAAGAAAAACAGGTTTTAGTGACTCCGTCGCTAAAAGCCAAAAATTCGTCGCTAAAGGCATTTAGCGACGGATTAGCGAAGGAAAAAATTTGTCGCTAAATATTAACGATAGATTTTTGGGCAGTCGTTAAAGTAACGACGTATAATTCCGTCGCTAAAACTCAAAAATTCGTAGCTAAATGTTGAAGATGAACGATAAAATTAATGTATTGGCGACATTAATAACGACGAATTTAACGACGGAAATATTTGTCGCTAAAATTTATTCCAAATTTTCACAATTTTTTTAATTTTTTTAAATTTTCTTTTTTAAATATTTTTTATTTTTGATATATCAAATTACCGACGGATATTTCCGTCGCTAATTTGATATTTTTTATTAAAAAAAATTTATATATATATATATATATATATATATATATATATATTGTTTCAGTCCATAACTTTTATTATTCTCGAACAAGTCCTCCATGTTTCAGAAGTTACACTTTGCTCCTTGAATTACTCTTATACTCAAATTAGTCTAATATATTTTTAAAAAATACACTTTGTTTCCTAAACTTCTCTTATACTGAAACCAGTCCTCACATATTTCAAAAGTTAGAATTTGCCCACCACCACCACCATCCATCACCATCACCACCACCACCACCAACAATACCAACACCATTCATAAAAACATAGAAACAAATTTTAGAGCTCAGTACAGGTACATCAGAATACTGAAACGGTTTCCAAGTTTAGAGGGTTGTCGACCGCCATCCATGTAAATAAATATAGAAACAAGGCTTTTAAGTTAAGAATATCTCTAGCCTTGAATTTCTTCAGCAAAGTAAAATGTGGTTGTCCTGTTTAGAAGAGCGTGATTTCATCCTAACCAAGACGACTTCGATGACTTCAGTTCCATCCTGTTTACGTATTCCTTCTTAAACCATTGCCTGAAAGGTGGTTGGAGCACAGTCGGCAGCTTCTTTAGCCTCAAACGTAAGATAGTAATTCAATCCACCCACAAGTGACCATACTGCCTTCACATACTTGACGAATTCGTAATTTCTATCATTCTCACTGTTATATTTCTCAATGCCTAGCTTTGAGAAACGGCAGACTTTGTGGTATTCTTCATCATCCTCCTTCAACGGAGCAAAGTTACGGTGGAAAAGTCCCGAAATGTCATCTAGATCAAAACCACCGCTGCTGACGATCTGGCTACAGTAAATTATGCTGTTCTCCTCGTCGAATTTAGTTAGCTCCTCATCGCTTGAGTAATCGATTACCCTCTGTGTTTCGAAATCGGAATTGAGACGACTATCTCCGTCGCAATCAAAGAGGTCAATCGATGCGAATTCCTTGAAGCTTTCATTGGAATTTGGTTCCTGTTCTTCGCTACTGCTCTCCAGACTCAAGTTCTCGAGTGTCTCCGGCAAAAAGTTATCGCAGGGGATGATGAATTGAAGGGAGAAAGAACGAGAGAGTTGTGGAGAGAGAGAGATTTGAGGGAGGGAGGGAGGGAGGCGCAGAAGGAGAGTAAAGAAAGAAAAAAAATAGGGTTTTGCTATGATGAATTTGGACCATAGGAGTGTGTGTGATTAATGGTTCAGATTGATTAAAATGTCAATCCATGTGAACATAAAACAACCAATCAAGTGAAAATGTGTTTGTGTTTCCTTGGATGAATTTGGACCATTAGATCTAATTATTTGTTATGTATTTAATGGTTAAGATTTTACTAAACCTAATGATCCATGTGAATGTTTGGGTTCAATGACTTATTGCCACCTCTTATTTTTATTTATTTATCATCAAAATTCTTTTTACGTTTATAATAATTAGCAAAAATAATAAATAACAAAAATTATAATTTATCTTTCAAAAAACAATAATAATTAAATATAAAATAATATTACATAAAACTATACTTATTAGTAACTTTCAACCCCTAAACCCTAAATCACATATTGCCACATCTTATATTTATTTGTTTATCTTCAAAATTTTCTTGATGATTATAATAATTAGTTAATAAATTAATAATAACAATAGTAATTTATCTTTCAAATATTTTGAACTTTTATATACTATACCCTATACCTTGTATCCTATACCTTTTATGAATATAAATAAATATTTTGAACTTTTTTAGTAATGAAGTTTTTTTTTCAAAAAGTTAGAAAAAAATTAAACAAATGAAAGTATAATTGGGTATAGGGTATAGGGTATATATAGGATATATGGTATAGGGTATAGGGTATAGGGTATAGGGTATAGTGTATAGTGTATAGGATATAGGGTATAGTGTATAGTGTATAGGGTATATGGTATAGTGAATAGGGTATAGGGTATAGTGTATAGTGTATAGAGTATAGGGTATAGGGTATAGTGTATAGGGTATAGGGTATAGGGTATAGTGTATAGTGTATAGGGTATAGGGTATAGGGTATAGTGTATAGTGTATAGGGTATAGGGTATAGGGTATAGTGTATTGGGTATAGGGTATAGTGTATAGGGTATAGGGTATAGGGTACAGGGTATTGGGTACAGGGTATAAGGTATAGGGTATATGGTATAGGGTATAGGGTATATATAGGGTATAGGGTATAGGGTATAGGGTATATGATATAGGGTATAGGGTGTATATATAGGGTATAGGATATAGGGTATAGGGTATAGGGTATAGGATATAATGTATAGTGTATAGTGTATAAGGTATAGGGTATAGGGTATAGTGTATAGGGTATAGGGTACAGGGTATAGGATATAGGGTATAGGGTACATGATATAGTGTATAGTGTATAGGGTATAGGGTATAGGGTATAGGGTATAGGGTATAGGGTATAGTGTATAAGGTATAGGGTATAGGGTATAGTATATAGGGTATAGGGTATAGGGTACAGGGTATAGGGTACAGAGTAGAGGGTATAGGGTATAGGGTATAAGGTTTAGGGAATAGGGTATAGGGTATAGAGTATAGGGTATAGGATATAGTATATAGGGTATAGGGTATAGGGTACAAGGTATATGGTATATGGTATAGGGTATAGTGTATAGGGTATAGGGTGTAGGGTATAGTGTATAGTGTATAGGGTATAGGGTATAGTGTATAGGGTATAGGGTACAGGGTATAGGGTATAAGGTATAGGGTACAGGGTATAGGGTACATGGTACAAGATATAGGGTATATGGTATAGGGTATAAGGTTTAGGATTTAGGGTATAGGGTATAGTATATAGGGTATAGTATATAGGGTATATGGTATAGGGTACATGGTATAGGGTATAGGATATAGGGTATAGGGTATAGGGTATAGGGTATAGGGTATATATATAGAGTATAGGGACGGGTAAAATTCTTTAATTTTTATTTATAAATGTATAGTTTTTTTAATTTTTTATGAATATAAATAAATATTTTTGACATTTTTTAGTATTGAAGTTTTTTTTTCAAAAAGTTATATAAAAAAAGTTAGAAAAAAATAAACAAATGAAAGTATAATAAAGAAATCAGGGACGAGTAAAATTCTTTAACTTTTATTTATAAATGTATATTTTTTTTATTTTTTATGAATATAAATAAATATTTTGGACATTTTTAGTATTGAAGTTTTTTTCAAAAAGTTATATAAAAAAAGTTAGAAAAAAAATAAACAAATGAAAGTATAATAAAGAAATCAGGGACGGGTAAAATTCTTTAATTTTTATTTATAAATGTGTAGTTTTTTTAATTTTTTATGAATATTAATAAATATTTTGGACATTTTTTAGTATTGAAGTTTTTTTTTCAAAAAATTATATAAAAAAAGTTAGAAAAAAAATAAACAAATGAAAGTATAATAAAAAAATTAGGGACGGGTAAAATTCTTTAACTTTTATTATAAATGTATAGGTTTTTTTATTTTATATGAATATAAATAAATATTTTGGATATTTTTTAGCATTGAAGTTTTATTCAAAAAGTTATATAAAAAAAAGTTAGAAAAAAACTAAACAAATGAAAGTATAATAAAGAAATTAGGGACGGGTAAAATCCTTTAATTTTTATTTATAAATGTATAATTTTTTTTTATATAAATAGAAATAAATATTTTGGACATTTTTTAGTATTGAAGTTTTTTTCAAAAAGTTACATAAAAAAAGTTAGAAAAAAAGTTAATTTTTTTAAAAAAAAACAATTTCCGTCGCTAAATCCGTCGCTAAATCCGTCGGTAATTTAAAAGAAAAATATTTTTTTACTTTTTTATTATTTAGTGACAGAAAATATCCGTCGGTAGTTTTTTTTAAAATCCGTCGCTAATTTTAAAAAGAAAAAATATTTATTTATTTTTTATTTATTTAGCGACAGAAAATATCCGTCGTTAAAATTGTTATAATACGTAGTTATTCCGTTGCTAAATCCGTCGCTAAAATGGACGGGCTTTTTTGGCGCCACTATTGCTACGGATTAGCGACAGATTCATGTCTGTCGCTAAAATCCGTCGCTAAATCGTCGGTAGCTGATTTTTTTCGTTTTATTTTGCTTCCGTCGTTATTCCGTCGCTAATAGCGACAAAATTTGATCTGTCGCTAATTTCTGTCGCTAATTGGCAGTTTTCTTGTAGTGTGTTAGTCTTCTCTTTATGTTCATTGGTGTAACCAATTCAAAACCTAGTTTCATAAGAGAAGTTTTATTATCTACAGCAAGTTGTTGTTGATAAGTGTTATATTTGTGTTCTATTTTGTTTAAAATAATTTTATTCCTCTGCTTTTATAGCTGATGTTAGTACTGGTGTGATTGCATCATGACTCACATCAGGCTTCTGTCGGTTCCTGTGAACTTTCTAGCTGCTCAATTTCTTTCACATGTTTGTTATTATGATCTAGAAATCTGTTAGACGGATCAAGATATGTAATTTGTACTACCTTGCACCATATTAATAATATATGTTCTCCTTTTAATAGTGCACATAGCTAACCAGGTAAATCCGCGTGTTCTTGTTTTACGTTAATCATTAATTGATATATTGTTAGAATATTGAGAGATATTCTCAGGGAAAGAAAATATATAGTTACCTAATTTGGTATTGAGCCAACTTATTAAAATTATCTTAGTTAGGAGTATTTTCAATTAAAATTATATTTACTATTATAATAAGTAGAGATTTGTTAGAATTTTAATAGAATTAGGCTCTCTAGACTTCTAAAAGATAAGTATATTAATCAATTCCCATTTTGTTTCTTAATTCTAGGAGTTCTAGTCAAACTAGGAGTGTAAATGATTCGATTCAAATTACGGTTTGAGATCGAACCAAATCAAATCATGCGATTTGGTTTGGTTTTCAACTCAAATGGTTCGGTAAGGTCTCAAAAATTGGCAAACCACATGGTTCGATTTGGTTGGTGGATTAACCCTCCCAAACCAAACTAAAGCAAACCAAACCAAATCGCGGTTTGAGACCGTGAGACTGAACCACCTAGTCGAACCGCCAGACCAAATCACCAATCCAAATAACCAGACCAAACCACCAGATCGAACCAACAGATCAAACCAGTAGACTAAACCACCATAGCGCTTATATTAGCTATATATTTGTATATTGATCAATATTACCGTTAGATCAATAAAAAGTCTAAATTGCATAGACTATCTAAATTTTTAACCCGGTTTTGTATTTTATGCAATATTAATTTTATTATTTGTTATCTTCATTGCGACACAACTAATCACGGTTGACTTTTTATAGTGTGTTTTATTCATTAGGCTATGTCTTCCTCCGACTTTTCTTTTCAAACCCGCATCTCTCGCTTTTCCTTCGTGATCACTGTAAATTTTAAACAAATCTGATAATGAGTTGGTCTGAATCAAGGTTTGAACCTTAGTTTAAACCATGGTATATACCACAGTCTGAATTGTGGTCTAAACCACGGTTTGGACAGCTGCCTGAACCACAGATTGAACCAAACCATAACGATTTGATTTATCGATCAGTTTGAATTTTTTTTTATGGTTCAACTCGGTTTGAAACTTTTCAAAATCGATTACTAGCAATTCGATCTGTAAATTGGTACAAACCAAATCAAACCAAACCATTTACACCCCTGAATCAAACGATATTCTCAATCATGAAAATACCCCCAAATAAGTTTCAAATATTTCCTGAATTGTCTAACATTATACATAATTCAGATAGATTATATCTACCAAACATCAAAAAGTGAAAAATCCTAATTATCAGTTTTAAAAAAGGAGTTTTTATCAAAAAACTAACTCAAAAAGATGTTATTTACTTAAAAAACGTGTAAGATGTGATATTACAAAAAACTACTCTTTTTTACCTTTTCAACTAAAATAACTGATAAATGCATTTATCAGTTGTTTATAACTGATAAATTCATTTATCCGTTTTTTAAAGAGTATTTTATGCTTGATTTTTTTGTTAAACAACTGCTAAATGCATTTATCTGTTGTTTATAACTGATAAATTCATTTATCAATTTTTGAAAGAGTATTTTGTGCTTGATTTTTTAGTAAAACAACTGATAAATGCATTTGACAGTTGTTTATAACTGATAAATTCATTTAGGAAAAATGCAAATATAGTACCCCAACTATAGGGTTTGTTTGGTTTTAATACGTAAACTAGTTTTCATTGCAACCACAATATCTCATCTGTTTTGAATGTGACCCATTTTTAAGGGCAAAGCAGGAAAATCATTGCAATTGAAACAACACAATTACTAAAGGTTTTAAGTGTAAATTAATAATATAAAATGTGAAATAAAATAATTTAAAAGGGGTTATAGTTTAAAATTATCATTTACAAATAACCCCTCATCCCTCTTCCACCCACCACCCACGCCGCACCTCCTTCTTCCTCCCACCTCCATATAGCCGCCCCTACACCTTCTTCCTCCCACCTTCATAGCCTCCCCTACTCCTTCCAACCCATAATTAGCTGAAAGAACAAGCTTGAACACCTAAAATGGAAATGGAAACTAATGTTGTTGTCTCCACACACACACACACAAAAATGCTCCAAAACACCTACCCACCGCTCAAATTTCCAAAATTTAAAAACTTAAAACAAGAAAAAACCATAAATTATTCTTCATCATTATCTGAAAAATACCCAATTCAAACCCTAAGACCCGAAACAATTACCAATTCAAGTAATCAATCACAAATCTCAAGGATAATTCTAATACATTTTGAACAAATTCACAGAATTCCCAATTGAATTGACCCAAACTTCAGCAACACCAACTGAAAAATTCTACTTTTGAGATTCACCGGAGAAGACGATCAGATCTGAGACGATGTTGTTGTTTCAAGTGTAGAGAGAGAAAGAGCCGGAGAAAGGAGAAAGAAAGTCAGAGTCGGGGAAGAAATTTGTGTGTGTGTGTGTGTGTGTTTAATGAGTGAGAAAGATATGATTGACTTAAGTATAGGTTGGAAGGAGTAGGGGGAACTATGTAGGTGGGAGGAAGAAGTAGTAGGGGCGGCTATGCAGTTGGGAGGAAGAAGGAGGTGCGGCGTGGGTAGCGGATGAAAGAGGGATGAGGGGTTATTTGTAAATTATAATTTTAAACTATAACCCCTTTTAAATTATTTTAGTTCATCTTTTACTTTATTAATTTACAATTAAAATCTTTAGTAATTGTGTTGTTTTAATTGCAATGATTTTCCTCTTTTATCCTTAAAAAATGGGTCACATTCATTGCACATGTCAATTTAACTGAAAAAATGGATTTCATTAGCCCTAAATACCTTAAACGAGCATACAAAACAGATGAGATACTATGGTTGCAACGAAAACTAGTTTATGTATAAAAACCAAACAAACCCTATAGTTGGGGTACTATATTTGCATTTTTTCCATTCATTTATCACCTTTTTAAAGAGTATTTTGTGCTTGATTTTTTTGTTAAAACAAATGATAAATGCATTTATCAGTTGTTTGACAGATAAACGCAAAAAAAAAAAAAAGTTTTTTGTAATATTTTAAAAGTTTTTGTAATATCCAACTTGTGTGATTTTTTTTAATTTTTTTTTGTAATATTTATCTTTCTAAATTAGTTTTTGATAAATGCCCCTTTAAAAAACAGCCAACAAATCATTGTTCACAAATTCAACAATTAGACTTAAAAGGAATACCTTTATTTCTATGTAGTGCACATATGGATATACCACTACTATTAGAAATTTACACTTTTTGTACCCTTGATAATACAAGAGCCCCATCACCATCATTATCTTTTAGATTTAGCTCTACTAGAAATAAAAACCCTATCTGTTGAAAACCTAGGCTAAATTAGGAAAAAAAAGACTATTGCCAAAATAATAGTAGCTTCTGCCAAAGTGACCGTGTCTAAAGGTACTTGTACCTTTATAATCAATTTGGCAAACACTACTACGGCTTTGGCAATCCAACTGAAATTAAAAAGGACAAAAAAAAAACTACTAAAGCAATTAAAAAAGATAAAAAGAAGCATCCAAACTAAGGGTCTTCAAAACAAGTCACCACCTTCCTCTAAAGACATAGCCATTAGGTCATCAGGAGCATGTCCATATCCATGTCCAGTAGCAGCCATGGCAGCATCATCAAACAGCCATTTCTCTAGCAAACTCAAAGGGGGCATTTGAACAGTTTCTTCCAAACTGGGCTTGCTCTCATGATCTTGAAAAATGCTCGTCTCCGGTGAAACTGAAACTGATTGAGATTGTGCGACATCTGAGTACCCGAAAAGGCCTGAATTGTCGAAATTACCCTCGCTTGGGAAACATGAGCTCTGAGTGGTGGTAGTGAAAGTACTCTCAGAGCTTGTTTGTGATGATTTTGGTGAAGCCTTCATCCAGTTTGGGAGCAATTTAGCTATGAATTCAGTACTGGATGCATAAGTGGTTGTACTATTTGTGGCTGTGGTAGTAGTAGTGGTAGTACTGGATGCATAAGTGGTTGTACTATTTGGTGGTGGTGGCACAGCTGATGGTGAGATGATACTATTGAAGGGTTTTGAAATTGAAGGGAAATTGTTTGAGGCAGTGATGTCAAGGGATAAGGCTTCACATAGGGCTTGTTTGGCCATTTTAATATCAGTTTGAAGCCTTCTTTCCCATTGACCTTTGGAAATTGTTTGATCTGAGGAATTACTAGTTTGCCCCTTTGAACCACTACCTCCTCCTCCTTGGCTGTTGCTGCTGTTGTCTTGATCATCATGGTCTTGGAGCTTGCTAAGCTTCTTCTTGAGATGGGTATTCCAGTAATTCTTGATATCGTTGTCGGTTCTTTGTGGAAGGTATGAAGCTATGGCTGCCCATCTACCAAAACAAATTTAACAAAATTAAGGACAAAATCTCACTTCAATCAAATTAAGAAATAAACTGATCTTTCATCATGTTCATTTTCTAGTGAAATATGTTGAAGCACTAATTATCCTTCATCGAAAATATTAAATAAAACAAGTATGATACGCAATATATAATCTTCTTTGACTAGGGGTAATGAATTGTATGAATAGATCCAAAGCTTTTCAATGGATGAGCTTGCACATGAGCTCAGCTAATATGCAAGTGTGTGACTGTGTGTGAGAGAGGAGAGAGAGAGAGAGAGTGGTGGTGTAATTTGGAGTTTGTAATTAAGTGAGCATTAAGAGCAAATATTGAATGAGTGGCGTACCTATTGCCAAGAAGGGCTTGGAGGTGGATGATCATCTTCTCCTCCTGATCGGTGAAGTTGCCGCGCTTTATCCCCGGCCGGAGATAATTAGTCCATCTCAGGCGGCAACTCTTACTGCATCTAAGCAAACCTGAAAAATCAAAAAGAAAGTAAGTTTAATTTGATGTAACAAATCATTCAAGGAAAAGGTTGGCATGAACCAAATGCAATAAATACCCTAATTTAATGACTCCAACCAAACTCACTGATCCATTTTTCCACACAAAACACAAAAATATAAAGAAATTAAAAGAAAAAGAAAATTACCAGTATTAGTAGGAACAGCACGCCAGTTGCCAGGGCCATGTTCTTGAATGTAAGAAACCAAGGTGATATCTTCCTCGGGAGTCCATGGCCCTTTCTTCACTCCTATTTTATCACAGCATGGTGGTCTTCCCATTTTGACCTAACCCTAGAGCTATATATATGTATATATATACCCCTATATCTATAGCTCTAGCTCAATCTGAACCAACCTTTTCTTGAAATTGAATTGAAAAAATGATTCTTGATCACTCAGGTGGTTCAACTTCTTCAACACATAGGTCTTTCTTTCTCTCTCTCTCTCTCTCTCTCTCTCTCTCTCTCTCTCTCTCTCTGGGGGAGAATATGAAGGAGAAGAAATGGATATAGACAAGAGTCTAAGGGTGTGATACCCTTGTCAATTGAATATATAGATATTACAGACCATAGAGAAGGGAGAGGGTAACGCTGACTAAAGGAGGGAAGGGGTCAAATGAGGCCAGCAATTTGCATTTACTCACTCCTCTCCACTCTTTGCAAAAAGTCAAAACCTCTCTCTCTCTCTTTCTCTTTCTCTCTCTCTCTCTCTCAAGTGAAAGAGAGCCCAAACCTCCTTTGTGTTTCCACCTCACAAAAACGCGTGGCATTCATAGTAGGAACAGAAACAGTAGTACCAAAACTACAAATTATTCTGGCACAAAATAAGTGTTGCAATTTTTTTTCTATTTAAGAAAATATTTTTGGTATAAGTTACAGTAATATAAATAATGTATAAATAAGTAAAATACATTTGTTTGTTAAAAGAAAATTACAAACCAGCTATCATGCTTATTATATATTCCCTTCTCCCATGAAGATAGTCCGGTTTTAGTAGTTAACTCACTAAACTTTCACAAATATTATATACAAATTCGATAGTCCTCATGAAATTCCAAAAAGTGTATTGATAATATTCGTTGTAATATTGTATCAATGACATTTACTAAAATTTCATGAAGATTATCAAATTTATATAGGATTTTTGTCATTATCTAATTAAGTTGACCACTTAAAGTCAAATGAGATAAAAAAAATTTTGAGACGGAGGGGGTATGGGCGAGATGGAGTAGCTAGGATATTGTGTGAAAATTATGAGAATTGAAGTTTCTAAAAAAAAAACAAGGGTTTAAGAGCTCCAAGGAACATGAACCTCTTAAAAACAGGTTGTACCTCTAAAACGACTAAATCCATTTTTGTTAAATGTGATTTTTTTTTGGGTACAAAGTAAATAATTAAATGGGATTATAGTTGAACAAGTTGTAGCATCCAAACCTTTATTGTGCTAAAGTTGCTTTTCTAATGCTTTAACCCCGTGAATTTATGTATCATATCAGGATTCAACTTGAGCCAGCTTTGAAATTTGTCATGGACCTTTAATTGCAATTTGCAAAAACACAGAAAAATGGATTCATGAATAAAAATAAATATATTCATTTAACAAAAAAAAAGTAAGAACTAAAAAAAAAAAAAAAAAAAAAACAGTTCCATTTCTGCTGATAGATTCGGTGAACAGGAATTATGTTACAATGTATGGGCATAATTTTGTTAGGAATTTGACAAAAGGGTAAGACTGTACCAAATGCCCATTGAGGAAATAAAATACTCACTCCGTCTGACGCAGGACGGAAGCCGGATAAATTTCGTGATTAGCGCACTAATCACAAGAACTCTTCAAGCGAAGAATCCTCAAACGCGAAAAACTGGAATCCACCAGAAAAAAGAGAAAACTCTCGTAATTTTAATTCATCCAAAAAAACTGCCGTAAACAATTATCCAAAGTTGTTTAAATACTTTGAAAACCCTAAGCACCGAAATTAAAACAATTACTAAAGTACCCACGTCTGTAAAGCAATTACTCAGTAATTGGAAACAAGAAAAACGTAAATAAGGAATTAATAACGACGCGAGGCGGGCGCCTCCTTCATTCCCAGGCGGGCGCATGAGACACCGAACCCTCCCCCTTGGTCGGCCAAGCTTGAGGCGGCCGCATAGTCTTGCTCGAGGCGGCCGCATGGAGTACAGACAAATCATCGCTGGTTGGTGTGGTTTGAGGCGCGCGCACGACCCCAGCTGAGGCGGCCGCCTGGTCCGCCGAGAGTAACACCTTCCTTGGGCCTTCTTGAGGCGTACGGCTGGGAGAATGTGAGGCGGCCGCTTTGTCCTCCAGCTCTGAAATGCCCCCTGACTCGCCTCCTACATCAGTCTCTCCCACCTCGAAAAAACTCGACCCCGAGTTCACATCTGGATAAAGGACTCCATCCGCATGGTACTCATAGATATCAGCAACATTGAACGTGTTGGAGATGTTCAAATCATTTGGAAGAGCTACCACATATGCATTGTCATTAATCTTCCGAGTCACCTTGAAAGGTCCATACTTGCGGGGCTGCAACTTCTTGTACGTACCAACGGGAAAACGCTCCTTCCGCAAGAACACCATGACATCGTCCCCAACTGCAAAAACTTTTACTCGCTTCTTCTTGTCAGCAGCCGCTTTGTTCTTCAACCCCGTAGCCTCTAGCTTAGCCTTGACCGCTTCCTTAACAGCTTGCACTTCCTTGGCCATGTTCTCAGCGGCTTGACTCACCCCACGACCGCTAGGTAATGGCACCAAATCCACCACATGTCTAGGGACGGATGTATAAACCAAGGAAAAAGGTGACTTCCCTATCGTCGAGTGTATAGCACTGTTGTAAGCAAACTCCACTTGTGGTAGTGCAAGATCCCACTGCTTCGGCTTGTCCCCACAAACACTCCTAATCATGTTCCCCAAAGTCCGGTTAGTGACCTCCGTCTGTCCGTCCGTCTGTGGATGTGCTGTAGAGCTCCTATTCAGTGAAGTGCCAAACATGCGCCACAAAGTAAGCCAGAAGTGGCTCAGAAACTTGGTGTCCCTGTCCGAAGTAATGGACTTAGGAACCCCATGTAGTCTCACAATCTCCCTGAAAAATAACTTCGCAATGTTGGAGGCATCCGCCGTCTTCTTGCAAGCAATAAAGTGGGACATCTTGGAGAACCGATCAACCACAACAAATACTGAATCCACACCCCGCTGTGTCCGAGGCAAGCCCAAGACAAAATCCATGGACAAGTCTAGCCAAATATCATCAGGAACAGGTAGAGGTAAGTAAAGACCAGTATTTTGAGACTGACCTTTAGAAACCTGGCACACATAACACCTCCGAACAATAGAACTCGCGTCCTTCCTCAGATGAGGCCAGAAATAATGCTCCTCCAAACTCGCAATAGTCTTGTCTCGTCCCAGATGTCCACTAAGACCTCCGCCATGCAAGTCACGAATCAGCTTCTCCCGCAGGGAAGAAATAGGAATGCACAACTGATCTCCCTTGAACAGAAAACCATCTCGGACATGAAAATCTGCACTAGGGTGCTTGCCCACACACTTCGACCATATCTCCATAAAATCTGCATCCTTCTCGTACAAGTCCTTCAATAAGTCAAAGCCAACAACCTCCTGCGATAAGGTGATCAACAAAGAAGCCCTCCTGCTCAAAGCATCTGCGACCTTGTTCTGAACTCCCGACTTGTGTTGAATAATGAACGGGAACTTCTGTAAGTAACTAACCCAGCGTGCATGCATCTTATTTATCAACTTCTGACTATGCAGGAACTTCAAGGCAAGATGATCGGAAAACAGAACAAACTCCCTCTGAACTAGATAATGCTCCCACTGTCGTAAAGCTCGATAGACTGCATAGAACTCCTGATCATACGTGCTCCACTTCTGACGAGCCTCTCTCAACTTCTCACTGAAAAAAAGCCACCGGACGCTTTTCTTGTGAGAGAACAGCCTCAATTCCCACGCCACTAGCATCACACTCCACCTGAAAGATCTTGTCAAAATCTGGAAGGGCAAGAACTGGTGCGGCGCATAACTTCTCCTTGATGAGGGCAAAACTCTGATCTTGCTCCAAGCCCCACTGAAATTTCCCCTTCTTCAGACACTCGGTAATAGGTGCAGTAATAGTGCTGAAATCGCGCACAAACCTCCTGTAAAATGTAGCCAAGCCATGGAAACTGCGCACCTCTGTGACTGACTGTGGAACCGGCCAATCCCTTATTGCCTTCACCTTTTCCTCATCAACATGAATCCCGTCCTCACCAACAACAAAACCCAGGAAAAGTAACTTGTTGGTGCAGAAGATACACTTCTTAAGGTTGATATACAACTGATTATCTCTCAACACCTGCAACACTTTATTAAGGTGTTCCAAATGTGCAGCTCTATCTCTACTATAAATCAGAATATCATCAAAGTAAACTACTATAAAAGATCCAATAAAAGGTCGGAATACCTGATTCATCAACCTCATGAATGTGCTAGGGGCATTAGACAACCCGAATGGCATGACCAGCCACTCGTAAAGACCATCCTTGCTTTTGAAAGCAGTCTTCCACTCATCCCCCGGTCTGATCCGAATCTGATGATACCCACTGCGCAAATCCAACTTTGTAAAGAATTTAGACCCGGATAATTCATCAAGCATGTCCTCCAGACGAGGAATAGGAAATCTGTACTTGATGGTGATCTTGTTGATGGCCCGGCTATCAACACACATACGCCACTGATTCCCTTTCTTCGGCACAAGAAGGACAGGCACTGCACACGGGCTCATACTCTCTCTGATAAAACCCTTCTGCAACAAGTCTTCAATCTGCTCCCTCAGTATCTCGTTCTCCTTAGGGCTCATGCGGTAATGTGGGAGGTTTGGCAGACTAGCTCCCGGAATAAAATCGATCTGATGCTGAATGTTCCTCATAGGAGGGAGCTCATTGGGCAACTCGTCACCAAGTAACTCCTGAAATCCTGATAAAAGCTCTGCAATATCCCGTGGCATCCCGATCTCCACACTAACAGAACCCAACAGCCCTTTAACCACTATCGGACAAAAGTACTCGGCCTCTGCAATAGCAGCTGTTAGCTCCTTTTCATTCTGTAGGAGCATCACGACTGGCTTCTCTTTCTTCACCTGCTTGTTCTTCACAGAACAGTGTGCATGCATCAGATTCTTCCGTTGACCCTCGTCCTTGGAAGAAAGTAACATCTGTTGGAGTACGCATCCAACTCTCTCACCGGACTCCTCTTCCGCAAACTCAGCATCGTCATACTCATTGTCCTCGGGCTCATCATCTTCGTACTCATGCAATACTGCAGCAGTCCTCCGAGTGGGGCAAACATTCGACCTGTGGCCATATCCCTGACAACGATAGCACTTGTCCCCTGTTGGCTTGGCGTAAGGATTTGCTGCCTTCTGCGCCGGAGCCTTGCTTACTGCGCTACTGCTAGCATTGGTTGTACTCTTGGCCTGCGGGACTGGGTCTTTATCAACTACTGCCTCCGAACTACCTTGCTGCGGAAACCTGCGAAAAGGGGTAAAGTTTTTCGCGCTCGATTTCTCTATGAGCTCAGCCTTCAACGCTAGAGTGGTAGCATCTGTCAGAGTCCACGCATGATGCAAACCCATCTTCTCTTGGATCGAACCCTTCAATCCATTGATGTAACGAGCAATCCTCTGATCCTCGGTCTCCTCAATCCTAACCCGCGCAGTATACCTCTGAAATTCCGTCGTGTACTCATCAACTGTTCTCTTACCCTGCACACAATTGAGGTATAATCTGTATAAGGTCTGCTCATAATCTGCAGGTAAAAATCGCTCCGAAATTAACTGCTTCATGCGCATCCAGGTTCTGATTGGCCCCTTCCCTTGTCGTCGCCTCTGCGCAACAAGCTTCTCCCACCAAACCGCAGCAGTGCTCTTCAATCTGATCGCCACCATCTTGACCTGTTTGTTCGTAGGTACCTCCATAACCTCGAAGAAATGATCAACATCATTCTGCCAATCTAGAAAATCTTCAATTCCCATAGTTCCATAAAATAATGGAATATCCGCCTTAATCCGATAATCTTGGCGATGTCGATTTCCACCCCGTTCCGATTCATCACTGTCAACCTCAACCTCAGACTCGGAATTAGGATCCTCTTCCTCATTATTTTCGCCCCTCCTAGGGCGACGGCCCTGTTCAATACCCCTGTCTCTCTCGCCACCACAATTACGATTAACACGAGCGTTAGGACCTCGTTGAGCAGCCACGAGCGCCTCCACCTGCGTCGAAATCGCAGCCATGGCTGTGGTTAATCGATCGAACTCCTCCCTTGTTACTTGGTCTCCCATAACAAATCAGTGGTGAAAAGACAGGATATGGCCTGCTCTGATACCAACTGACGCAGCACGGAAGCCGGATAAATTTCGTGATTAGCGCACTAATCACAAGAACTCTTCAAGCGAAGAATCACTACAAGAAAATGAGGATTTAGCTACAAATTTTTTAGCTACAAAAATATTTTGTAGTTAAAAGATTTGCTTTAGCGACGAATTATTTATTCGTAGACAAATCTCTTTGTTTTTGCGACAATATTATTTTTGTAGCCAAATGCTAGACTAAGAAAACAAAAAAAAAATATTTGTCGTTGAATGTATTGCTAAAATTTTGGTCCCAGGCAAATTTTTTGCCGCACTAAATTTCCCGCGCTAGTAAAAAAGTAAATAAGATTTGGCTACGAAAATATAAATCATTTGCTATGAAATTAATTCATTGCCAATATCACCTTTAAAATCACCCCTGAAATTATGCTAAAATCACCCCTAAAATTTGAGTACATTCTATAATGCATATATTACAACTTATTTAATAAATATGTGGGGTTAGCTTAACAAATAGAAGGTGCCATTAGCGTCCCTCCCCATAAAACCTATTACTTCTCAAATTCAATTAGTAATTGGGAGAAGAAGTAACTGCGGCGACATGAGGATTGGGAGAAGAAGTAACTGCGGCGATTGAGGATTGAGAGAAGACGACGACTTGAGAGTAGACGAAAGACGCTATCAACCGGCCGCAACCCACATCGCAGCAATCGGCGCAACCCACATCAGCAGAAACCGCCCGCAACCCTCAGCCTCTGTGTTGTTTATCGCTGACGAATGTAATAAACAACAACCCTAATTCCCAGGTACGCTCTCAATCGCTCAAGTATTGTAATTTTAACCATTCAATTCATTGTTGTTGAGTTTGTTAAACCTAATCTTGTTTAGTATCTTTTGATTACTTCTATGAACATGTTTATTTGGTGTTTAAATTGTTAATTGCAATATGTATTACTGCTTCTTTATGTGCATCTCAAAGATTATTACGGCTTCGTATCTGTCGGATTGCACGCTTGATATTAAGATTTCTTGTGTTATTGATGCCAAGTGATTATAAAAAGCATGAGAATTCTTTCATTATATATATATATATATATATATATATATATATATATATTTTTATTTTTTTTTTTTGCAGAAGAGTTTGACTTGGAATCTGCAGCCTACTTGGTTTGATTTCTTAGACGAGGGTTATTGTCTTATAGTTAAAAGAGGTATGCTTGCTCCACTTCTTCAACTATGATTTTTGTTGGGTGTGCTAATTGATAAACTCAATTTTCAACCATGTTCTAGGATTATGTACTGTTGTACAACTGGAGAGCATAAGATACTATGTCAGCAATGATTTTTAAAGAGAGCATTTTTATTAAGTCAAAATACCCTCACATAGCTGACACTCAGTCAAATAAGATTTTGTACATGAGACTCATTAAACAACATAATTACTTACATCTTACTGAAATCAACTATCATAATTTGGATTTTTTGTAGCTGAACTCTCCTCCTAATTAAAAGGGGATACATTAGTAACCATACTCAAATTCATGAAATGACAATATGATATGTTAAATAAAATGAATGCAGCCCAGAGCGTTACAGTGAGTCCTGTGTACCTCCCTATAGATGCGACCTTACAAGCATTTACGAGGTTAACTAGAGAAAAGTATAATTAACTTTCACTCGCAGTCCGTGGCTTTTCTAGATTAATTTAGTTAATATTTGAGTTTTCTAATTTAAAGATTTTATAATGTAAATAATTGAATATGTTGATGAGGTTCTTAGTCTTTCTTCGATAGTGCTACTTTTCTTAAAGCAATTAGTTAATTGTTCTATATGTTTTTTTTTTAAATTTTAATTTTTAAAATATGCATGAATATATATTATGATTGTGATACTTTTAGTTTTATATCAATTATATGAGAATCGGACCTTCGAAATGAGTTCGATTATTGTCCGAAATGAAGTCATTATGGTGCTTGCTGAGTTGAGTTTAAGTGTAAAAATTTGAAAGCTGGCTAGGCAAATCAAGCATATCCTGCTGAGGGAGTCTCGTAAGTTTTCTATACTGAAAGCTAAATTGACTGGTTCGTTCTTTGTTATGAATGGTTTTGTTTTCGAAATAATTTAAGGTTTTAAGTGCAACTATTCAGTTATGAATGTTTTTATTTCAAAGAGTCAACTCTTAGTTTAAACAAATTTAATTGGTTGCAAGTTCAAAGGTTATGACTTTTTGAAATAAAAGCATATCCTGCTGGGACAAAATTTTTTAAAAAACTGACATTCATTTAGTGACAGAGGGAGTACTTATTTGCTTGAGTACTATTACGGACAAGTGGTGACGTTGATTGGTTCGTTCTTTGTTAGGAGTAAACACATCCTTACTTGACATTTAATTAGATTGTCAGATGCAGTAGTCTGACTATTCTTCCCCCTACCCCCCCAGCTGATAGCTTATCTCTCCTAGTTAGTAATTTATGTGACGGTATTTGTCATCTTTATCAAACTAAGGATCATCCACAGAGTCATTCTGATGGTTTTAGGGCACCAAATTTGTACATAGAAGAGAATATTTTACTGATGAAATTATGAATTGGAGCCTAGTTAGGGACAACTTTTTTGTGAAGAACAATTGTCCAAGGATGTAAACAACTGGTTTGGCTTGCATAATCAGCATTCAGGTGAATCAAATTGGGTCTGTGACAGAAGCCATTGAAGTAGTTAAGATGGCAAAGGATGCCCATTGGGGGGTTGTGATATCCCAAAGAAGCGGGGAAACTGAAGATTCATTCATAGCTGATCTGTCAGTTGGTCTTGCCACTGGAAATCTGAGTTCTTGGAGTAAAATAGAGGTATATATAACTCCCAAGTTATACGGGAAATCTGATTATGCAAGCCAAACCAGTTGTTTACATGTTACTTCTCCTATTGGGCATGTTTATATGTTGCTTTTTTTAGTTATTGACTATACTATCTTGTAATTATTTTAGGATGGCTCCAGGAAAATTTGCTAAAGTACCATCCTCAATGGCAAAACTTCATGAAGTAATTCAAGAAAAAAATGTTGGTTCCCCTACATCAAGTGCAGATGGAAGCCCCAAGAAAAATGAGCCTCAAATTCGTGGTAAATACAAAATCCTTTGGTTTATATATTTGTTAACTATAATGGGAAAAGTCATCTTCCATGTTTCTCATATGAGATACCATAATGTCAAAACAAAGTCCTATATTTCTTGTTCAATGCAGCAGCCTTCTCAATCCAACATTAAGGTAACTCTTTGCTTTCTCTCCCGTTAAAATGACGTCTTTATCCATGTACTAAGCTCTCTCTCTCTCTCACACACGCACACATGTTGTGGTAAACGGGGCAGCCAAGGAGATAGGAAGGGCAGCTGTGGTGGCAGTGACGAAAGCTAGAGGGATGGAAATAGCTGGAGCAGTGGATTCCTACCTCCTCGGACAAGATATCGGAACGGTTCTCTCTCTCTCTCTTTCTCTCTCCGCTTTTGGATTGTTCTAAGTGGCACATGTTCACGTTTTTCTGGCGTAAAAATCAGTGTGTTTCTTAAATTAGGTGTGTGACATGGAGGAGGCTTTAGAGATTCCCATAATCAACGATCTTGCAATGGTCTTAGGCTCTATATCTCAGGTAACATTAGGATTGCCAACATTTCTTTGGATTGTTCTAAGTGGAATCATATGAAAAATTATATACTCAATTTTTTCTCTTTTTGTGTATCATATAGGTGCAGGTAAATTTTAGTGGGTACGTTGAACGAAGTCTACGCAGCAAAATATTGTAAGTTTTATATGTTATATAGCGTGAATGTTATTGCTCATTGTGATCACCTCCATGAAATTTTAATAACTTATTATCTATTTTTTAATATTGCAGCTTATCATTATTATTCTGTACAGTCATTTGGCTAGAGCTACTACGTAATTACTTATGGAAAGAAAATTTATATAGTTGGACATTGAAATAGTGAAGATTTGAGATAGTGAAGATATGTTTGTCGCTTCAACTAGTGAAGATTTGAGATAGTGAAGATATGTTTTTGTCGCTTCAACTGAGATATTAGAGACATGTATTTTTTTGCCTTCGTTATTTGGGGATGTACCGACAATTTTAATGATAATTAATTATATTTTGATAACGTGTAGTATTTTGATTTTATATAATATTTTCACATATATATTATTTTTTCTTGGAGCGAGAATTAGATTAAAATCACATTTTGCAACACAATATTTCGTAGTAAAAAAGATGGCTACGCTATGAAAATATTTTATAGAAGAAGAATGTAATTATAGCTATGAAAATGTTTCATAGCAAGACAGTAACATTCGGCGACGAAAATATTTTGTAGTAGAAGAATGTATTTATAGCTATGAAAATGTTTCATAGCAAGACAGTAACATTCGGCGACGAAAATATTTTGTAGTACAAGATCAAATAATTTGGGACGAATTAATCCGTCGCTAAAAGAATTCATTTGGCTACGAAAAATACCCTTTAGCGACGATTTTATATTTTGTCGCAGAAACTATTTGGCGACGAAATTTATTTTTCGTAGCTAAAAAATATACCTACGACTACGAATATTATTTCGTCGCCAATACCCTTTAGCGACGTTGCATAGGCGACGAAATTGCGACGAAAACAGGTTCGTCGCCAATACTCTTTAGCTACGAAATCTTAACATTTTGCTACAAATTTTTTCGTAGCAAAATCTCAATTTTTTTGTAGTGAATCCTCAAACGCGAAGAACTGGAATCCACCAGAAAAAAGAGAAAACTCTCGTAATTTTAATTCATCCAAAAAAACTGCCGTAAACAATTATCCAAAGTTGTTTAAATACTTTGAAAACCCTAAGCACCGAAATTAAAACAATTACTAAAGTACCCACGTCTGTAAAGCAATTACTCAGTAATTGGAAACAAGAAAAACGTAAATAAGGAATTAATAACGACGCGAGGCGGGCGCCTCCTTCATTCCCAGGCGGGCGCATGAGACACCGAACCCTCCCCCTTGGTCGGCCAAGCTTGAGGCGGCCGCATAGTCTTGCTCGAGGCGGCCGCATGGAGTACAGACAAATCATCGCTGGTTGGTGTGGTTTGAGGCGCGCGCACGACCCCAGCTGAGGCGGCCGCCTGGTCCGCCGAGAGTAACACCTTCCTTGGGCCTTCTTGAGGCGTACGCCTGGGAGAATGTGAGGCGGCCGCTTCGTCCTCCAGCTCTGAAATGCCCCCTGACTCGCCTCCTACATCACCGTCCCATCCGTAAATTAAAACTTTTCCAAAAGATTGTCCCATTCGAAATTTCAAAATGAAAAGTTTTTATTACTTTTTTATTTATGAGTCGTACATGTCACTTATAACAATTATATGTCATATTCATAACAATTATTCACTAACTATTTTTTATCCACTTTCTACCTTTTATCAATCTATCTACACTCACAACAAATCACGTTTTTTATATTTTTCTTTATTTTAGATTTTTTTTTTTAACTTTCAGACGAAATTGAGGTAGTATGTTTAACTATGTGTTAATTAGTGCTTATTTGATTCTTGACTTAATCTTAATACTCCTATATAGTACTTGAAAATATAGTTCCATTAGGGTTATATGATTTGAACACTGACCAATTTTTTATTTTTCAATTCAGTAATTTTTTAAAAATTATTATAAATAAATATTATAATAAAAAACTAAAATTTGTTATTGATATTATTGTTGATGGTATATTAATAACAAGTTTTAAATTTGTATTTGTAAATTACAGCAATTTAAATTTATTGTGCAAAATTTTGATTTTTTTTTAAATATAGCTTTTTAAAAATTTATTTACCAAAATAACATTTTCAAAAACTTAAGTACCAAACTAGCACTTTTCACTTGAAATCGGAAATTGGTAATTCCGGATTATGAATTCCGGAATTACCAATTCCGGAATTGATTTTTTATTTTTTGTTTTCCAAAATTGATTTTCCAAAAAAATATTTCCGTTAATATGGAGCGATCGCGCTAAGGAATGGAGCGATCGCTCCTGATTTATTCTGGCGTTTAAAATTTCGGATTCTATTTTTTTTTTAATTACAAAAGTAATAAATCAAATTAATATTTTCTGAAAAACAGAAGAGGGCGATCGCGTGTATTATGTGGGGCGATCGCCCTTAGTGGCTTCAAATCCGGAAATGCAAATTTCGGATTGCTTTAATTTGAAATCCGGGGCTGCCATTTCCGAATTTCAAATTTTGAACCCCCTTTTCATTTTTCAGATTCAAACATTTTGAAGGAGAAGGAAGAAGAAGTATAATCAGAGCAGTGAGAGAGAGAAAGAAAGAATTGAAGAAGGAGAAGGAGAAGGAGAAGAAGTTGAAAGAGTTGTGAGAGAGAAAAACTTAAGAATGGTTAGTTTTATTTCTTTTTTTTTTATTTGTTTTGAGTTGTTAATTTTAGCTATATAATTTTTTCTAAAAATTTTTATTTGTGCATTTTTATATAATTTGTTGTTAAAACTATTGTGATTTATGTACTTAATTGTTGATTGTCAATGAATTAAAAACAATTGTAATTTAATTTTTGCCTAGTTAGGATTTTCTTAAGTTAGATTTAAAATAAAGTGCTTGTTAAAATTACTTTGACAAACTTGTTGCAATTTTTCTATTTAATTATTAATTTTTAAGTATTAAATTTAAAATTTGAGCTTAAATAAATGTAGCAAAATCTTAAGTCCCATTTAAATTTAATTACTATTAAATTTTTGTATTTCTGATGAATCAACATGAACAATAACCATTTATTGATCCTGGGCCAATCGATCCACATGTATTGACTTCTCAGGATACACATAGATCTAAATATATTTGGGACGGACAACAGTTAACCAATTTAAGACCTAGGCGTGGTACAGTGCTTCCAGCTAGAGTTGATTGGAGGATAGAAGCTAAGCTTATGAATACTGAATTTTATGGAGTGTATTTATTATGCCCGACTCGTCTGATAACCTAGTGAAGTTGATGTACCTCGCACTTCTTAGGGAAATAAATAATATTGGTCAGTACAGTTAGGGTAGTGGAGCGTTGGCCTTCTTGTATAGGGAGATGTGTATAGCATCTCAGCACGATTCGAAAGGGTGTGGTGGCTTCTTAACCATTGTACAGGTATGTCAATTATAAATGATTACATTATGCTAGTGGACTTAATCTGTTTTGTACGTAATGATAATTTTTTTTATAGCTTTGGGCATGGGAGAGGTTGTTGTGTACACAACCTAGGAGACAGGGAGAAATAACACTTAATGGATTGCAACCAGTGGGTTACAGGTATATTTCAATTACTTCATTTTGTAAATGATCTGTTTTGTAATTTATCGCTTTTTTACTCATTATTTTTTATATCAATTGTTTCATATGTAGGTGGAAGGGTCCATTGTCGTATACTTCTGTGACTGCCCATAAACTGCAAGGCTATCGAGACCAGTTGTCATATTTAGACAAGGATCAGGTTGTGTGGCAGCCATACAACGGTGTGCCAGTTCCGAATTTCTGCCTTCAGGGCCAAGCTATATGGAGGGCGAAGGTGCCCCTCATCTGCTTTGAGAGGGTTGAATGGCAATTTTCAGATCGTGTAATGCGACAATTTGGGATGGTTCAAGGTGTGCCTGATGACTGTCACACCAGTTTGGACCTGCATCGGATTAGTCGGCGAGGTCGGTCAGGCGTTAATTGGATGCAAGAACATGGTCAGCACATAGAAAAGTGGAATGAACGGGAGTTTAATGTCGTTGATGGAGAGTTTGGTGAAGTGGATAGGAGTTACCATCACCCCTATTTGAGATGGTATAGGAGTATTACTCGATCGCTCATCCACAATTCGTCTAATGTGGAGGGACTAGGGTTCAGGCCACGTTCAACTGGTTTTGAGGGTGTGGTAAGTTATATATTACATACAATGATTTTACAAAAAAAAATACAATTTTTTTCGTATTAATTAATTTTAGTTCATTGTTTTGAACAGATTCAAAGTCTCCAAGGGATGTACATATACAGCCAGAATGCCACATCCTTGGAAGACCTGCGGAATTACACTCAACAAACTGTCAGTAACACACTGACAGCTATTAGGGAGCAGGAACGACTGCAAGCCCAAGCTCCCCCTCCAACGGTTGATCATACTGCTGAAGAGGAGCCACGGAGGCAGAATCGGGTTCGTAGGCGTGGCGGATACCAGCTGCAGGATGAGCCAGAAATGCCGGATCAATACGGTGATATGCATCAGTTTGAGTTCACTCAGACAGAGTTCACTCCATTAAGAGGGAGTGGTCGCCCCTCTAAATGGAGCGATCGCTCCTAAATTCCAGTAACTTCGCGTGAACGCGCGAATGAAAGAGGGCGATCGCCCCATCTGTCTTGATTTACCTTTTTAACATATTGTACTCCCTCCCCTCCGTCTCAAAATGTTTGTCCCATTTGACTTTTTTGTTGAACTTTAACCACTAATATATGACAATTTTGGGACGGAGGGAGTAATAACTTTTCATACATTTTATTATTTTATTAAAAAATATTGTAATAACTTTTCTTAAATTTTGTAATGCTTTAATTAAACGATACAACGAGAAACGGTAAGATTATTTATTAAGAGTTGATAAAATAATTTTCGAAATAAATTGGCTTTTTAGTACAAGCGGATTACTAAATATACGTTCAAATCCGGCACTGCCAATACCGATCTTATCTTCACTGACAAATCCGGCACTGCCAATGCCAGATTTATCTTAACTTACAAATCCGGCACTGCTAATGCCAGATTTATCAAATCTGAATTTCCCTTTAAAAGGAAGGAGTAGTTTCATTACAACCTGCTTCATACAAAACTCAAATATGGATCGTAGACTCAAACGCCATTCTAATCTCCGTCCTCATTTTGAAGGCCAAACATCTAACCCTCAACCCTCTCACCTCTCTCAAATAAATCTGTCTCAACCCTCTTCAGAGCGTCTGATTCCTGGTCCCGCTGGTGACGTGCAGTTGGCTATGCGCTAGAGAAACCTTAATCGTCAGAGAGGGGGATCCTCTCAGGAACCTCTGATTCCGACCCAAGAGTATGTGAGGAGAGCGATTGAAGATCCCAAGGAGGATAAAGATTTCGAACGCAGTCCTTGGCTCTCCGCACTTGAACTGCTCAATGGCGATGGTATGATTCCTGCTACCCCTTTGAATACTGTCAAGGGTGGATGTATCAATGGATTTGATAGGATTAATGTTGTCGTTGTTGTTGTCAAGACTATTACACGAAATGAATTTGGTGACGCTATGGTGACTTTGAAGGTTTGAATATGAGTTTTTTTATGTTCTCTAGCCTGATTAGTATGTGTCTTGTCTTACTAATTAAGGTATAATTGATAGGATCCTACTGATACAATAGGTGCTTCAATTCATCATAAGGTGTTCACTGAGAGTGTGTTCGGAAGTGACATAGCAGTTGGTTCTGTTCTGATACTTCATCAGGTATGATGTATTAAAAATGCAACAGCTGGAACCTATTATTAATATTGCCATCTAATTATGTCATTTTGTAATTTTTAGGTTGTTGTTTTCTCCCCCTCACGTAAAGCACATTATCTTAACATCACACTTCCCAATGTATTCAAGGTAAAATTGTTTGGATCCTGCTATGAGTGAGTGATTGTTCAACCAATGACATTAGTTTATTTGCGTTGCAGGTATTCCATAAGGATTTCATCCCATCTGATTTTCCATGAAGGGTTTTTTCATGTAACGTGGAAGTGGTTACTCGTTGCTTTTGTTTGATTAATGTAAGAGTTGTTGAACTGTTGAACTTGTATTTCTATCCTATGTGATCGGGATGTGATCACTAATTTGAACTATTTATGTTAATGTTATTTCAGTTTTATTCATATATTATTTGCTATAAAACGGAGCGGTCGCCCCTCCTCTAATTCTACCAAAATACCAAAATAACACTTGTTTTGACCCATTTGGTCGTTTTAAGTTCCGCAACTACAACTATATTTGATGTCATACTCCACCAAGAGTTAAATATATTACAAGTTCAAATAAAACAACAATACTTAAAAGTTCAAAGTACTTAATTTAAGAAGTAATAATAAAAATAACAATTAACTCTTACTGTCTAAGAGTTGGACATCTCCTTCGCGTGTGACCTTCTAACTTGCAAATCCCACAACGATTCTTTTTTTTTTTTGCAACTTGCCAATCCATAGAGTTTCTCAGTCGCCTTGACTTGGGTCTCCCTTGCTTCTTGTCACGTCGATGCTCCGGGTTAGGGTAAAAACGTGGGACAATATGATCTACATTCCAATAGGCCTCGTCATGGATTGGATGAAAAGAGCAACTCCACGTCTTGTAGTACGAAGCAAGGTTGTAAAAAGGATGAATATAACTCATACCATCGACATTTTGTGATTTGAAACACGCAAGCACATGCGGACAAGGGTAATGATATTGCATCCATTTGCCACAAGTGCATGTTCGATCACGCAATCTCACAACTTGAATGTGTCCACCTTTGTCACCACGTACCCTGGTCGTCACACTATAAACACCCACAGACGTAGTGTTAAACCTTGTGACGTGATGAAATCCAGCCTTATCCAAGTTGTATCGGTATCTTCGATCGATTCTCTCACTGAATTGTAGCGTGGCATTTGGTGGTGGGATGCCATTAGGATCTCCCCCTAAAGCACTAATTGCTTTAGTGAGTCTATCTTGAAAATATGCCACACACCTATAGAATGAGGTCTCAACAACTGCTGAAATAGGCATTTCCCGAGCTCCTTTCATAACGCCATTAAAAACTTCAGACAAATTAGTAGTCTTAATGCCGTACCTATATCCACCATCGTGAGCCATTGTCCACTTTCTAGCATCCAAGTTCTCAAACCATTTAGTAGCCTCAGGGTTGATGATATTAATTTGCCTCAGATAGCATTTAAGATTTCTATCTTGGGTGGTGCTAACAACACGCCAAAAAAGATCTTTCAATCCAACGCCCTTGTGAGCTTTAAGAAAATTAGCTCGCAAGTGCAACATGCACCATCTGTGGATAACATTTTGTGGCCAGCTAGCAATGTCTCCAACCGTGAAAAGGATGCCATTATGCCGATCAGATATCAAGCAAACTTCACGACCCTTAACAATATGTTTGCAAAGAAGATGCAGAAACTAACACCAGTTTCGATAGTCCTCTTTTTCAACAATAGCGAATGCGAGAGGAAGTAGACTATCATTTGCGTCGACACCCATGGCAATAAGAATAACCCCTCTATATCTTCCATGCAGGAATATGCCATCAACAGAAATAACAGGACGACAATGAGAGAATGCTTCCACACAAGTGTCAAATGCCCAGAACACACGATCAAACATACCTAAAGCACCGGGAGGAGGAGGATCAGAATGCTCCACAATGGTTTCAGGGTTCCACTTTTGGATGTCAGCTAACAAACGTGACAGTCTTATGTAAGATTCTTCCCAGTCTCCATATGCCTCTGCAATAGCTTTTTGTTTGCCACACCATGCCTTTCTATATGAAACTTCCTTCCCATAGGCTTTTTTTATTTCCGCCTTCACTAGTACAATCTTCAACTCGGGATCAGCCTTAACCAGTTCCAAAACTTTCTGCCCTATGAACTTAGCATCCATGTTTCGATGATTTTGGCTAATTTCAGTTGCCAAGCAAGAATGAGGACCCTTGTATTTGGTAATTTCCCAATACCCGACATTCTTCAAACTCACATTCACATAAAAATTGCACGGAAAATCTTTCACCAAACACTCAATAGTCCACTTTCGGGTTGTGCTTCGTTTTACCTTGAAGATCAGATTTTTCTTAATATGAAACAACTTCATTTTATGCTGCACCTCTGACTTCTTTGAAAACCGAATACCTTTGGCAATGTCATGATGTTCTACATTCCATTCAGCAAAGTCATATTGGTTATCATCATATATCTCCGATCCTTCTCCAATATCACGATAAAATTGATACCCGACTCTCTCATGCACATGATGTTGTGGTTCTTCGTAAGCAATCAAATGTAATGCCAAATCTTCTCCCTCATTCTCGCTAACATCAGTAGGACTACTGCAATCATCATATCCATCGTCACGATCTTCATTTAGAAGCAACCCAATATTTTCTTCATAATCTGAATTATTATCATCATCATTATACAATTCCTCACCCTCACCCCCTCCCTCTTCCTCTCTCTCTCTCTCTCTTCCTCCCCCTCTTCCTCTTCCTCTTCCTCTTCCTCTCTCTCTTCCTCTTCCTCTTCCACATATGTTTGTGTACTTGTTCCAGCATCCCTCTGACTTTAGCAGCTTAAAGAATCCATCTGAAAGGTATTCATGTCATTAACATACTCATTTGTAATGGCTCCTCATGGGTTTCAAACTCCTCAACATTCACATTATCAACTAAATTTATCTTAACATACAATTGTAAGCTACTCAACCCACCAAACTGAGCAGAAACATCAAACATGACTTCCATACCCATATCATTGTCGATTACAAATGGAATGTAGTTTGCAATCCCGGGAGCGACAAGATGAGGATATCTACATGTAACTTGCAACTGAACAATAGCTCGATCTACCCCAATTTTCTTAGCTAACTTTTTAATCAATTTCTTGTAACTCCACCGAGTTTTAGCCCTAAGTGCACATTTTGGTCCCCTTTCAAAATGTTCACCTTCAAACGGGTGTTCATCATTTCCTCCCCAATAACACATGAAAATAAGTGGAACTCCAGCCATATTTATTCCTAAAAATTGAAAAAAAAATTATAAAAAATCTAATTTAACAATATCACTACATTCACAAAAAAATTCAAATAAATACTAAATTTAAATTTCAAACAAAAAATAAGAGGATTAAATGTACCTTCTTAATCACCTCTCTTCTCTTCTTCTTGAACTTTTTAATCAACTTCTTGAATTTTTCAAATTTTTTTGAAAAAAATTCACCTACTCTCCTCTTCTTCTGCCTTCTTTTCTCCTTCTTCTTCACTGAGTTTTTATTATGCGTGAGTTGTTTACAGATTTGTTGGGAAAGGGTTTTGTAAAGCAAATCCGGAATTAGCATTTTCGGATTTGAATTTTTCAAAAAAAAAAAAACATTACTTAATTCAATTCAGTTAAATTTAGTATTAAAAAAAAATTTAAATCCGAAATTATCAATTCCGGATTACACTAAGAGCGATCGCCCCCACAAAACGCGCGATCGCTCTCTATTTTTTCCAGAAAATATTATTTTGCTCATTTAATCAGCTTTGGGAAAAAAAATAGAATCCGAAATTTTAAACGCCGGAATACATTAGGAGCGATCGCTCCATTACTTAGCGCGATCGCTTCCTATTAACGGAAATATTATTTGGGAAATTCAATTTTGGAAAACAAAAAAAAAAAAATCAATTCCGAAATTGGTAATTCCGGAATTCATAATCCGGAATTACCAATTTCGAATTTCAAGTGAAAAGTGCTAGTTTGGTACTTAAATTTTTATTAATGTTATTTTGATATTTAAATTTTTAAAAAGCTATAATTTTTTTTAAAAAATCCAAAATTTCTTACGTAGTAATAAAAAAAATGAAAAGATTATTTGGGACGGAGCCATCGTTTTCTTTATTAATTGTATCAACACTTAGGCCTTTTTTTAAACGGAGCCCAAAATCCAGCCGCTACAATATGTAGCTTTTTTTGGAAAACGGAGTCCTCAAAATGGTGGGTCTTAATATTTAGACCAAAATTACCCTGTACACTTTATTGCCTGGTTCTTATTATAATTATAATGAAGACTTATTTTCCTTTTTCTTTTTAGGTTTGATAAGTTAAATCATTTGTACCAAACTAAATAGTAATTAAAATATATTTATATTTAATTTTAAAATACTTTTAGATATATTTTTTTTTCATTTTAGTTTGGCAAAATAATTAACTATAAAAAAATGAAAAAAAATTTAGATACAATTTTTTTTAAAGAAATTTTTAAAAGATCATTCGTTTTGTGACAAAATAGGTCATTCAATTTGGATAGAGAGAGAGAGAGTATATGTAACGACCCGAGCCCGAAGCCCGACCGCTACGCAGGCACCACATACTGGCCCACTAAGCACCTCCTCAATTGGGTCAACCACAGCCCATCACAGGCCTCCAAAAGTTCAATGGATGATTTGATGCTTAGTAGTAGTGTATGTGCCTTCTATATATCACACTAAATTCTCACATATTTTCGATGTGGGATGGGGATATCACAATCTCCCCCACTCAAACCCTTGCCGTCCCTGGCAAGGTCAATCAATACCCAAATCGTATCCCCGGGCTAGCTCGCAAGCCTTAAGGCCGGGGTTCTGCTCTGATACCATTTGTAACGACCCGAGCCCGAAGCCCGACCGCTACGCAGGCACCACACACTGGCCCACTAAGCACCTCCTCAATTGGGTCAACTACAGCCCATCACAGGCCTTCAAAAGTTCAATGGATGATTTGATGCTTAGTAGTAGTGTATGGACCTTCTATATATCACACTAAATTTTCACATATTTTCGATGTAAGATGAAGATATAACAGTATAAAACAAATCATTTTATTCCTAAAAGGGTAAAAATGTCATAGTATATAAATATTTGAATTCCATATCAGCGTTTTATAAAATGATGTACCATATACATTTACAGTAAAAACAATCCATTTTAGAAAATTCTGTTTTAAAAACTTCTCCGTTTTTAAATTTTTGGTTTTTAAAACTGTACATCAGATCCTTTAATCTAAAACTTTATGCAAGATCCCTTAATCTTACGCAAGAATGTATGTTAATTGGTGTCACTTTCAATCTCACTATTAAGTCATAATTGAGTGGAAAAATTTGTTCAATGACCGAATTATGACAGATAATTAGTATGGAATAGTACGTAGAGAGAAAATGTGGTCAGTCGATCCTTTTCATTTTGAAACGTGTTAATTTTTATTCTTTTTAAATTTAAAAAAGTATTTTTTTAATTATTAAAAATGATGAATTTATAAATTTTTATTTTCTTAATTTTGGAAAAAAAAATTACACTAAATAATTATTTTGACCTCCTTATATATTAAATTGGGATACCTCAATTATAATAATTATCCAAAAATAAATAAAAAAAATTGACACCCTTTTTAAAATTTTCTGACTTCGCCATCGGGCGGAATTACTCATTAGAACAGAACGTGCGTATTACATTCACAACTCTTCAAACAATGTGATTTTTATAGAACAAATTACTCAAATAGTTCATCTATTGTTTGTTTTTTATGGAATTAGTCCATGTACTTCATTTTTTTAAAAAAAATTGTCAATGTTCTACTCAAATTAAACGTAATTGGTCACTTCATCCAATTTCATCAAAATAAAGTTGTTGAATTATGTTATGTGTGACTCAAGTAATATTTAGTAGGAATGAAATGATAATGAAAATATATTAAAAAAATTATATGCATTTTATAACATCTAACATGGTACCATTATATGAACTAAAAGCAAGTTCATATTGAGTAATAATATGTTGATTTTTTAAAGGAAAAAAAATTGGATACGGAGAATAATCCTATTTATTAAAGTAACATACCCCGTACAGCCATAACTCCCGGAGTTATAGGCAATCCAGCTTGCATCACTATATCCTTCAAGAACAGAAGGATATTTTCCGTAATGCAGTCCAAGGGAAATCGTTCCCTTCAAGTACTTGAGAACTCTATCAAGAGCTTCCCAATGTGCTTTGCTTGGACATTGAGTATATCTAGCCAACCTAGTAACCGAGTAGGATATATCCGGTCTAGTACAATTGGCAAGATACATCAAACTTCCAATAATTTGAGAATATCTCAACTGAGCCATCGGTACTCCACTTTCATTCTTAGTAAGAGCAGATGAAGGGTCATATGGAGTCTTAGCCACTTTGCAATTCTTATAACCAAATTTCTCAATTACACTTTCGGTATAATGAGATTGCGATATGGTTATGCCACTAGTTGAACGAGTCAACTTAAGGCCAAGAATCACACTAGCTACTCCCATATCTTTCATCTCAAACTTACTTTTCAAGAATTCCTTAGTAGTATTAATTATCCTCATATCCGTTCCAAACAACAGAATATCATCGACATACAGACATAAGACAATACTACTATCACCAATACTCTTGCTATAAACACACTTATCAAACTCATTAGTTACAAAGCCAAACGATGAGACAATTTTATCAAATTTCTCATGTCACTGCTTAGGGGCTTGTTTGAGTCCATACAAGGACTTAACAAGTTTACAAACCTTTCTCTCATTGCCAGAGGCCTCAAAACCTTCAGGTTGATCCATATAAATTTCTTCCTCTAGATCGCCATGCAAGAAAGCGGTCTTAACATCCATCTGATGGATAGGAAGATCATATACAGAGGCCAATGCGATAAGCATTCGGATTGTAGTCATTCTAGCAACTGGCGAATAGGTATCGAAATAGTCTATTCCCTCCATTTGCTTGAATCCCTTAGCCACTAACCTAGCCTTAAACTTGTCAACGGTTCCATCCGCTTTCAGTTTCCTTTTGAAGACCCACTTACATCCTATCGTGCTACAACCAAGAGGGAGATCGACCAATTTACATGTCCCATTAGAGACAATAGAATCCATCTCACTCTTAACAGCATCCTTCCACTGCTTGGCATCAGAAGTAGCCATAGCAGCCTTGAAGGTTAAAGGATCACCCTCGACATTGTAAGTGATGAAATCACTTCCAAAGTCCTTGGTTGTCCTTGCCCGTTTGCTCTTTCTTGGTTCAATCTCATCGTCAGAATGAGTTGCACTGGAATCAACCCCCACATTTGTCAGCTCCTCTACTTGAGCAGGAATGGAATTAGTGGTTGTGTTAGATTCCTTAGAAAGTCCGTCCTTCATAGGAAACACATCCTCAAAAAATGTTGCATCATGTAACTCAACTATAGAGTTCACATCTATGCCAGAAATTTCAGATTTTATAATAAGAAATCTCAATGCATAACTTGTTTCAGAATAACCTATAAAGATAGCATCAACAGTTTTAGGTCCAAGCTTTTTCCTTTTGTGTGCGGGTATAAGTACCTTTGCAAGGCACCCCCACACTTATAAGTGTTTCAGGCTAGCCTGTCGACCTCTCCAAAGTTCAAACGGACTTTTCTTTCTATGTTTAGGATGGACTCTATTCAGAATATGGCAAGCCGTATTCAAAGCCTCTCCCCACATATATTTGGGCAGTCCAGAACTTATGAGTAAACTGTTAATCATATCAGTAAGGGTTCTATTCTTACGTTCAGCAACACCATTTGATTGAGGGGTGTAGGGAGGAGTCTCTTCATGTACAATTCCGTTTTCTTGGCAATAATACATGAAGGGGTTAGACTCATATTCACCTCCTCTATCAGACCTTAACCGTTTAAGTTTCTTGCCGGTTTGTGTTTCTGCTTCGTTCTTAAATATAATGAATTTATCTAATGCTTCATCCTTAGAACTAAGCAAATAGACATAACAGTATTTACTAGCATCATCAATAAAGGTGAGAAAGTATTTCTTTTTGTCTTTGGTCAACACGCCATTAAATTCACAAATATCAGTATGAACTAAATCTAGAATTTAAGAATTTCTCACAACCGACTTAAACGGACCTTTTGTAGATTTAACTTCAACATATACATGACACTTAGAATTCTTATCAATAGCATGTTTAGGAATAATATCTAAATTCATCATTCTTTTCACATAATCATAGTTAATATGTCCTAAACGACCATGCCAAACATTTGAAGATTCAATGGAATAAGAAATAGGATAATCAATAGAACTAAAATTATTGTGCGAACAAACATCAGTTTCAACTCTAATTTTAAATAAACCATCCGAGGAATAACCTTTCCCCACAAAACTACCAGAATCCAAAATTATGACCTTATTACATTTAAATGAAATCTCAAATCCTTCCCTAACTAGACTAGAATCACTAATAATGTTGCGACGAATATCAGGAACGTGATACACTCGATGCAAGGTAAGAATGCGCCCATTAGGAAACTTCAGGTCCACGCGTCCAGTCCCAAGCACCTTTGCAGCACTAGAGTTCCCCATCGTCACTGATCTACCACGCTCAGGTAGGTAAGACACAAATAGCAATTTATCAGCACAAACGTGCACATTTGCCCCAGTGTCAACTAGCCACTCGTTGGGTTCATAGACAGTAAAGATTTCAGGATAAGAGGTTACATACTTTGTAACATTGCAAGTCAGAGTGTCAACTCCAGGTGCGTCAGAGTCAGGATCATCAAAATCCTTCGGACCCAACACCATGTTGACGACGGGATGGTCATCGCCAGAGCCTTATGGTCCTTTTCCTTTCTTGGACGGGCAGTCCCTAGAAAAGTGTCCACCTTCTCCACAATTCCAGCAGTTCTGTTTTGCTTTTGGCTTTCTAAAGTTATTTTTCTTAACTTTAAGTTTATCATGGTTTTCTTTATCCTTAGAGTGAGTTTTCACACCTTTTCCTTTAAACTTGCTTTTACCAGTTACCATATTAGCAGCAGCCTCCACAGGTACGCTCGGTTGGTTACCATTATGCACCTCCTGAATCGTAATTGCATTCATCAACTCATTGAGTGTCAAGCTTCCAGTACGATGCTTGAGGGTCATACCGAATTCCCCCCAAGATCGAGGAAACTTCTCAATGATAGCCATGACAGCGAACTTATCAGGAAGTCCCATGTCAGAATCCTTGAGTGATTGCAAAATGATTTGGAGTTCGTGCACTTGATCGGTAACCAACTTTCCCTCACTCATGTGATAATTCAGGAACTTTCCCACTTGGTACTTTTCCACACCGGAGTCATCGGTGCTGTACTTCGTGGAAAGCGATTCCCACAAAGGACGCAAAGCGAGAGGAGCAGAGCAATAAACATCAAAGAGTGCATTCGACAAAGCCGACGTAATGCATCCTCGAACAACATCATCCTCGCTCCTTCCACGTTTAACAGCAGCCACACTAACTGGATCATCACCATTCAGAGCGGGACATTTGGATGACAGCATACCAGACATGCCCTTAATTGACAGCCAGATCTTCATGCGTTCAGACCAACGCTTGAAGTTCTTGCCACCGAACTTCTCCGAAAGATCAGAGGTGTCAACTAGGGATTTAAAGGGAGAGCTAGAGGAACCACCAGACATGATCGAATAAAACTATTTTCTCTTAGACTGTTGGAAATTAAATTATAGCACTACAGATTAAACAAACAATTTAATCAACAGTAGGGGATTTATTGATCAAGTCAAGAACGTACCAATTAAGTCAATAGCAAAACCAACAGCAAGGAAACAGGATCAGGAAAACACAACAGAAACAAGTAATCAAATGATTAGAAAACTTATCGTGATTTGATCGAGTCGCCTTAGGAAGACTGTCCTAAGAGAAAATATTGCCCCCAATTGGTGCAACTCAGGTACAGGCAAATTTCTCCGAGGATAAAACGATCACGGATTACGTACCACAAAGCAGCACACAGGTATGTAATCACCGGCGGTCCTATCTCAGTCGCCTTGAATCTCACGAACGAATCTCTATGAGCGGGAGTAATCGAAATAATGAAAGAAAGCAAAAGAATTGATTTTCTCTTCAATCTCTCATGTAATTTTCGGCTGGGGAAAGTATATTATTTATATTTGTGGTAAACTAGGGTTTTAGGGCTTAAAAGGACCTAAAAACCGCACTTAATTCGGCCCAGAAAATCACAGATACGACGTCAGCGCGACCGCCCTTGAGGGTGGTGCAACCGCGCTAAGTCACATCAACATTTGGAGAGTTTTCGGCCAGCCAGCGCGGCCGCCCTGGGCCATGGCGCGGCCGCTCTCATAGGCAGTAACTCAGACGTGATTTCCTTGGCCAAATTCAGTCCAAACTCCCAACACAACAATGTCATAGAGCTATGGACTTCCATATCACATATATATCAAATATTCCAACAGATAATTAGTATGGAATAGTACGTAGAGAGAAAATGTGGTCAGTCGATCCTTTTCATTTTGAAACGATCCTTTTCATTTTGAAACGTGTTAATTTTTATTCTTTTTAAATTTTCAAAAGTATTCTTTTAATTATTAAAAATGATGAATTTATAAATTTTTATTTTCTTAATTTTGGAAAAAAAAAATTACACTAAATAATTATTTTGACCTCCTTATATATTAAATTGGAATACCTCAATTATAATAATTATCCAAAAATAAATAAAAAAAATTGACACCCTTTTTAAAATTTTCTGACTTCTCCACCGGGCGGAATTACTCATTAGAACAGAACGGGCGTATTACATTCACAACTCTTCAAACAATGTGATTTTTATAGAACAAATTACTCAAATAGTTCATCTATTGTTTGTTTTTTTATGGAATTAGTCCATGTACTTCATTTTTTTTTAAAAATGGTCAATGTTCTACTCAAATTAAACTAAAGTTGAGTAATAATATGTTGATTTTTTAAAGGAAAAAAAATTGGATACGGAGAATAATCCTATTTATTAAAGTAAAAAAAAAAAAGTAATAATATGGAGCTAGAACAATGATTCATTGGTGTCCCTTGGACACAAATTAAGAATGAAATACTACAAAAGTAACTTAAATGAAAAATCAATATAAGTCTATTTTTTGTCACTATCGAATTGAACATCAGATATAGTGACCGTATTTAAATGAAAATAGAAAAATCACATTTATTTCCGGTAGTGCTTACTCCATCGGTCCCATTACAAATCAATCGGATTTATTTTTCTTTTTATCCGTTCACTCTTAAATCGGACTATCCAAAAAAATGACAATGAATTTTCACTATTTCTCTCACTTATTATCTTTCGTACTTTACTTTTATAATCACAACATCAATTAACTTACTATTTATCTCATTCATTATCTTTCGTATTTTAATTTTTATACTCACAATACCTCTCTCTTATCTCACTTTTTCATAATCACCGTTCCCAAAAAGATAGCCCAGTTTGAGATTGGACGAAGAAACTATATACTGTATTACTTTCTACGTCACGAAATGATCTTTCTACTGTTTTGATTGTTCTTACGAAGTTACTTTAATCAATAATTTTAGATTTATTTAATTATTTAAATGTTCATATGAAAATTATTATTGATAATATATATAATGACGTGTCAATAACAAGTTGAAAATTTTCATTAGAATAACCATATTAACTTAAAATTATTGCTAAACTTATTTTTGTGATTATTGCTCAATTATCTTTGTATTAACAAAAAAAAAAAAATAGGAACAAGAATTATGTCATGTGACATAAGAAAAAACTTTATGAACATGATATCACTCGTTATTAATTACAACGTACAAAAATGCACATGGGAGTAGTTGTTAGGGATGATTAATTACGATGATTTCGATTCAATCAAGATTTCGATTTCGGTTAAGGTTCGAAATCACTGGTTTCGATTTATTACGATTTCGATTCCGGTTACAGTTCGAAATTGCTGATTTCGATTTGAGAAAATGGGAAATCGAAATCGAATCGTAAACTTACGGTTCACGATTTCGATTTCGAACCGGCGGTTCACGGTTCGAAACTCGCGGTCAACGTTTTTTTTTTTTGAATAGAAAAAATAGTTTTAGAATTTATTTTTTTATTACTGAAAATATTTGCAAAAAATTATATAAAAAAAGATAGAAAAAAACTAAATAAATGAAAGTATATAAAAGAAAAGAGGGACGGACTACCCTTTATTTTTTTAAAAAAAATTATTGACTAGGAAAAAATATTTTAGACTTTTTTATTACTGATATTTTTTACAAAAAGGTATATGAAAAGAGATAAAAAAAAAAAACTAAACAAATGAAAGTATATAAAAGAAAAGAGGGACGGACTACACTTTATTTATTTATTTATTATTTTTAATTGTTTATTGACTATGAAATAATATTTTAAACTTATTTTATTACTGATTTTTTTTACAAAAAGGTATGAGTAGGTCTGCTGAGAAACGCGTTTCTCCATAACTATGGAGAAACGCGTTTTTAATAGCCAGAAGCTATACGTTTGATAACCAGAAGAAAATTTCTGGATATCGCCAAAGGGTTCTCGATATCCAGAAAGCGGAACGGATATCCGTAAGCCTTTGGGCGGATATCCGGGTAAAAAATAGATTTGAAGCCAAATCCAAGGCCAAGACCACAAATTGCTTATCAAGGTTTCGATATCCGTAAACCTTCAAATGTATATCCGTAAAACCATCAAATGAATATCCGTAGAAACATATTTGAAGCCAAATCCAAGGCCAAGACCGTAAAATGCTTATTGAAGGTTTCGGATATCCGTAAACCTTTCAATGTATATCCGTAGAAACCATCAATGAATATCCGTAAACATTTTGAAAGTTTCTGATATCATTTTGAAGGTTTCTGGATATCACTTTCATAAGCTTCTTCCTGATATCCTTTCAAAGGGTTCTGGATATCCGTAACCTTGAGACCGATATCCGTAAGTAACCACGGGACAAGGCCACGGCCAATACAAAAAGTTTCTGATATCCTTTCAATAGCTTCTGGATACCCGTAACCCGTTTCTCCATAACTTATGGAGAAACGCGTTTCTCCCTAGATTTTACGAAAAGGTATATATATATATATATATATATATATATATATATATATATATATATATATATATATATATATATATATATATATATATATATATATATATATATATATATATATATATATATATATGTTACTTTCTACGTCACGAAATGATCTTTCTACTGTTTTGATTGTTCTTACGAAGTTACTTTAATCAATAATTTTAGATTTATTTAATTATTTAAATGTTCATATGAAAATTGTTATTGATAGTATATATAATGACGTGTCAATAACAAGTTGAAAATTTTCATTAGAATAACCATATTAACTTAAAATTATTGCTAAACTTATTTTTGTGATTATTGCTCAATTATCTTTGTATTAACAAAAAAAAAAAAAATAGGAACAAGAATTATGTCATGTGACATAAGAAAAAACTTTATGAACATGATATCACTCGTTATTAATTACAACGTACAAAAATGCACATGGGAGTAGTTGTTAGGGATGATTAATTACGATGATTTAGATTCAATTAAGATTTCGATTTCGGTTAAGGTTCGAAATCACTGGTTTCGATTTATTACGATTTCGATTCCGGTTACAGTTCGAAATTGCTGATTTCGATTTGAGAAAATGGAAAATCGAAATCGAATCGTAAACTTACGGTTCACGATTTCGATTTCGAACCGGCGGTTCACGGTTCGAAACTCGCGGTCAACGTTTTTTTTTTTTTGAATAGAAAAAATAGTTTTAGAATTTATTTTTTTATTACTGAAAATATTTGCAAAAAAATATATAAAAAAAGATAGAAAAAAACTAAATAAATGAAAGTATATAAAAGAAAAGAGGGACGGACTACCCTTTAAAAAAAATTATTGACTAGGAAAAAGATATTTTAGACTTTTTATTACTGATATTTTTTACAAAAAGGTATATGAAAAGAGATAAAAAAAAAAAACTAAACAAATGAAAGTATATAAAAGAAAAGAGGGACGGACTACACTTTATTTATTTATTTATTATTTTTAATTGTTTATTGACTATGAAATAATATTTTAAACTTATTTTATTACTGATTTTTTTTACAAAAAGATATATATAGAGATATATATATATATATATATATATATATATATATATATATATATATATATATATATATATATATATATATATATATATATATATATATATAAACTAAACAAATGAAAGTATATACAAGAAAAGAGTGACTAACTACCCTTTATTTATTTTTAATTTTTTATTGACTAGAAAATACTATTTTAGACTCATTTTATTAGTGATTTTTTTTGCAAAAAGGTATATAAAAAATATAGAAAAAAACTAAACAAATGAAATTATATAAAAGAAAAGAGGGACGGACTATCCTTTATTTTTTTATTTTTTTAAAATATTTTTATTGACTAGGGAATAATATTTTAGACTTTTTTTATTAATGATTTTTTTTTACAAAAATGTATATAAAAACTGTTAAAAATTTTAAACAAATGAAAGCATATAAAAAAAAAACTAAATTATAAATCTCATACATTAAATCTAAATCTCATATATACCCTATACAGTTAACCTTAAATCTAAATCATATAATCCATATCCCATATTTTTATTCATCTACATATATCTCATGTATACCCTATACCCTAAACCTTAAATCTAAATGATATAATTAATACACTAAACCCTAATTCATCTGCATTAACTAGGGCTGTAAACGAGTCGAGTTCGAACGAGTTTTCTGTGTTCGAGCTCAAGCTCGTTTGATAGTTATCGAGTTCGAGTTCAATTGGTGGTTCGAACTCGAGCTCAATCGAGTTCGAATTGTTCGCGAGCTACTCGCGAGCTTCTCGAGTCGATCTCGATTTCGAGTTTAATCAATCCAAGTTCGAGTTTGAGCTTTTTTGGAAACAAATTTTCGGGCTTAACGAGTTTATTTCGAGTTCGAGTGTTATCGAACTCAAGTTTGGATTTAATTTACCCATTAAGCCTCCTTATATAGCCACTATAACATGTAAGTTTCATTTTTTTTCGATGTGGGATTCTGTTGTGCAAGGCAAGGCAAGGCCAAGGCCAAGGTCGGCCGAGCCAAGGCCTAGCTGTTTTAGCTTAATTTTCCTTTCGATGAGGGATTTGTCCAATCCAAGGCAAGGCCGGCCGAGCCAAGGCAAGGCCAAGGCCAAGGTCGGCCGAGCCAGGGCCTAGGCGCTGTTTAGTTTAATTTCCTTTCGATGTGGGATTTTGTCCAAGGCAAGGCCAAGGTCGGCTGAGCCAAGGCAAGGCCAAGGCCAAGGCAGGCCGAGCCAAGGCCAAGGCCAAGGCTAATTTTATTATTTTTGACAAATAAATATTTCAAAAATTTATATACATATATATTTTTGGATATATATATAAATTTATGAAATATGTTTAAATTTTGTCTAATTTCTCTGCCCCGTCTAGGCCCCGCTTAGGCCCCTAGGCGCTAGGCCCGACTCCGCCGCCTAACATCTGCCTAGCACTTTTTAGAACACTGGTATTAGTATATTATTAATAATATAATAATAATAATTTTTAAATTTTTATTAAGATCATTATTTTTTATTTAAATTATTGATCAAAATTATATCTAATTGACCAAAATTGACAGTTATTTTGGTTCGGAGGGAGTACTAATTTAAAATTGATATACCCTCCTATCCAAAATAAATATTTTGTTACTAATTTAAAATTATTATACTCTCCTTTTCAAAATAAATATTAAGATAATTTTGTTAAAATATCATATATATACACTAAACCCTAAATTCTAAATCTACATTTAAGACTTAGGATTTAGGGTGTAGGATATATATATATATATATGACATTTTAGTATATGGTTTAGCATTTAGGATATGGAATATATGATTTAGGATTTAGGATATGTGGTATATGGGTTAAATTGTTAAAGTATAGATTAGGGTTTAGGGTATGGAGTATATGATCAGCAATTAGGGTTTAGGGTATAGTATATATGTGACATTTTAGTATATGATTTAGCATTTAGGGTATGGAATATATGATTTAGAATTTAGAATATGTGATATATGGGTTAAACTGTTAAAGTATAGACTAGGGTTTAGGGTATGGAGTATATGATCTACAATTAGGGTTTAGGGTATAGTATATATATATGACATTTTAGTATATGATTTAGCATTTAGGGTATGGAATATATGATTTAGGATTTAGAATATGTGGTATATGGGTTAAACTGTTAAAGTATAGATTAGGGTTTAGGGTATGGAGTATATGATCTACAATTAGGGTTTAGGGTATAGCATATATATGACATTTTATATAGTATATGATTTAGCATTTAGAGTATGGAATATATGATTTAGAATTTAGAATATGTGATATATGGGTTAATTAGATATAATTTAAATAAAAAATAATGATCTTAATAAAAATTTAAAAATTATTAGACAAAATTTAAATATATTTCATAAATTGTAATATATATCCAAAATATATATATATATATATATATATATATATATATATATATATATATATATATATATATATATATATATATATAGGGTCCTATTATAATGAGAACCAAATTTATATGAGAACCATAAGAACCACTAACAGCCATTGGATTAAAAAACACATCAATGCTCCAGATTAAAAAAAAAATAGAGGGAGTGGCATTTTCATAATTATTTCATTTAAAATCCTTCTCAAATTTCAAAATAAAATATCTCAATATCTATAAGTCGAAAAAAAATTCGAAAACACTGATTTTTTTGTCTTGACGAGACGATTCAAACTAGATCCCTGAAGATAGGATTTTGAAAAAATAATATTGACTTATAGATTACTTAACTAGTGTACATTATTTAACTAGTGTACATTACTTAACTAGTTAACACTAGCTGTGTTGTCTTAGTGAACACTAGCTAGTTATCCTAGTGAACACTAGCTGTGTTGTCTTAGTAAACACTAGCTGTGTTGTCTTAGTGAACACTAGCTGTGTTGTCTTAGTGAACACTAGCTGTGTTGTCTTAGTGAACACTAGCTAGTTGTCTTAGTGAACACTAGCTAGGCTTGCCTCTTTAATTTCCCTTGATGGCATACTTAAGCAAGTGAAGGTTGTCAGCTCTCAATGCCACTTGTATTCTTATTTAGTTGATGATTTTCTCACTTTAAAATGTGAAATTTTTTCTTTCAAGTATTTATCTGATAGGATATAATGAGGCAATCCTCTGTGAATATGCTGAGTAGAAGCAAAAAGAAAGCAATGATTGCATGTTTGGATGAACTTATTGAAAGGATGCCTTCCCTGCTTGCTATTGACCATCTATGTGCCCAGCGGCAAATTACAGAAGCTCGTCGTTTTGTAGAGGTAATATCACTTGCTTCAAAGAAATGTTATTGTCAAATGTATGTTGCAGAAACTGCCGTTGGGTCTTCTCTTTAACTTTTTAGCTGAATCTGGAATCTTTTTTTCACTTGATTACTCCCTCCATCCCAAAATAATTGTAGTGTTTGATTTGTCATAAACTTTTTATGAATTGTGTCTACCTTGTTTTCTACCAGTATAAAATTACACTTAAAAGGCTTACCTTTTTCAGAAACACAGCAATCTTTTGAGATACAAAAAAGAAAAACGTGACAATTATTTTTGGGACAGGGAGTAACATTTGTTTGTCTTTCCATGATTGATACTAGCTAGTGTTCACTAAGATAACTAGCTAGTGTTCACTAAGACAACACAGCTAGTGTTCACTAAGACAACTAGCTAGTGTTCACTAAGACAACACAGCTAGTGTTCACTAGTTAAGTAATGTACACTAGTTAAATAATGTACACTAGTTAAGTAATCTATAAGTCAATATTATTTTTTCAAAATCCTTTCTTCAGGGATCTAGTTTGAATCGTCTCGTCAAGACAAAAAAATCAGTGTTTTCGAAAAAAAATTTCGACTTATAGATATTGAGATATTTTATTTTGAAATTTGAGGGGGATTTAGTTCACAATAATTACGAAAATGCCACCCCCTCTATCTTTTTTTTTTTAATCTGAATGTGTTTTTAATCCAATGGTTGAATTTAGTTCTCATGGTTCTCATTTGAATAGCTTCCTATATATATATATATATATATATATATATATATATATATATATATATATATATATATATATATATATAAATTTATGAAATATTTATTTGTCAAAAATAATAAAATTAGGCTTGGCCTTGCCTTGGTCGTGGCCTTGGCCTTGGCCTTGCCTTGGCTCGGCCAGCCTTGGCCTTGGCTCGATCGGCCTTGGCCGCCTTGGCCTTGCCTTGAAACAAATCCCACATCGAAACAAAATGAAACTAAAACAGCCTAGGCATTGGTCGTGGCCTTGGCTCGGCCGGCCTTGCCTTGGAACAAATCCCACATCGAAACAAAATTCAACTAAAACAGCCTAGGCCTTGGCTCGGCCGGCCTTGGCCTTGGACAGCCTTGCCTTGGACAACAGAATCCCACATTGAAAACAAATGAAACTTACATGTTCTAGTAGCTATATAATGAGGCTCAAGTAAGGGTTAGTTTGTGTTTTTGGGCTGTGGGCAAATGGGCTTAGCTTTGGGCAATTGAGCTTGGATGAATATATATATGTGTATATGAAAATAAACAATGAATAATTCGAGCTTTTATCGAGTTTATCGAGTCGAGCTCGAGTCGAGTTCAAAACGAGCTTTCTCGAGCTCACGAGTCGAGCCTGTTCGACTTGAAATTTTCACGAGTTAAAATTCTTGTTCGAGCTCGAGCTCATTCGAGTTGAGTTTTTTCGAGTCGAGCTCGAGCTGCTCGGTAACCATATATCATAAAAATTAAATCTAAATCATATACTCCCTCCGTCCCGGTAGAAGCGTCACCCTTTTAGGGGTGGCGCGCAAATTAAGGAAAAGTGTGGGAAGTAAAAATGTTGTGAGTGTAATTTAAAAATAGGAGAGAGAATTAGTGGAGGAAATAGTGAATTTTAAAAGTGTTGTGAGTGTAGAGGAGAGAGAATTAGTGGAGGGAATAGTGGATGGGATAATAAAATATTAATAAAAGTTTCCTTTTTAGGAAAGGGTGACGCTATAAACGGGACGCCATTTTGGGTAAAAAGTGACGCTTCGGCCGGGACGGAGGGAGTACTACATACCCCATATCCCAAATTTTAATTCATCTACCTAAATCTCATATATACCATATATCCTAAACTTTAAATCTAAATCATATACTTCATACCCTGAACCCTAAATCCTAATTTATCTACATTAATCTCACATATACGTATACCATAATACTTAAATCTAAATCATATACTTTATACTGTAAACCCTAATTCATCTACATTATTATCATATACTCCCTCCGTCCCGGCAGAAGCGTTGCCATTTTTAGTCCGGCACGCAAATTAAGGAAACAGGTGGGAAGAAAAAATGTTGTGAGTGTAATTTGTAAATAGGAGAGAGAATTAGTGGAGGAAATAATGAATTTAAAAAGTGTTGTGAGTGTAGAGGAGAGAGAATTAGTGGAGGGAATAGTGGATGGGATAATAGAATATTATTAAAACATTTCCTTTTTAGGAAAGGGTGACGCTTTAAACGGGACACCCTTTTGGGTAAAAAGTGACGCTTCGAGTGGGACGAAGGGAGTATATCATATACCCTAAAACTTAAATCACAACTATATACTAAATACGCTAAACCCTAATTCATCTACATTAACCATATACCCTTTACTCTAACCCCTTAAATCATATATCGAGTATACCTCTAAACCGAACCACTCAATCTTTATACATATACTCCTTATATACATTTTATCCTAAAACGTGAATAAATGAGAGTTAGTTTATGATTTGAGATTGAGAATAAAATAAATTAATGAAATTCTTTAAAGAGAGTTAAAGGGGTTTGTGTGAAAAAACTGTGAGGGGAGGGAGGTGGTATTTATAGTTGAGAAAATATGTTAGGAAAAAAAAAATTTATATTTAACCACATACCCCATACTATAACGGCTATATTCGGACAAATTTAATGAAATTTCTGACGAATTTAACGATTTTGATAACGGTTTCGGTTTCGATTTCGGTTCAGGCAGTTTGAAACCGCCGGTTTACGATTTTTCCAAAGTAGAAATCGGAACCGGACCGCCTAACCACCGGTTACGATTTCAAACGATTCCGGTTTGAGGCGATTCCGATTCTGATCAATTTCGATTCATGGCGGTTCAACAGTTTCAGGCCGATTTCGATTTCGGTTGGGTCATACGTGGTAATTGTATATGCAATACATGATGCAAGCTTAGCAACAGCTATGTACACATACATTGTTTCATAATCTCGCTATGCTTATTGGATGGTGCATTATATTATTAAACTAGTAAAAGTTCGTGTTTGAGGACACGTGTTTTTTATTTTATTTTTAATTTAAATTTTTTTTAAGGGTAAAATGGGAAAGGGACAATTTAGTGAGAGCAAAATGGGAAATTTAGCATTTGGTACTGTTCATAGTACTGTTCACCCACCTGTGTGATTTATATTATAGATTACAATTCCCTTTGTCACTATATAAATGATAAAAAAAAATCAAATTTACTTTTAATTAAAAAGTAAATTTAAGATTTTTTGATCACTTATTTTAGAATATAAGTTGTATTGAAGTGTTGAATGTTGAATGTTGATGTTGCATTACAATATAGGAGAATAATAAAATGCATGAATTTCTATCCAACTCATTTCACAATGGTACACACAAAAAAGGAGCAAATGATAAAGATAAAGAGGGAATATATATCTAAGGACTAAGCTTAGCCTAGCTCCTTCATCAGCCATGCAAGAGGTGATAATTTGTGTATATTTAATGGTGATATATTGATAAAATATGGAGAGGGAAAATATATATTATTTATTATTTTCGTAACAAAAATTTATATAAACCAGAGAACTCATATTTATAATCAAAACATACGGGTCCTAATGTTATAAGGATTCTAACAAATCTCTCATTATTCTAATAGTAAATATAATTATAATTGAAAATACTTCTAATTAATATAACTTTCATAAGTTGGCTCAATACCAACTTAGATAACTAAATAATTTCTTTCCTTGAGAATATCTCTCAATATTCTAACACCCTCCCTCAAGTTGAAACATCTACAATATAGATTTTCAACTTGCCAAAAAGAAATTAAAATTGGGAAAGGTATATAATAATATTAATAATAATAATAATAATAATAATAATAATAATAATAATAATAATAATAATAATAATAATAATAATAATAATAATAATAATAATTAAAAAATCTGCAGTAGCGAAAGTTGATGTTGTACCAAATTAGATTTTCTTTTTAATCAATCTTAATCGTGTGCACAACTTGTGCCCGCACATGTCTTCTTTTTTTTTTCAATCTTCGTTTTTATAGTGTGACACTTAATCATCATTTTCATAGTGAACTACAATTAATCACCATTTTTATAGTGAACGACAATTAATTATTTTGAAGATGGAAGCGATGTTAATATGGTTAATCATCGTTTTTAGAGTGAACGACACTCAATCATCGATTTTAGAGTGAGCGACAATTAATCATTGTTATTATATTAAACGACACTGAATAATTGTTTTTATAGTGAACGACACTCAATAATCATTTTTATAGTAAACAACACCTAATTATTTAGAAGATGTAAGTGATATTAATATGGTTTGTGGTGGCCTGACCTTCATATATGGTGGTGGCCAGAATATGTGGGGGAGAGACAATTCTTGCTAAAGGAAAAGAAAGGGCAATAGATTTATTTTTATTTTTTGATAAAAGTTTAGTACATTGATTGGTGGATAGAAGAGTGATATGAAGATGTACCATAATCTTATGATTAATATCTTTGATTATCAATGATATCACATGGATGAAACATTAAAGATTAGTTTATCATGTCACAATTCTCTTGTGAGAACCCCGACCCGAAACCTACACGTGTCCCGAGCTGGAGCGTTCTCAAACTAACCCAAATTTTCTTAACTTTTAAAACTTTGATTTAACTTTCAAATATAAACACAATTGTCATAACCATTTCAAAATAACTCTACACATTTCTACGATGGAGAAAGAGTTGACCAACTTTGAAAGTAATAAACCGTTTTAGTTACAAAAAGACATCGGTTATGATGTAAAATTAAAGTTTATAAATACAACTCATTAAATGAATTATACCAAAATACCCTTTCCACGCCAACCTAATCATACCCCGACAAGTCCCAAAATATTACTTCCAAACTCCTCACTGCCCTTACTTGGCCGGTCCGCCTGTCTCGGAATCTAAAAACATTAAAGGGAGAGGGGTGAGAATAAATCTCAGCAAGCTATTATGAATGCAGCAATATGCCATATAAGATGCAACACATAACAAGTTGCATACAACCCATTGGAAAAGCTGTAAACACCTTCCATTACCTTGATTTACCTTTTCCCGTCTGAATAATAGTCGTACAACATTGGGTATAATAATACTCCAATCTTAGGTGAGCTGCTTAAGCAATACTCACATCTTATAAGACCCGTTTTTCAGGGAACCATATAAGATAGTAGCAACTCTGTAAGGCTTTTGGCTCAATACAGATGCTATACCCCAACCTGTGGCCACAGAAGGGGACGGTCACAGATATAACATAATCTGATCACATTAGGTCACACTTCCATAATTGATCGTATTATGTTATACCCCCAACATCAGCTGATTAACACATTATCAAGCACATAATAGTTACTTGAAATATAATCCACAAAGGGGATAAACAATATAGCCACATGGTAAAATATACTCATGTTCAACCAATATCATAGTGCAACATTTAAGCAATATAACCACATGGTAAAATATACTCATGTTCAATCAATATCATAGTGCAACATTTAAGTGATACACTATACATAGCACAATCAATGAATATGAGATCAAATAAGGTAACAATATAACCGAATAATCCACACTTGGGATAACGATATAATAATATGCCACATAATCCACCCTTGGAATAACAATGTCACCATGTACCATAAATCATTCCTATGAAGTCATTACACAACCTCGGATATCCTTAATAAAAATTCACGATCTACTTCCCAAGTTCGAACCACATTGGTGAAGTACGAATCAAGCTTAACAACCATTTTCCGGACAATTCCATGTTACGAGGTCTCTATGAAGGTTCAAGCTCAATTTACCAAGTTGGAGTCACATTGGTTACGATGCCAAACAAGGCTACCAAGCATTTTCTAGTGTCTTTATGACTACAGGTTAATTAGGTGGAAAAATGGTAGATTAAAGTGAAGAAAGGAAGCAAAAGTGGAACGGAATGGAGCGGAGACCTTTTGAGAGTAAAAAGGACTTTTCGCGGTATTTTTAAGAAATCAAAAGTTCAATTTATTGGAGGACCTAATGGGAATTACTAAGAAAAATGGGTAAATGCTGAAAACAGGGTGGGTGCGCACCCGGTCCCGGTGGGCGCGCACCCGGTCTTAGCGGGCGCACACCCGGTCCCGCGGGCGCGCGCCCGGAAGTGACCGAGAATGAAAGCGGGCGCGCACCCGGTCCTAGTGGGCGCGCACTGCATGTGCGAACAAAGGCATAAAAAGGGGGTTGCTAACTTCACCAAAACTCATTCTAAACCATTCTAATCCAAGTAAGATGGATTTAACCCACTTACAACTTAGTTATTCTACCCATTACACTACTACATTTCATTTTTAGCATTCTTATCTCTACTTAAACCATATCATTTTACTCTTTATCACTTCCATGAACAATAACACCACATTTTATATAAACTAACAAATTCCTCAATCCAAAAAGGTTTTCCCAAGCATCAAATAGTCATTAGAACAACAATAACAAGATTAAATCTTCATGAACATTTAAAGAAGGGAAGGTTCATAATAACTCACCTTAGGATTTTAGGATGAAATAATGATCTTCTTAGCTTGATAGATTCCCCTAGTTGTCTCAAGCTCAAAAGTACTCTTGGATTTGAAAATGAAGGAGGATTCACTTGGAAATATTTGGGTGATGAAGTTTTCATGGGAAGGTTTCCATGGAGGTTTCTTTTGCTAAGGAAGAAGTAAATAAAATGAAGGAGGAAGGATGGGGAGGTAAGGGAAGAGTATGGGAGGAGCATGGCCCTTTTTGACTAATGAGGGAAAAGGGTTGAGGGAAGTAAGGAGAGTTGGACACTTGGAGGGTTTAGGAGGAAGTAAGAAATTGGCCCCCCACAATTAACTAAAAGCTTTCCCAATATTTAAATTAAATCCTTTATTCTAATTCTCTATTCTACACATTTTAATCTCATCTTACACTTTATCTATTTTCTATTTTTGTATTTCCCCCTAGAACATTATTGTATTTCCCAAACATCTCAACCCAATATAAGAAATTACAGATAAAAATGAACACATAATATTATCAATAATATTAAAAACATATAATATTATACTAAAACTAGTGTCCAGGGTTAGGGTCGTTACACTCACTCCCCCTTAAAGAAAATTCGTCCCGAATTTGACTGGTACTTACCTAAATGTTCAACCCGCCTCGGTTACTTATGTATAACTCAGGCTCCAATTCCCAAATAGATTCTTCAATGTTGTGATTCCTCTCCAAGATTTCTAATTCCATTAACGATACGGTATTACAGCCTAATGTTCCAAGAATACCATGCAATTATCACTAATCCGAATTTTCACGACCTCAATAAAATATAAATAAATAAAAGTATTACAACTTATGTCACCAATTATATTACGATATTACCCTTAAAACTTCAAAGACTCTATAAACTGCTCCAAGCCAGCCTATAAGTCAAATCACCAACCTTTTCTAAAACTTCAAATGGATTAACAAACTTTGGCGCCAATCTATCTTAGGCCTTGCTTCACTAACCTCACCCCAACAAATTGGAGATCGATATTTTCTTCCCGAACAACGCCTCATACAGTTTTTATCTCAATGTTAGAATGATAACTGTTATAATACGCACCTAACCAATGGTAACCATACATCCTATCGACTACTAAAATCCATTGTACATGCCCGTAGCATATCCTCAACAATAAGTAATGATTCCTCAGATTTTCACAAAATTAGACTTAATAGCATCCATACATTCCAAAAGGACTTCCCAAATGATGTCTATCCAATCCATTTACTACTATGGGTTTATAAAATCAAACTATCCCCTAACATATATGAGGACTTGGTCAAAGAATCTCATCACTATACACATATATAATGAGTAGAAAATACAATCAACTTTCTATAATCAAAACAACACACTCCTTTTTACTTCCAAGGTAATCCCATCATAAAATCCATCCTGATAATACTATCAAGTTCAATCTAGAACTCTAAATATTTTAATAAATCTTCTAACATCAATATTTTATTTTCACATTTATGACCAAACCACCTTAAGTCTTTGACTTACTTGAAACGTGTTATTTCAATTATCTCGTCCGAAATTCTCATAATACAAACATTAAACAACTGTCCATGGAATAATAAATATGGACATGCTAATAAGACCCTGATCCCATACACGGAATATTAATCTACCCTATTTCACAATTCAATGTTCCAATTATGTTCAGGTCCAGTGACAGATCAATATTCAACTCAAATGGTTGGCCGCCCACAACGGAGCCGATCCAACTCCAATACAAAAATCGAGTCCACTACGACCGTCACATTAATAACCCCACAATTTATCAAATCATTTCTCGGATTAAGACTTTAATATAATTAATCACTATAGGTGATCTAGGTTGCCTTTCTACTTGCTTCTGTACAAATTATATCTTTAGAATATCAAGTCTTTCTAAAATTTACAACATCTGTCAGAATTCCAAAGGATAGATAAAAAGAGATCCAGGGAGACTCGAATGGTTTATTTATTTAAAACCGGCCCATACCAGTTTTAATTAACTAAACCACTCAAAATTTTAAGAAATTTTGAAAAGATTGATAAGCTAACAAAACTAACTCGAGTGATTTAATTAACTACAACCGTCCCATACCAGTGGTAGATAATTAAATTACTCCCAGATTTTAATGTACACAAAAACAGTTCACTGACTTTAATAAATCAATATATCCCCGAAGGGCACCATTGCTCATACCGAAGTTCAATATACAATCCAAAGTTGTAAAGCACATTTAAAACAATTCTAACAAAATTTTCTTGTTGACCTCTATTTATAGTGTAGCCACCACTCATAATATTTATACTTAGTTAAATTATCCATAAGAAAACAAAATCTCGTAATACTAATACTATCTTCTATAAATAACACTAAAACATTCATTAAGATAATAAACTTGGTAAACCATCCTCAATTCCCTAATTCCTCAAGTTGAAAATTCAACACTTTTACTTAATTTGAGTCATCTATTCCCTACCTTTGATATTGGTATTGTACTTAGTAACAACGTATTGCATACATCAAGTTTCCGATCAAATACCATGATTTCCTAATAAGAAAATAGAGTTGAAACTCACATAGATCAATCATCCCCGAATTGCAATTAAACCTTAACAGTGTAAACTAACTTACCTCTCGATAACCCTCAACAAACTCAAAATCCGTATAACATAAATACTTTCCCAAGCATCACACAAATCTCTCATATGAGTCGTGCAACTAAGTAAACATATAGGGTGTAATCATCCTAAAGTATCCTGCCTTCCAATAAGATTTATCCTCATTTTATATTTTCAACTAATGATAACCATTTCCCAAGGTAAACCATATACATATATCACCAATTCCTGAAGTTGATCATATAAGTCACAATTAACTATATCTATTATACCTCTTCTCATTTACCCTATTTACTTCTCCATAACTAATACACAACCACAAATCAAAACGGTCATACAAGATACAAATGTTGTCTTAAGTATATCCTTACAACAAATATTCACTGTAATTGTAACACCCCGAAATTTCAACTAATAACCATTGAGTATTCTACTAGTTTCTAAAATCAGTCATACAAATCATCAACAAGTGATAACGAATACTTATTCTTCACAGTTACCAATTTGAGATCTCCATAATCTATAAATAACCACCAAGTATCATCTTTTCTAAATATAGTACTAATTTATCCTTACGGAGATTCGCTAAGCTAATTATCTTTTTTATTAAATAATTTCCCCAAGTTGAATCATCAATTCCATCATTCCAATTAGTGTCCTCTATCTAGGGACCCGAATACCAAAATAGTACCTTATCTCAACTCAAAGCCTCAATATCCTGGCATGATACCTGATGGAAATCCATTTTGAAACTCACATGGAAAACACCACTTGGTCAACTTATAGGGTGATATCACCTACAAGAATCTCTGGTTTCCTATTCAAATTAGTAGCAAGAATACAATCAATCTCTCAATAGAGAATATACTTATAGCACAAAAGGCAAATATATGTCAGTCCTATAAGAGCTCGTGCTCGCGATATCTTATAAACCATATAATCCCACTTAGACTATCACCTTCAATACTAGTCTCATATATCTAGTTTCCACCACGAGGCACCAATGTATAAACACTCACGCAAGTTATACAACCATAAATCACTCTTAATCAGGCCATATACCTAACCTCAACTAAGAGTTCACCAATTTATTTACCACCGGTTCATGAGATAATTCAAGTGTCTTTTACTTAAATATAACACATAACCCAAATAACCTTCACATTCCTTAGGCCCTACTTTTGACATTTACGCATATATAACATCATATCAATTAATGACCTATCCGCCTCAACTACACATGTAGGCAATTCAAACATAGATAAGGAGACTCGCTTCTTGCGACAGTCCTCCTCAAACACAATAACTACTCCAATGATTCAGGTCAATATAACAATAATTCACGTATTGGTATCTCTATCACATCCACCGGCAATCCATGCCCACTTAATCACAATTACCATGATAATCAAGAATGATTCGAGGTACTCTCCCATAAGAGTAGAACCTCCAGCACATAAGGCAACTCTTGGGCCATTTATGCAAATATAAGAGAAATATAATGCCACATGAGAACGAAATGAACGGAAATCTAGAAAAGTATGACCCCTAACTCCGGAGACAGGTAGTATACCTCAAATGATTGTGGAGGAATATATCTCTCCATATTGCTCACATTTCCATGATTCTTTGGTTGGTCATTATCATTTTCGGTCATTGGACAAATTCCTGCATTAAACCCTCGACGTCAGTTATCACACACTCTTACTCAGCTAGACTCTACCCGAGAACTCTAACCGAGCTCTGATACCAACTGTGAGAACCCCGACCCGGAACCTACACGTGTCCCGAGCTGGAGCGTCCTCAAACTAACCCAAATTTCCTTAACTTTTAAAACTTTGATTTAACTTTCAAATATAAACACAATTTTCATAACCATTTCAAAATAACTCTACACATTTCTACGATGGAGAAAGAGTTGACCAACTTTGAAAGTAATAAACCGTTTTAGTTACAAAAAGATATCGATTATGACGTAAAATTAAAGTTTATAAATACAACTCATTAAATGAATTATACCAAAATACCCTTTCCACGCCAACCTAATCATACCCCGACAAGTCCCAAAATATTACTTCCAAACTCCTCACCGCCCTTACTTGGCCGGCCCGCCTGTCTCGGAATCTAAAAATATTAAAGGGAGAGGGGTGAGAATAAATCTCAGCAAGATATTATGAATGCAGCAATATGCCATATAAGATGCAACACATAACAAGTTGCATACAACCCAATGGAAAAGCTGTAAACACCTTCCATTACCTTGGTTTACCTTTTCCCGTCTGAATAATAGTCGTACAACATTGGGTATAATAATACTCCAATCTTAGGTGAGCTGCTTAAGCAATACTCACATCTTATAAGACCCGTTTTCGTGGAACCATATAAGATAGTAGCAACTCTGTAAGGCTTTTGGCTCAATACAGATGCTATACCCCAACCCGTGGCCACGAAGGGGACGGTCACGTATATAACATAATCCGATCACATTAGGTCACACTTCCATAATTGATCGTATTATGTTATACCCCCAACATCAGCTGATTAACACATTATCAAGCACATAATAGTTACTTGAAATATAATCCACAAAGGGGATAAACAATATAGCCACATGGTAAAATATACTCATGTTCAACCAATATCATAGTGCAACATTTAAGCAATATAACCACATGATAAAATATACTCATGTTCAACCAATATCATAGTGCAACATTTAAGTGATACACTATACATAGCACAATCAATGAATATGAGATCAAATAAGGTAACAATATAACCGAATAATCCACACTTGGGATAACGATATAATAATATGCCACATAATCCACCCTTGGAATAACAATGTCACCATGTACCATAAATCATTCCTATGAAGTCATTACACAACCTCGGATATCCTTAATAAAAATTCACGATCTACTTCCCAAGTTCGAACCACATTGGTGAAGTACGAATCAAGCTTAACAACCATTTTCCGGACAATTCCATGTTACGAGGTCTCTATGAAGGTTCAAGCTCAATTTACCAAGTTGGAGTCACATTGGTTACGATGCCAAACAAGGCTACCAAGCATTTTCTAGTGTCTTTATGACTACAGGTTAATTAGGTGGAAAAATGGTAGATTAAAGTGAAGAAAGGAAGCAAAAGTGGAACGGAATGGAGCGGAGACCCTTTGAGAGTAAAAAGGACTTGTGCGATATTTTAAGAAATCAAAAGTTCAATTTATTGGAGGACCTAATGGGAATTACGGAAGAAAAATGGGTAAATGCTGAAAAACAGAGTGGGTGCGCACCCGGTTCTGGTGGGCGCGCACCCGGTCTTAGTGGGCGCACACCCGATCCCGCGGGCGCGCGCTGAAGTGACTGTAATGAAAGCGGGAGCGCACCCGGTCCTAGTGGGCGCGCACCTGGTATGTGCGAACAAAGGCATAAAAAGGGGGTTGCTAACTTCACCAAAACTCATTCTAAACCATTCTAATCCAAGTAAGATGGATTTAACCCACTTACAACTTAGTTATTCTACCCATTACACTACTACATTTCATTTTTAGCATTTTTATCTCTACTTAAACCATATCATTTTACTCTTTATCACTTTCATGAACAATAACACCACATTTTCTATAAACTAACAAATTCCTCAATCCAAGAAGGTTTTCACAAGCATCAAATAGTCATTAGAACAACAATAACAACATTAAATCTTCATAAACATTTAAAGAAGGGAAGGTTCATAATAACTCACCTTAGGATTTTAGGATGAAATAATGATCTTCTTAGCTTGATAGATTCCCCTAGTTGTCCCAAGCTCAAAAGTACTCTCTGATTTGAAAATGAAGGAGGATTCACTTCGAAATATTTGGGTGATGAAGTTTTCATGGGAAGGTTTCCATGGAGGTTTCTTTTGCTAAGGGATATGGTTATATACACGGCCCCAAAAAATACACGGCCCGGGCATTTGACGAAATTACCCATTTATAAATAATTTTTTTTTTTTCATTTCAAATTCAATCAAACAGCCTCTTCCTCTCCCTCGCTCTCTCTCTCTTTCTCAGTACACACGACGACGAACACACCACGACCGACGAAGAATGGCTCGAGTAAAAATTCCGGCCGTCCCTGCTGGAGCTTCCGCCGCCGCTACCACCACTGCCATCGCCGCCGCCTCCGCTTCTACCACCGTGCCTGTAAAGAAGGTAATGCAATTTGAACGAAATTTAAACCTAATTTTACATTCCCAATGTCTAATTTTTTTTTGATTGCTTCAATTGATTTGGACGTCTTTCATTTCATGAACTGGTTTCTTCAATTTTATTCGACGTCTTTTTCTCATTTTTCTTCGTGTAATTTTTCTTTCTTTGATAATAACCAAACTGGAGAGGGGCACATTTCGTGTAACTCACACGAGATTAATTTCGTGTAAGTCACACGAGATTCATTTCGTGTAACTCACACGAAATGCATCTCGTGTAACTCACACGAAATGCATCTCGTGTGACTTACACGAAATGTGCCCAGTGTCGACTCTTTTCCTTTACATCGTTCATATTCAGTTATAAATGCTAAATAGCTAATTTATTGTCTCTTATTTGTTTTTTTGTAGGCACGTGAACGTATGACCGCGTCAAACGAAAGAGGAAGGCCGAGACGACAATGGCGCCTAAGGTAGATAAACGAAGCAAAAGTATACATGATAGGACTATCGTGCGTGGGTCTGAGCTTGAGATTCAGGAGGAGGTAGGAGATGATCATGATACGACTTTGCAGCCTGAGCAGATTGTGCAGCCTGAGCAGACTGAGCAGATTGATATTGATTCTGATGATAGTGTTGAGGAGGATGGAGGAGATGATGAGGCATCTTCTGATTCTGGTGATAGTGGTGAGGAGGATGAGGAGGCGGAGGAGGAGGGTGGGGATGATGATGATGAGGAGGAGGAGGAGGGGAGGGATGATGATGATGATGATGAGGAGGAGGAGGAGGAGGAGGAGGAGGAGATACATGATGTTAGACCTTTGAGGCATGGGAGGGGGAGGGGGAGGGATGTGGCTAGAGGGCAGGGACAGAGGAGGGGGCAGGGTGCGGGTGAGGTGCCACCATCATGGCAGCTTCAGAGTGACCAGTGGCGGCCCGTAGAATGTTTCACTTTTATACGGGTTTGGTGATCACAGAGCCCGAGAGATTTGGAGGGACTCCACTAGTGAGTCAGTGGTGACTTTTCATACGAGACTGCAGCATCTGCAAAAGTAAGATAATCATTTATGTTAATTTATTACAATCTTGAAGTTGTTTGGCACACACTCTAAATATTCCATTAATTATACATCTCGTACTTTTCTCGATCTCGAGTATTGATTATATTTTTGTTTGGAATAAACAGTTCAAGCGTGATGATCCTGGAGGCTATCGATAGAGCCCTGGCCGACCCTCGTTGATGCATCGGGCATCCAGCGGCTGCACGATGCCACCATTCGTAGGCCTAACCATGCGGCGATGACGGCATTTTGGAACGGTGGTCTCCCGAGACTAACTCGTTCCACATGCCGTGGGGAGATGACCATTACGTTACACCGACGTATCTCATATCCTGGGTATGTTGTTATATATTATCAATTTCAAGACTATATTAACTATCTACATTCATCTCTTGTACTAAAATGTGTTATTTCATCTTCAATTTACAGTATCACTGTATAGGTGCACCTGTTCGATATCCGGATCCAGTGCCTGACCTATCCGGCATCTCTAGACGCCTCGTTTTGGGTGGCACTGGATACTTATTAAAGGATGTCCGGCGTCTCTTTTCTTCCCGTATACCGCACATGATCGATGCCCGGGCCAGTGCCTGCGTATATCCTGCACCTCTTGGGTTCCACGATGTTCGTGGACAAGAGTCAGGATAAGGTGCCCGCAGCCTACCTTCCTTTATGCATGGATCTTGAGAGACTCCCCACTCTCTCCTGGGGATCAGCTACATTGGCTTATTTATACCGAGAGTTGGGGAAGGCGTCCAGATCCGGATGCAAGCAGATGGGTGGTTGTGCGACACTGCTAGAGGTACATCTTACTCTACTCACTTTCTTTTTACTCTGTCGACTCCCCCCCCTGTAATTACATGTTGCATTTGATTAGTATTTAATACTTTTTACATACATCTCAGGGGTGGATATACGAGTACTTCCCGGATTTCCGGCGACTTTCGACCGCGGCTGGCAGCAGGGGCAGCCGAGAGCCCGTAGATGGTCACGTGCTGATGCAGCTGGGAGGGCATTGGATCATCTAGTGCAGTATCGCCGCACTCTTGACAGGATGCATGTTGATAGGGTGAGTTATTCATATTAAAACTGTTTCAAATTGTTACACTCCCTCCGTTATTATGTAGACTCTGCCTAACAAAGTCTACTCACAGGTTGCTTGGACTCCTTATGGTATTGGAGCGGACTCGATTCTGCCGGTTTCACACTTCAGGGGGGTTATACGCTTTTGTGACATCACTGAGGCGTATATGCCTGATCGTGTTACCAGGCAGTTCGGGTACCAGCAGAGGATCCCCAGACGGCCCCCCGTGACTCCCACGAGATGTATTTTGTCAAAGGGTCAGAAGGGATACCAAAAGGAGTATGGTGACGGAGATGATTTTTGGGACGGGTGGGTGTTGTTCGACATGCATGAGTTCAGGCCCGTTCCCCGATGGGGGCCACCACTAGATACTACATCTTCTCCCGTGACTGATGATTATATGGAGTGGTTTCTGGCTAGGAGTCATGTTCGGATATCTAATCCGATACACGATCCTCCCGTTGACATTCCACCTCCCCCACCTCCCCCAGTTGATGTTCCACCGCAGCCTGGGGTTGCAGCGATCGCAGATCTCATACTTCCATTAGTGACAGATGCGAGTCTCCCCGAGTACGCCAGAGATATACTTAGACGGGCACACGAGGGTTTAGGTCGTCTCATGTAGGAGGTCGCATTTATGTATTGTTGATTATGGAGTTTTGGTATATTTGTAGTACTGATTATGGAGTTGGATTTATTTTCTGTAGGAAATGGATAGTTGTTGTTGTAATGGTATACTGATTGTATTGTTGTTGTTTATGGAGTTATGGATTTGTAGTACTGAATATGGAGTTATGGATTTGTTGCTGTTGTTTATTTGGTGTTGTTTATTTGGTATTGACAGATGCGAGTATGAAATGGATAGTTGCTGTTGTGTCTGATTGTGTTGTTGCTGTTGTTTATTTGGTGTCGTTGTTTACTTGGTGCTGGTGTTGTTGCTGATGTGTCTCGTGTATATCCACACGAAACACATCTCGTGTAGATCCACACGAGACACATCTCGTGTAAATCCACACGAGATGTGTCTCGTGTGGATATACACGAGACACATCAAGAATAAACAACAAAGACTCATAGTCATACTGATGAAAAATTGTATACGAAATAAAAGTGTTAACAAGGATAAGCATATAATTCAAACATCCAAACATTCATAAAAGTGTTAACAAGGATAAGCATATAATTCAAAAACCATTACACATATACTATCCCCTACGTAATCTTTCTCTTCTTGCATCGGTATCCTGATCATAGAGTTTATTAAATGCTGCTATCCTATCTCGGTATTGGAGGATCAGTTGACTTGCGCTTGGATCACAGTGTTCCCTCCAAGTGTTCGGTGGTGGTGGAATTGGGTAATCATTGCCTGACATGTGCAGCTGCAAAAGTAATAACAGTTAAATACAACGAATTTAAGTAAGACACTTAAATATTACAAATATAGATGAGACAGTTAAGTATCATACCATTATAAAATGGTTTCTCACTTGTCCCACCACAACTGTGTTTATCGGTGGTCCTACTCCTGCTGGTACAGTCACTGGAAGACATAAGCTGCCGCCGCTAGCCGAGTACGAAATGAATGCCACATTATACCTCGTGGCAATGATGTGCCCAAGATCTGGAAGGTCCATCCAATAAGTAGCGTTCGGCGTCGGCCAGACATAGCAAGCAATCCTACGTAAGAGTTCATCTACATTTATCCAAGTTAGAACTCTTTGATAAAGGTCTTGGCGAGCATTCACCTCATGGTAACAGTCTGAGCGCACTTGAGCCCACATCTCCTCATCTCCGAATATCTGTGCTGCTACGGCTCTATAGCCACAATGTCCATCAGATGCCACATCTGTGATGCCTCCAATATATGGGATAATGAAAGGTGGAAAAGACCTCAAATACTTAGAGCCGTATATACTAGTGTGATTGGCCGTCCATTTCCCTCTCCACGACCACGACCCCGATCCCGTCCTCGTCCTCGACCTCGCCCTCGACCTCGCCCTCGACCCCCGTCCTCTCCCACGACCGGAAGCGGCTAGTGGTGGATGAGACGTAGGAGTACTAGCGGGGGTAGATGGTGTGGGTTCTGAAGCTGATTTCCATTTGTGCGTGGACTCCGAACTCGCTTGGGTTGATGCAATGAATGCAGATCTAGACCTGAAATAGGGCAAAGAAAAGAGTGAGAAGCATTCATACTATCAACATGCAAATCAAATACATCAAGAACTTAATTGAAATGTGAGCCACAAATGAATGAAGATCTATACCCTTTGCTAGTCGAGGATGGTGTAACGGGGACTCGAAAAAAGTTGTTAGTATGCTCCCAATCTGACGGTTCTCTGGAACTTCCGGTCCGGGGTTTATTCGCCTTTGAAATATGATTTGGCTCGTAAGCATCTCTTGTTTGGTGATTTAGCCCTTCTTCCATCATTTTGAATAACTTTCTCCTTACCGGTTCAGGTGCTTTCTCAAATTTATTCAACATAGCTTGAAAATTGTCTTTATTTATTGAAGGCTCAGATGGAGGGTTGTCTACTTCAATATCCAACTTCTTCCAAAAATCATGAATCGAGGCCAGCTCAATCCGTCCCCCACAGTCCTCTATCCTTGCAATCTCGTGACTACATGGAAGTCCATGTGTTCGCCTGTAGTAAATCCAAATGGAGATTGAGTTACAAATATTTGCCATTATTTAGGGTTTTTAGGGTTTTACGTGTCCCGATCTTGCCAAAAATGGTATACGGCTACCTCGTTTATTTTTTTTTAATTTTTTTCTAGATTCTAAATGACATTTAAAGTGTTTTTCATCTACATGAGTTTCCTCAAAATCCAAATGGATATTGAGTTACAAAATTTTGCCATTATTTAGGGTTTTTAGGGTTTTCTGTGTCCCGATCTTGCCAAAAATGGTATACGCCTACCTCGTTTATTTTTTTTTAATTTTTTTCTATATTCTAAATGAAATTTAAAATGTTTTTCATCTACATGAGTTTCCTCAAAATCCAAATGGATATTGAGTTACAAATTTTTGCCATTATTTAGGGTTTTTAGGGTTTTACGTGTCCCGATCTTGCCAAAAATGGTATACGGCTACCTCGTTTATTTTTTTTTAAGTTTTTTTTCTAGATTCTAAATGACATTTAAAATGTTTTTCATCTACATGAGTTTCCTCAAAATCCAAATGGAGATTGAGTTACAAATATTTGCCATTATTTAGGGTTTTTAGGGTTTTACGTGTCCCGATCTTGCCAAAAATGGTATACGGCTACCTCGTTTATTTTTTTTTAATTTTTTTCTAGATTCTAAATGACATTTAAAGTGTTTTTCATCTACATGAGTTTCCTCAAAATCCAAATGGATATTGAGTTACAAATTTTTGCCATTATTTAGGGTTTTTAGGGTTTTCTGTGTCCCGATCTTGCCAAAAATGGTATACGCCTACCTCGTTTATTTTTTTTTAATTTTTTTCTATATTCTAAATGACATTTAAAATGTTTTTCATCTACATGAGTTTCCTCAAAATCCAAATGGATATTGAGTTACAAATTTTGCCATTATTTAGGGTTTTTGTGGTTTTCTCGTGTCCCGATCTTGCCAAAAATGGTATACGCCTACCTCGTTTATTTTTTTTTAATTTTTTTCTATATTCTAAATGACATTTAAAATGTTTTTCATCTACATGAGTTTCCTCAAAATCCAAATGGATATTGAGTTACAAATTTTTGCCATTATTTAGGGTTTTTAGGGTTTTCTGTGTCCCGATCTTGCCAAAAATGGTATACGCCTACCTCGTTTATTTTTTTTTTATTTTTTTCTAAATTCTAAATGACATTTAAAGTGTTTTTCATCTACATGAGTTTCCTCAAAATCCAAATGGATATTGAGTTACAAATTTTTGCCATTATTTAGGGTTTTTAGGGTTTTCTGTGTCCCGATCTTGCCAAAAATGGTATACGCCTACCTCGTTTAATTTTTTTTTATTTTTTTCTAGATTCTAAATGACATTTAAAGTGTTTTTCATCTACATGAGTTTCCTCAAAATCCAAATGGATATTGAGTTACAAATTTTTGCCATTATTTAGGGTTTTTAGGGTTTTCCGTGTCCCGATCTTGCCAAAAATGGTATACGGCTACCTCGTTTATTTTTTTTAATTTTTTTCTAGATTCTAAATGACATTTAAAGTGTTTTTCATCTACATGAGTTTTCTCAAAATCCAAATGGAGATTGAGTTACAAATATTTGCCATTATTTAGGGTTTTTAGGGTTTTACGTGTCCCGATCTTGCCAAAAATGGTATACGGCTACCTCGTTTATTTTTTTTTAATTTTTTTCTAGATTCTAAATGACATTTAAAGTGTTTTTCATCTACATGAGTTTCCTCAAAATCCAAATGGATATTGAGTTACAAATTTTTGCCATTATTTAGGGTTTTTAGGGTTTTCTGTGTCCCGATCTTGCCAAAAATGGTATACGCCTACCTCGTTTATTTTTTTTTAATTTTTTTCTATATTCTAAATGACATTTAAAATGTTTTTCATCTACATGAGTTTCCTCAAAATCCAAATGGATATTGAGTTAAAAAATTTTGCCATTATTTAGGGTTTTTAGGGTTTTCTGTGTCCCGATCTTGCCAAAAATGGTATACGGCTACCTCGTTTATTTTTTTTTAATTTTTTATAGATTCTAAATGACATTTAAAATGTTTTTCATCTACATGAGTTTCCTCAAAATCCAAATGGAGATTGAGTTACAAATATTTGCCATTATTTAGGGTTTTTAGGGTTTTACGTGTCCCGATCTTGCCAAAAATGGTATACGGCTACCTCGTTTATTTTTTTAATTTTTTCTAGATTCTAAATGACATTTAAAGTGTTTTTCATCTACATGAGTTTCCTCAAAATCCAAATGGATATTGAGTTACAAATTTTTGCCATTATTTAGGGTTTTTGTGGTTTTCTCGTGTCCCGATCTTGCCAAAAATGGTATACGCCTACCTCGTTTATTTTTTCTAATTTTTTTCTATATTCTAAATGACATTTAAAATGTTTTTCATCTACATGAGTTTCCTCAAAATCCAAATGGATATTGAGTTACAAATTTTTGCCATTATTTAGGGTTTTTAGGGTTTTCTGTGTCCCGATCTTGCCAAAAATGGTATACGCCTACCTCGTTTATTTTTTTTTAATTTTTTTCTAAATTCTAAATGACATTTAAAGTGTTTTTCATCTACATGAGTTTCCTCAAAATCCAAATGGATATTGAGTTACAAATTTTTGCCATTATTTAGGGTTTTTAGGGTTTTACGTGTCCCGATCTTGTCAAAAATGGTATACGGCTACCTCGTTTATTTTTTTATTTAAAGTGTTTTTCATCTACATGAGTTTCCTCAAAATCCAAATGGAGATTGAGTTACAAATATTTGCCAATTAAAGGATTTTATGTGTCTCGTATGTATCCACACGAGATACATCTCGTGTTGATACACACGATATAAATCTCGTGGATATCCACACGATACACATCTCGTGTGGATCTATGCGAGATGAGTGAAGAATTAGGCGAAACCCATTACCAAAACAGCAACAACCATCATCATCATCAACACTAAACAACCGATTACCAAAACCTGAATATTCAATCAAATGAAAGGGCCCTTTTAATGGTGGACGGAGATAAATCTCGTGTAAAATCACACGAGATTATTCTCGTGTGAGTTCACACGAGATAAACTGAAAAGAGAGTTCCTCTACTGGACGCATCAATGGCGTCACTAACAATTCAAATCAGAACCTCCTTTTCCAACAATCAATGATCCAATTACTTCAAACCCTTTCAACAAAAGTGTCCTCAAATCATCTGCACGGAAAAAATTCAACTAAATCAATCACAAACGCACAGGCAAACAAAGAATCAGATTATTGGGAGTTAGGGTTACCTGATTCTCTGACGAAATCGGGTGAAAAGGGCCTGGAGGGTGGGTGTGAATGCACTCAAGGTGGATATTAATGTGATGGGAGAGACGAAGGGAGAACCTATCAACCATTGGAGACCTGCTTCGTTGTTGATGATGATATCGTTCGCAGTGTCCATGGTGAACGATTGAAATTTTTCTGCGAGGTGTGTCGTGTGATTCTACACGTGATAAAGGCATTGATATCGTGTAGAATCACACGAGACGGAAGGGCAAAATTGGAATATACCGTTCTCTGTATTTTTCGGGCCGTGTATTTAGTATTTACCTTTGCTAAGGAAAAAGTAAATAAAATGAAGGAGGAAGGATGGGGAGGTAAGGGAAGAGTATGGGAGGAGCATGGCCCTTTTTGACTAATGAGGGAAAAGGGTTGAGGAAAGTAAGGAAAGTTGGACACTTGAAGGGTTTAGGAGGAAGTAAGAAATTGGCCCCCCACAATTAACTAAAAGCTTTCCCAATATTTAAATTAAACCCTTTATTCTAATTCTCTATTCTACACATTTTAATCTCATCTTACACTTTATCTATTTTCTATTTTTGTATTTCCCCCTAAAACATTATTGTATTTTCCAAACATCTCAACCCAATATAAGAAATTACAGATAAAAATGAACACATAATATTATTAATAATATTAAAAGCATATAATATTATACTAAAACTAGTGTCCAGGGTTAGGGTCGTTACATCTCTCCCTCAAACGAGATTAGTTTACCATGTCACAATTCTCTCCCTCAAACAGAGAACGTGACAATGGTTATTTAAAGTATAAAGACATGATTTCAAGATCGAAATCATGCTCTGATACTATGATAGAACATGGAAATCCAAAATATATTATATATTATTCTTGTTTCAATGTTTAAATAAGCTAGATAACTCATATTTATAATCAAAACATATGAGTTTTAATTCTATTAAAATTATAACAAATATCTCCTTATTCTAATAATAAATATAATTATATTTAAAAATACTCCTAATTAAAGTAACTTTAATAAGTTGAATCAATACCAACTTAGCTAACTAAATACTTTCTTTCCTTAAAAATATCTCTCAATATCTTAACATGTAGTACTAATTTATCATCACCATTCAATCAATATATATACTCCCTCCGTTTCAGCCGAAGTGTCCGAAAAGGACAATTGCACGAGAATTAAGAAAAGTGATGTAAGAAAGAGAAAAGTTTAAATGTTGTGAGTATGAAAAATTAAATATGAGAGAGAATGAGTGGGAGGAATAGTTAGGAGAGAGAATGTTGTGAGTGTAAAAGTAAAGTAGGAGAAATAATGAGTGAGTGGAATAGTGAAAAAACTTTCCTTTTTGGGTATGAGACATTTTAAATGGGACGTCCAAAATAGAAAGTTGGGACACTTCGACCGGGACGGAGGTAGTATAAGTTATTAAAATATTAGAAAATTCAACCAATCTATAATTTTTTTTATATAATATTATAATTGTAAGGGTAAATCAGAAGAATATGATGATTAAAACCTGAACCGATGTTATCAAGAATCGAGTTCGGTTGACCAGGTAAAAGTGTTTGACTCCACGAATGATTATGGGACGCCAAAAGTAGAAATTTGTCTCTTGTCTTATTAAGAGAATATCTTTGAGTGTCAGAGCTGGTTTATTGTTTGTAAAAAATCGTTAGAAATGTTTCAGATAGAATGGGGCAAGATCACCATCTCGTCGTAATCAGTGATTTCGCTCCATATTTCCTTTATATTTATTAAGTCCCTATAGAACGAGGCAAGATCACCCTATCACCGAAGTCGGTGATCCTCTACTTTGTATACGTTAAGTCCAAGGGGAACAAGACGAGATCACTATTTCGCCCGAGTTTGTGACTTCGCTCCTATTCGCCTTATCCTCTGCTTATTTGGTTATTGTGGGGTGCGATAACCATTTCGACAAAGTCATTGATCTCGCTCCCTAACCTCTACTTATTCGTTGAATACATTTCAATGCGATTTCCATTCGTTTAGCCACATAATTATCATATGGTAATTGGGGACGTAATCCCATTTTGATTTTCCACATGACGGTTTAACTATCTTTATTGACTTTTTCAAATGTACATCAGTTTTATTAGTTTTATTGCCAAGTTATCTACTGACCCCATATTTCAGTTAACAATTGGGATTTTATTTATGCACATCAACAACAAAAAAAAATTGGTACTTTCACAAAAGCATAGACACTTACTTACTGACACAAAAGTAAAAAAAAAAAAAGTAAAAAAAAAGGACCAATATTTTAAAACAAACACAGATGAGTATTATTGGATTTCCATATGAAGAGTAAGAGAAATGACAACAACAAAATAAAAATGTGTCTGCCTCCTTGTATTTGTGATAATCAGCTCTTCAGGGGATAGGGCCATTATTTTATTTTAAGTTAAAAGGAAAAAAAACAAGAATTTTCCATCTCATAATCAATATTATATTTTTCTAGTCCGTATTAAATCAAATACTCCCTCCGTCCCAATAGTAGCTTCCCTTTTTGCCATTTTGGGTGTCCCGTTAATAGCTTTCACTTTCCTTTTTTGGCAAAGGAATCTTTACTATTTCCTCCACTCATTCTCTCTCCTCATTATTTTAATACTCACAACACTATTATAATTTACTATTCCCTCCACTCATTCTCTCTCCTATTTTCAAATTACACTCACAACATCTTTACTTCCCTCCCATTTCCTTAATTTGCGTAATTTTTTAAAAAGGGAAAGCAATTGTTGGGACGGAGGGAGTATTATGTTTCTAAATAAAACAATATTTTTATTGCAATTTTACTAACAAATTAATGTTGGAAATGGATAACGGAAAGTTAAGTTTAACTTAACGTTGATCTAGTTTCTAACGGAAGTTCGTTATGTGTTAACGGAACTAGTTACAAATGGTAATCTACATTTGTTGTAGATTATATATAACTCATTTAATGTCTCAAAACCATTTCCGTGTGAATGAGAAATTAATGACAAATGATTTGTAACTTAAATATTGGGTCAAAGTGTGTTTTGGGTTGGTCCCAAAATTGGTGTGGACTTGTTGTGGCTAAAGGGCTGACGAGCAGGCTGAAGAAGCTTCTGCACGGCCGTGCAAGTGTCTAGGACACGGCCGTGCACCGTGCCTTGCCTTGCCACTCGACCGTGCTGAGCCATGAACTCGACCGTGCATATTGCCTTGCACGGCCGTGCAGTTCATTGAACACGGCCGTGCAAGTGCTGTTATACCCGAAAAGTTGTGACTTTTCAAGGGAAAAGCCACCAAACCCTTTGACTCTCTTTATATACTTCCCCTCCGAATTTCAATTTAAACATACAGTCATTTGAGCCTTCCAACCCTCTAGAGAGATAGATTAACATAGCCATATCATATCATCTTGTTGCATCAAATCTTTTCAAGTCCAAAGTTCAAAACATTGAGTTGTTCGTTAGATTAGTTATATTGGAGTGCTCCTTATAACTAATAGTTAAGTCGTTTTATCTTACGAGAGTTTTGTTATTCAACCGTAAGCACTTGTGCGGGACAAATAACTCTTACGGAGATTGTATATAATACAAGACTCGACTTGTTTCTAGTTTTCCCAATCTCCGTTATTTTCTCCGTCAGATTTTCTGTTAAGTTCTTGAGAAGCCATACATAAAGTCCAACAATTAATACGTGGTTGGAAGGTTAAATTAAGCATTTGTTATTGAACGGATGGAATAAAATAAAATATTAATTTTGAAATTTCATAATGAAAACGCTGGGTAGGGCTGTTACAGGTCGCAAGCCTCTGTTCGAGCTCGGCTCGGGCTCGGCTCGAAAAAAGCTCGAGTTCGAGTGGGCTCGAGTTGAACTCGAGCTCAAGCTCGAACCGATTTTTAAGCTCGTCATTTTTTCGAGCTCGGCTCGTATGTTCGACGAGCTTTGTTCGAGATCGACTCGTTTGAGCTCGACTCGGGCTCGGCTCGTTAAAAGCTCGAACGAATTTTAGTATATATATATATACTCCCTCCGTCCCACCCGATATAGGATTTTTGCTCCCGACACGGGGATTAAGGAGAACTATTATTTTAATGTGAGAAGTGACAATATGCAGAAATTAGAAGGGTTTTAATTTTTTGATTAACCCTTAATCTTTTTTGCCTCCAAAAGTACATTCAAACTTAAAAAACTAAAAAGCTATCATTTTACATGATTAGACAACAAAAGTGAGTGGGGATTCAAATTCAACAACAATTACATACTGGAACTTAATTCACCCGGATCACCATCCTAACCATCAAAAAGAAATCACAACCCTTCAAATTTTCACAAGGATTACCCCTTTTCCCTCCACAAAATAAACCTCCCACCATTTACAAGCTACGGTTGGTAGGGGTATAAGTACCATGTCCCAATTTACAAACCGATTCCTTCCAAAAAAAAAAAAAAAAAAAAAAAAAAAAGAGGAAAGATGAAGAAAAATTTAAGTACGCATCAAAGAAACTTGGCCGGGCCAATACTTGTTGCGGTTCAATGTAGGTGGAAATCTTCCGCGAGGGAAGATCAAGGAGGCTCAAGAGATATTTGGGGTGTCCCGCTCGACGGTGTACTTGATGTGGCTAGCAGTGCGGCGTCAAATGGGAGGTAATCAACCATTATCATTGACTTCAAAAAAAAAAGGTGTTACAAGAGAGAAAACAGTTAAGTTAGATAAAGAAGCAATGTCAAAAATTAAATTTCAAAACCGAGGCACAATTAGAAATTTAGGGGCAGCCTTGGGAGTAAGTAAAAGCACAATCCATAGGTGGAAAGCAGAGGGTTTGATCAGGGCACACACGAGTGCAATCAAGCCTTCATTAAACGAAAAATAAAATTGCAAGAATCAAGTTCGGGTCCTCGCAGCAGTTAAATGGGACTTTTCTTTAGCAACAACAGTGTTTAAAAGCATGTCACATGTTATACATGGTGATGAAAAATGGTTTTACATGACCAAGGCTATGGAAAGTTACTACATGTTGCAAGAAGAAGAAGAACCATACAGATCATGCCAAAGCAAAAGATTTATCACCAAGATAATGTTCTTATGTTTAGTGAGTAGACCCATTTACTCAAGTACAGGTGAAATGTTGTTCGATGGAAAGATTGGCATGTTTCCATTCACAAAAAGAGAGGCATCAAAGAGGAATAGCAAAAACAGAGAAGCTGGAATTATGGTGACAAAGGCATTGGACTCAATAAACAAACAAGTCACAAAACAGATGCTACTTGAACAGGTTAGTAAATCACAAAACTCATTTTTTTTTCCCAGGAACTTTAAATTTATTTATGACAATACAACTTTTTTTTTTTTGATTGCAGGTTATTCCTGCAATCAAAGCCAAATGGCCACCAATGCTTTCCAAAAATATCATCATTCAATGGGACAATGCCCCACCACACATCAACAACTCGGATGAAGATTTTAAAGCTGCAGCAACTGATGATGGATGGAACATTCAACTACAATTTCAACCAGCAAACTCACCGGATACCAATATTAATGACCTTGGGTGGTTCTCCTAAATTGACTCAATCAAAACAGATGTTCAAGCAAAAATAGTTGAAGATTTGGTCAATGCAGTTGAAGCAGCATATGAAAAGCTATCTCATGTAACCCTCAACAAAATATTTTTAAGTTTGCAACTATGTTTGGAGCAAATTATGTTGGAAAAAGGTGGAAACAAGTACAAAATCCCCCACATTGGTAAAGACAGATTGCTTAGAAATGGAGAACTACCAACAGACTTGACGGTGGATTTGAAGATAGTAAAAGATTGCATCAAATATCTACAAGATGAAGGGCAAGCTGATGGCCTAGAAGGCATAATGCCAGAACTGGCACAAGGTGGAGTTTATCTTTGGTGAATAACAACTACTACTCAACAAATATGAGAGCTTTTGTTTTTTGAAAATTGTACTCTCAGAAAAAAATCATCATTGAGTAGCCTTTTGGATAAAAAAAAAAATCAAATGTAATATGTTCTTTCCAAGTTTTTGGACAAAAATCAAATGTAATCTGCTCTTTCCAAGTTTTTGGACAAAAATCAAATGTAATCTGCTCTTTCCAAGTTTTTGGACAAAAATCAAATGTAATCTGCTCTTTCCAAGTTTTTGGACAAAAATCAAATGAAGTTTTGTTCTTTTGCAAACAGTTCTCTCAGATAAATCATCATAGTATAGACATTTCACCAGTTCTAAACACATCAGATGCAACACATCAAATAGGCAGCCAAACACATAAAAAAAACGATGGAAACATTAACCTCATGTTGTCCCATAAGTTCAGCCAAGCGTTGAATGCTCGTTGTGTCCGGCCAATACTCACTCACATCTGGATTAGGGCCAATAGACCATGGAAACATGATGCCCAACATTTTTAGACAAAAACGATGACTAGATGCCTTCCAAAACGCCTTCCGTATCTCCGGATCGAAAGAATCCGGACTTAGGCCGGGAAATTCTTCTCCAAATCGAGGTTACGCCGCCGACGTCTCTTTCACAATCTCTGCGGCGTCTCTTCTACAACCTCCTCCGCCGGCGTCTCTTTCCCAACCTCATCCTGGCTGTCTCTTCTACAACCGCCTCCGTCTCTTCTACAGAGCCGAAGCATGAAGGAAAACTTTCAACCCATAATTTATGGTCGAACACGGGAGTTGCAGAATAATCCATGGTAGATCTAGGATTTCTTTGTGAGGAGAGAAATGGTGAAGGAAGCTTCTGGATAAGAGAAATGAGGGAACTGGGTTTTTTATTTAATTGGGCGACTCTTTAATGGCAAAACAATAAAGTTGGTTTAGGGTAAGTGAGTTAAATGGGTCAGTCCAATTTAGTTAGTTAATTAGGAATAATTAAGTGGGATGGGGTTTAATTTAGGATGGTTAGGAAAAAATGGGTGGGGTAGGTCTATTATAATAATAATTTAAACTTTCCATTTTGGGTCGTCCTAAATCGGGTGGGACGCCCAAAATGGCAAAAAGTCCTATATCGGGTGGGACGGAGGGAGTATATATATACTCCCTCCGTCCCACTTCACTTGGCACTAATTTCCATTTTGGGTCGTCCCACTTCACTTGGCACTGCCCAAAATGGAAAAGAATATTCACTATTCCCTCCACTCATTCTCTCTCCTACTTCACTTTTACACTCACAACATTCTCTCTCCTAACTATTCCTCCCACTCATTCTCGGCTCGTTAATACTCGAGTTCGAGCAGCTCGCGAAAAGCTCGCGAGCCGGCTCGCGAAAAGCTCGAAACTTGATTCGAGCCGAGCTCGAACATGAATTCTGGGCTCGAGCTCGAGCTCGAGAAAAGCTCGAGCTCGTTTAAAAGTTACGGAGCTCGAGCTCGAAACATCAAAAGCTCGACTCGGCTCGACTCGTTTACAGCCCTAACGCTGGGTAACCAGAAGTCGGAGAAAGGTCGGAGGAATCTGAGACTAATTTTAAAAAAGAAAAAGGAAAGGAGAAAATTAAAACAATTATATCTGACTCATTCTATTACTTAATTAGATATGTAACTTTAGAAACTTATTTATTGGGAGGGGGGAGGGAGAGAGAGAGAGATGTGTAGACGTGTCTAAAATCTAATCGAAATCGGCTAATCGGTGATTTTTAACCGGTCAACTAACCGGTCTAACCCGTTAACCGGTTTAACCGTAACTGGATTAATCGAAACCGGCGGTTAACCGGTTCGATTAAGGTTAAATGTTTTTTAAACCGGCTAACCGGCGGTTATAACCGCCGGTTATTTAACCGGTTATAACCGTTTAAATAACCGGCGGTTATAACCGAATTAACTGGCCAAATTTAAATTACTCCCTAACGGCTACCAACGGCTACTTTGCCCCATCCCTCCCAACGGCTACTTTGACAGTCCCCATTCAAATTAGTTAAAAAAAATATTTTTTTTGAAAAAAATCAACCCTATAAATATCACCTCCCTCCCTCCCATCATTTCATTTTCACCTTACTTCTCTACTCTCTCTCTCTACTCTCAAATATCCTAAGCCTCTTTCATACTCTCATATTCGATTTTCAGTTAGTTTTCTTACAATTCCCAGTTAGTTTTTGAACGAAATTAATATTTTTGTTCTATTTCGAGAATTCTAGTCAGTATTTTAACAATTCTAGTTAGTTTTAAAGAATTTCAGTTAGTTTTTGGAAATTTCAGTGAGTTTTTTAACGTTTCCAGTTAGTTTTTAGGAATTCCAGTTAGTTTTTAAGAATTTCAGTCAGTTTTTAACGTTTTCAGTTAGTTTTTCAGAATTTTAGTTAGTTTTTTGAAATTCCAGTCAATTTTTTAACGTTTCTAGTTAGTTTTTCAGAATTCCAGCTAGTTTTTTAGAATTTCAGTCAGTTTTTTAACGTTTCAGTTAGTTTTCCAAAATTCCAGTTAGTTTTTTAGAATTTTAGTCAGTTTTTTAACATTTTCAGTTAGTTTTTCAGAATTTGAGTTAGTTTTTTGAAATTCCAGTCAGTTTTTTAAAGATTTTCAGTTAGTTTTTTTAACAAAGTTAGCATTTTTTTCGAATTCCAGTCAGTTTTCTAACGAAAATGTCTTCTTCTCGAAGAGGCAACTTAGGCAAGGAAACCGTTGGTTCTTCCTCCCATCATAACGAAGAAGAATCCGAATTTTTTGAGGAACCATTTTCACAAAATGAGCAAGATGTGGATAAAAATGTTGTTGAAAGTGGTAGAAGGGTAGGGGCGGCCGAGGCCGAGCTCGAGGTGGTCGTGCTCGGGGACAAGAACAAGAACAACCGCCAACGATGCCACGTTCACGTGCCCCTAGAGAGTCTACGTCCGACACTTTTACAATTCATTTTCGAAAATAGCAAATTGATCCCGATGGCGACCGCTATTATCGAGCGCATTGCAACTATTGTTCAAAATCCTACCCATCTACGAAGGGTGGAGGGCATGGGTCACTTAACGCCCACACACGCACACAACATCCCGATAAACTTGGCATTTCGAGTGGTCAAACACAATTAGCTCCAACCACCACCCAAGGTTCGTCTTTCGTCCTATTTAAATTTAATAAGGTCATTTATAGGCAAGAATTGGCCAAATTTGTTTGTGTTAAAGGACTTACTTTTAACTTTGCGGATGATGAATTTTATGAAAGATTTATACGACTTTCTTTAAATCCCGCCGCCTCAAGAGTACTACGTTCGACTCTCGTACGTGATATTCATAAAGTGGTATTGACATATCAAAAAACTTTAATTGAGGTTTTATCAAATTTACAAAACAAAGTTTCAATTTGTGCCGATGGTTGGAGTGATCATTGGCAAATAAATAGTTATTTGGGTGTTACTTGCCATTGGATAGATTATTCTTGTACTATCCAAAAAAGATTAATTGCATATGAAAATTTTGATCCCCCCCCTACTGCCGAAGCAATTTGTTCAAAGTTGCGTGGAATTTTTTTTAAATATAAGATTACGAATAAAATATTTACTATTTCTTTTGATAATGCTAGTGCAAATACCGCTAGTTTATCGGATTTTATTAGAGTTTGTCAATCGTCATTTGGTGGTAAGTTTTTTTATATTAGATGTTTATGTCATATTATTAATTTATGTGTTAAAGAAGGTTTGCATGCATTAGAAACATATGTTTCCCCAATTAGAGGGGCTCTTGAATATATTTCTAGAAGAAATAGTGTTACAAAAAAATGGATTAAGCTTTTAAGAAATCAAAATCTTGGTGACAAATATTTTACTTCCGATGTTTCAACTAGGTGGAATTTCACCTATAAAATGTTAAAAGATGGTTTTGAGTATAAAGAGCTTCTTATGGATTTTTTTTTGCTACAATTGGTAATAATCAACCTTTATTTGCTTATCAATGGAATGCATGCATTAATTTGTGTAAATTGCTATAAATTTTTAACACCGCTACTTTGGCATTATCGAGAGTTTATTATCCAACTTCCATTTTGGTTCTTGAGCAATGTGTTGCAATTGTTACTAGTTTTAATAATTTAAAAGATTGCTTGGTTTTAAATGAATGCATTTTTTCCATGAGACAAAAGTGGATTAAATATTTTGCCACTATTCCGTCTTTATTTTTTGTTGCAAAAGTATTCCGTCTTTATTTTTTTGTTACAAAAGTATTGGAAGAAATTTTAGCTTTTTATTATTTGAATTTATACCCCGAAGGTGACGGTGATAATGAAACTCCGTCGAATATTGTTGCTACTACAAAAAATGATTTGGTGTTTCTTTTTAACGAATATAATGCAATTCATGGAAAACCTTCTCAAAATGTTGACTCAATTACTTCTTCTCAAGATGTTGGTGGTAATTTAGTTGAGGCAGATCCGTATCCGTATCATTTTTTTGCTAATTTGTATAGCAAAAAAGGTCCTCGAGTAGGGACTTCTTCTTCCTCTAACATTCTCTTGGAGTTAGAAACATATTTCAACACTACTTTTGAATGGGATCAAAGTAGTTCAAATCCAAATGATTTTGATGTTTTAAAGTGGTGATCAAGAAGGAACGAAAGTTATCCTATACTCTCTATAATTGCAAAAGAAGTCTTAGCTTCTCCCGCGTCAACGGTGGCGGTCGAATCGGCATTTAGCATTGGAGGAAATATTTTGAATGAAAGACGTTCCCAACTAACGGTTGAAAATTTGGAAAATCAACTATTACTTGGGAATTGGGTTAGATCGGAAAAGAGAGAACAAGATATGTCTTATGAAGAAGATACACTAGACCCAAAATATCAATACGATGTGGATGACTCTACGGGAAGCGAGTGAGGATTAGATTAGTTTTTAATTTTAATTTTTTAGATTAGGTTTATTTTTATTGAATTGTAATAGTTAGGTTGAGGTAAAGGCTCCTAAATATCCCCCCTTAATTACAAAAGGGTAAGGTTGGTTGTCCTCCTCTTTGTAATTTTATTTTAATTAATAAAATTTAAGGGCACCGTCCCTTTTTCTTTTATATACTTTCGTTTATTTTAAAAAAAGTTAAGTTTTATTTTCTCAAAATTCATAACTTTTTTTATATAACTTTTGCAAAAAAATGTATGTAGTAAACAAAAGTCTAAAATAGTCTTCTTTATCCAAAAAAAATTTTTTAAAAAAAAAGTTAACTTTTTTATAGAACTTAACAGAAACTGTTAAAAATCTGTTAAAAAGTTAACTGTTTTCTTCAAAAAAAAAAATGTTAAAAACTGTTTTTAAAAGAAATATTCTACCAACCATAATCTCAAATTCTCAAATAGCTTTGCTTAACCAATAAAAAAAACTGTTAAAAAAATCTACTAAACACACTTTCAGTTAAAATTTCATTTCTTTAAAAAATTTTAACTTTTTTATATAACTTTTTTCCAAAAAAATTCACTAATAACTAACATCTCAAATAGTATTCTTTATTAAAAAAAAAAGGCATATAGAGTACAAAAGTTAATAGAAACTGTTAAAAATTTCGTTAAAAGGACTAATCTAAAAAAAAAAGGGCTTCAGTTAACCGTTTTAACCGGATAACCGTAACCGTTAGTACATGATTAACGGTTAGGTTACAGTTAAGATTTAACGGTTTTTTTAACCGGCGATTATAACCGTTAACCGGCGGTTATAACCGTTTGGACACGTCTAGATATGTGGACACCCAAGTCCCGACACGTATATTATCCTATAATCCGTATGTACATAAATTTTAATCAACAGCTGACATCTTCCAATTTGAAGAATATAGTATTTTTATGTGCGTAAAGAGTGTGTTACTGTTTGGGATAGAATTTTTACTCAAGACTGCACTGACATCTTGGATAGTATACATCTTCAGCATCTTAACTCTTCATCATCTTTAACATGACATTCTATTTTTGACAACTTGAAGATGCAAGTACAACTGTTCCTATTTTTCAGGAGATAAATACTACGCAAAGATCAACGACAAGTCTTACCCATTTCAAACACATTTCAAACGGAAGATCAAGTCATGGCAACGACTCCTTATCTTTAGCAACTTGCCCCAGATTTTTAGGGATTTTCGGTTACAAGTTAATTACTTCATTTTTTAGAGTATAAAAGGAGAGCTAGGGATAGGCGCCATTGACGGCAATTTGGTAACTCTCTCTATACTTTCACTTTGTACTCACTCAAGATATATTATAAACATTTTTGGTCTTAGGTAGGTTTTCTAAAACCTCCCGGGGTTTTGTGCCGGAGATCAATTGATCAAGAGCTTTCCTCATTACATCTTGGTGTCACAACTTGAATTTTCTCATTCTTATATTTCGTTTGTATTTCATTTGTGCCCAAAATCATTCCACTAAAAGTTCAGTTTCAAAGCACACAAGAAATTGACCAAAACAATTTGGCGCCGTCCGTGAGAACTTTGGTTTTTTAAGTTTGCTAAGAAAATTTCAAGATGAGCAATCCCAGTTCTGGTCAAGATACTCAGAATGTATCAGAAAGGACTGGAGCACTTAGAGCATCTGGAGTTTAAGTTTCAAATACAATTGGGATGCCAATTCAACAAAGCTCAACGGTTGTTACCACTTCAGCCGTGATTCCTCAGGAGCTGACCTTTGATTTTATCACTAACCTGACCAATATGATGGAGTACTTAAAAAATCAACAAGAAACTCAAAAGTACACCAACGAGATGTTGTTCAATGCTATCTCCCATCTTCAAGGTGCTTCTTCCCAAGGTCCTGGAACATCTCCAATGGCAAGCACAATACTCCCCTATAACCTAGACATTTCAAATTTTCGCGAGAGATTCAAGTGCGGGGAGGTTCAAGAAGCCACGTGACGCAGTCGGAGAGCATCATCGTCAATCCGTGCACCACTCTCCCAACCTCAATTCCACCATTTCAGACACCATCTTCATGATTAACAGGGGGTTTTACAAATTATGCATATAACTTCGTTAATCCTAATCCTAATAACTCTGATGCAGGAAATTTCGTGGCTAGACAGTTGCAGAAATTAAGGGAAATGGTTATGAACATTTCAGGAGTTTCATCTCCCGTGCATAGATCATCTCCAACATGTTACAATGATACCCGTTTTGTACCTGTTATTGCCTATGCTGAATTACCCAAAAGATTTACTGTTCCTCAAATGAAGCAGTACGATGGCACTACAGACCCGTTGGAGCATGTAGCCCTCTATCAAGAGAAGATGGATGTCATCCATATCCCTTTGTCGTACAAATAAGCATGTTTATGCAGAGGCTTTGGATCAACATTGACTGGAGCAGCCTTAAGATGGCTCATTAATCAACCTTTGGGTTCTATTGGATCTTATGCACAATTAATTGATATATTCACTAATCAATTTTCTTGTATCAGGGTGGTATTTGAAAAACTTTCGAGTGACTTGTATCGGATAACTCAGCAACCTGAAGAAACTCTCAAAGATTATTTGAGCAGGTTCAATAAAGAAGCAGTGGACATACCAAACTTAGACATGTCAACTGCAACTGAAGCATTCAGGATGGGTCTCAAGAAGGATTCACCATATTAGGAAGATCTAGTAAAAAACCCATGCAAGAAACTTGAAAATGTCAGAACAAGAGCCATCCAATTCATACGTTTTGAAGAAGACAGGCTAATCCGAGAGAAAAATGCTAAAGATACTCATGTTTATGAAAGCACTGTCAGGAAGGCAGAATCTTCCCATCATAAGCATAATAGGGGAAAACCCTACACTAAATCCGAGGATCTTAAAATTAATTCTGTTGAACATGCTATAGATAATGAGGATTCTGAATTTCCAAAAATCGATGACTATTGTTTTTCTGTCAATATTGCAGGACTATTATGTGCAATGGACAACTTGGGCGAAAAAGTAAGATGGCCCAGGAAGAATGAAAAACCAACAGCTTGGAAGGATAAGTCTAAATGGGTGTGCATATCATGAAGACTTTGGCCATACTACCGACAACTGCATTGCCCTTCGTAAGGAGATAAGTCATCTACTCCCTCCGTCCCGCCCGATGCTTCACCATTTTGGTGAGCGCACACAAATTAAGAAAAGTGATGAGTGGGAGAAGGGTTGTGAGAGGGAAGAAGTGAGTGGATATGACAAGTGGGACCCTTAATTTAAATGTGTGAGGAGGAAAAGTTAGTGGGTATGACAAGTAGGGTTCACAATTTAAGTATGTGAGAGGAAGAAGTGAGTGGAGTTGACAAGTGAGACCCATATTTCTACCATTTTAGGAAAGATGAAGCTTCTAATGGGACACCCATTTGGGTAAAAGGTGAAGCTTCAAATGGGACAGAGGGAGTATTATCTAAAGGCCATCTTAAGGAGCTGTTAGGCAGGAGGAAGGGGCGTGCTAATGGTAAGGATTTCCTTCCAAAAACACCTCTATCACCCCCAACGGCAACAAAAACTATCAATGTCATCTCCGGAGGCTTAGAAATCTGTGGTACAACTTATTCGACAGCGAAGTGTCATGCCAAAGACTCGAAAGAAGACAAATTCAATATTCCAGCCAGGTCCTCTTCAAGATGTGAAGATCAGCAGATAACCTTCGATGAAGATGACGAGGCAGATATAATGGGTCCCCATCATGATGGACTAGTTGTCACCTTACAGATTGCAAATTGCAAGGTGAAAAGGATTCTCGTCGATAATGGAAGTTCGGTCAACTTAATGAAACTCAGCACCTTGAAGGAAATGGGCATTCCAGACTCAGAAATTGTAAAGAATTCTTTCGTATTGGTTGGATTTAGTGGGGAAACCAAGCAGATAGTTGGGGAAATAAAGTTACCCATATATGTTGAAGGTGTCAATTCTATGGAGAGGTTATGTGTATAGACTGCCTATCTTCTTACAACGTTATTCTAGGTAGACGTTGGATACACAATATGAGAGCCATACCATCTACATATCACCAATGTGTTAAGCTGCCCACACCTTGGGGAGTAGTCAAACTTAAAGGAGATCAGCAGATCTCTAAGGAATGTTACAAGACATCCATGAAAGCTTCTACTAATCCACGTCAAGCATAGCAATTAAAGAAAAAGGTCAGAAATGTTCTGGAAGCTGTGGAACATGAAGTTAAAGATGAACCCGTTGACATCTCTGATCCAGAAAAGAAGGTGTTAGTTGGAACATACAGTCCTCAAGATGTAGAGGAAGAATTAATAGAATTTTTGAAAAGAAGATTAAGGTGCTTTGCTTGGAAACAAGAGGATATGACGAGGATAAGTAAAGATGTAATAACTCACAGGTTGAACATTGACCCTACTGTTAAGCCTGTCCACCAGAAAAGAAGAAAATTTGCTCATCAACGCAATCAAATTATCAAAGAAGATGTAGACAGACTGCTAAAGTCTAAGTTGATTAGAGAAGTCAATTATCAAAGATGGTTAGCTAATGTAGTGGTGGTGGAATAGAAGAACGGCAAGTGGCGTGTGTGTGTTGACTTTACATATTTGAACAAGGCGTGCCCTAAAGATCCTTTCCCCTTACCACATATTGACTCATTAGTCGATTCCACAGCCGGACATGACATCTTGACCTTTATGGATGCAACTTCAGGATTTCAACAGATTCAGATGGAACCTTCAGATCAAGAAGATACAGCCTTTATGACTCCGGAATGAATATATTGATACATAGCAATACCATTTGATTTGAAGAATGCAGGGGCAACTTATCAATGGCTAGTCAACAAGATGTTCAAAGAAAAGCAGGGAAAAACTAAGGAAGTTTATATTGATGACATGGTGGTCAAATCAAAGCATATTGAAGATCACGTACAGTACCTTGTAGAAGCTTTTGACATCTTGGAAGCTTTCAACATGAAGTTAAATCCATAAAAGTGTAACTTTGGGGTTCGAGCTGGGAAGTTCTTAGGCTACATGGTGACGAAGAGGGGTATTGAAGCTAGCCCGGAGCAGATTAAAGCAATTCTCAACCTGGAATCTCCAAAGACAATCAAAGACATGCAGAGGCTGACCGGTCGAGTAGCAGCCCTTAACAGATTCATATCCAAGTCATCTGACAGATGCAGGTTGTTCTATGACGTCTTGAGAAAGAACAACATGTTTCAATGGTCCGAGGAGCATGAACAAGCATTCATTCAACTCAAAGAGTACCTTTCAGTACCACCATTATTATGTAAATAGGAGCAAGGTGAACCACTCCTTGTATATCTTGATGTTTCAGAAAATGCCCTTAGTGTCGTCCTTGTAAGAGAATTATAAGGTGAAAAACATCCTGTATATTATATAAGTAAGTCCCTCCTAGATGCTGAAACCAGGTACACTCATCTTGAAAAACTTGTCCTTACCTTAATAACTGCTTCAATTAAATTATGATATTATTTTGAAATACATCCTATATCTGTCAAAACTAACTTTCCCATTAGAAATGTTATGAGAAAACCAGAATAATCAGGAAGGATGGAAAAGTGGTCCATACAACTTAGTATATATGACATCCAGTACGAGCCTAGGACCGCCATCAAATCCCAATCTTTGGCTGATTTCGTAGTAGACTTTAGCCCCAGCTTACAATCTGAAGTAGAGCTGGAGGTGCGCAGAATCCCATTTCGAAGGTGACATAAAATCAACATGTTGGACCTTGTACACCGATGGTGCTTCAAATATGAGAGGAACAGTATGGGCATAGTATTAAGATCCCCACAAGGTGATATATTTCCTCAAGCTGTGTCATGTGAATTTCATGCAACGAACAATGAGGCCGAATACGAGGCCCTCATTATGGGTTTATCAACTGCTTTAGATTTAAATGTTAAACATATTAATGTCTATAGTGATTCCCAATTACTGGTTAACCATTTCAATGGTTCTTACGCAGCCAAAAATTCTAAAATGACAGTATATCTTCAACATGTGAAGATTCTTGCAAGCCGCTTCATCACTTTCACCTTTGAACAAGTGCCTAGGGAGGAAAATACAGAAGCGGACGCATTGGCTAATCTAGGGTCATCATGCAGAGAAATGTTAAGCAATACAATCCCTATTATTTATGTCAAATATCCAGCTATAGAGCATCCTGAAGATTGCAAACAGATTGATGATCCAGCAACGTCATCAAAAGATAACAATCAAGAAGCATCTTGGACTCAACCCTATTATGAATACCTTCACAACAATATGGTTCCTCAGGATCCTAAGGCAGAAAGGGCTTTCATAATGAGGGCATCTAGGTTTACTCTAATTGAGAGAATACTCTTCAGGAAGACATATTCAGGTTTGTACATGAGATGCATAGAACCTGATCAAGTTGATGTTATCTTAAAAGAACTGCATGATGGAGAGTGTGGGAATCATTCTGGGGGCAGATCGTTATCATCTAAGGCTCTGAGATTAGGATATTACTGGCCAACAATAAGAAAAGATGCTTCAGCTTATGTTAAAAAATGCGACTCTTGTCAAAGGCATAGCAACATTTTACATCAGCCTGCAGAACCCATGTATCCTATAGTGTCATCCTGGCCTTTCATGCAGTGGGGGATGGACATTGTGGGAAAGTTACCTAAAGCTCCTGGGGGCAAAGTATTTATGTTGGCAATGAGAGACTACTTTTCGAAATGGATTGAAGCAGAATCATATGTTCAGATCAGAGATAAAGAAGTTATTTCCTTCTTAAAAAAGAACATCCTGAGCAGGTTTGGGATTCCATCAGAAATTATTTGTGAGAATGGATTACAATTTATCAGCAAGAAAACCAAGGACTTTTGTGCAAGATGGGGAATGAAGCTGATAATGTCAACTCCAATCCACCCTCAAGCAAATGGACAAGCTGAGTCAAGCAACAAGTTGATTATTAACAACTTGAAGAAGCGTCTTGATCAGAAGAAGGAAAGATGGGCTGAAGAATTACCTTTCGTACTTTGGGCAGATAGGACAACTCCCAAGAATGCAACATGGCAGACTCCTTACTCATTGGTGTTTGGGACAGAAGCAGTAATACCTGTTGAAGTTGTGATACCAACTGCAAGATATGGTCTCACGACTCCAGCTAACAACCAACGAGATTTGACACAAGACTTAGACACTGTGGACGAATTAAGAGATATTGCTAAGATAAAGATGACATCTTATCAACAAAGGATAGCTAGAGCTTACAATAAGAATTTTCGAGTGAGAAGATTTCAAGTTGGAGACTTGGTTCTCAGAAAGGTCTTCCAAAATACTAGGGAATTAAATGCTGGAAAACTAGCTGCTAAGTGGGAAGGATCATATCTTATAGATGCTGAAGCAGGAATGGGAGCATATTGGCTATTAACTCCAGACGGTACACGAATCCCAAGAAGTTGGAATGCTATTCATCTTAAACATTACTTCATGTAAGTCTAAACATGTTAAAATCCGGTCAAAATCAGGTACGCATTGCTGAATAATTTAATTTTTACGTCTTTTCATTTTTATTTTTTATCCCTCTTAGAGCATTACTAACTTAAGCATCGGAGGGGTGTCAGCTAAGCTAACACCCAACCCTCTCATATGTCTGTCTTGCAAGGTTTTTCACAATTACATGTTCAAGATGTAAGACAAAATGTCAACCAGATCTATTTCTAAAGGATGAAGATAATTTACTTCAGTCAGTCTATTCCATAAACTGAAGTTTAAGGTACACACCTTCTAAAGTGCTTAAAAGATTATGCATCTTTTCTTTAGCATAATTGGTTATCAAAACCTCGTCTGGGCGCACGTATTTCATACAATGTGAAACAAAGTTCTTTTGGTTGTAACATCTACATGTTACTCACAAATACAAAGGTTTAACACTAAAAAGTGTTTCATACGACAAAAATTATCTTTTTGATAACACAAAAGGCCTAGCATATCAAAAAAAAAAAAACAAATCATAATCATGTTGTCACCAACATGACAAAACCAAAATCCAAATCCATATGCCAACAAAGGCATATCAAATATTACAAACCAAAAACTTGTTATGAGGACATACCCTCATTTTGACTAAATTAATTGTTTTTAAAAAGAAAACAAATCATACCATCCTTCTAAGATTCTTATTATGTTTCATCATCTTGATTATCTCCAACCCGCTCGGCTCCCTCCGCATCTTGAGCTTGGGAGTTGACCTCACCCGTTTTTTCGCTTACGATCCTCTGTAAGGCTGCATACCCCTCTTCTAGATTCCAGTTTATATGCTCACCAGCCCGATATTCCTTGATCATCTCGATCCTAGCCTCAAAAACTGATTTCGCAGCCTCAGTCACCATGTCTAGGGATGGCAATCTGATCGGATCGGGTCGGATCAGTCCTGATCCGAATTCGATCCGAATACTAGAAAGCCATATCCCAATCCGATCCGAACTTACTTGATCCGAGCCCCGATCCGATCCGAAGCTGTAACTTTTTTTTTTAATTTAATAAATTTAATAGAATACTAGAAAGCCATATCCAATCTGATCCAATATCCGATCTGAGACCGTCTGTCAAGAGAGAGAGAGAGAGGGATGCTACGCGAGAGAGAGAGAGAGAGAGCGGGGGTAAACCCAAGATTTTTCCTTATATAAGAAAGACATAAATGCAAATTAAAAGAACATGAGGGGTATGGTTAATGAAAGCGGATCGGATCGGATCGGATATCGGATCGAATAATAAATTGAAGGAAATCGGATCGGATCGGATCTCGAATCGGATCATACCTAAATCGAATCCGATCCGAAACCCGATCGGATCATGAAAAACCCTACCAAATCCAAAAATTTCGAATCAGATCACCCTTCGGAATGGATCAGGTTCGGTTAAATTGCCATCCTTAACCATGTTATCACGGAGAATCTCCATCTCCTTAGCATGTCTCCTACCAGCTTTAGCTACTCTAACTACCCATTTTGAAATCTCAATGTCTTTCGCCTTTATCTCATCATTCTTCTCTTTCAACATCTTGAAAGACGCCTTAAGATCTTCCTCATACTCCGTCCTGTCCATAAGTAAAGTATCAGATTTTTCTTTCCACAGCTTGATCTCGTTGGCCATCATCCTGGAAACAGCCTGTCATCAAGGGTAGCAGCATTTGATCAGAACAAGGAAGGATATATAGACAATATCAAAGTAACATATTACCTTATTGTAAGTACCCCAATCTGGATCACCCTCTTCCAAGTACACAGGAAACACCGCAGACTCACAAACGCAGTCTCGAAGACCTCTGGCACTCAAAACCCTCAAAAAACCCTCAGCCAAACCAAGGGAGGAACTTTTCTGGGATAAAAAGGGACAAAAGGACCTCTTGGGAATTTTCAGAAAATTGGAAAAGCATTTAAAGTCCGTACGGACCTCTTTGTTTTAATAATTACTGAATCCCCTTAAAGTCCACAATATTCCCTCAAATCCCGGAGAACATCATTACCCCCCTATGTGGTTGGTCCGTACGGACCTTATTGCAAAGGGAACATCCTCATGGCTGAATCTTCTTTATCATCACATATTCCCTCAAATCGAGAAAAACCAAAATATTGGATTACCTAGGAGGTCCGTACGGACCTCTTTGCAATTTTCTGGCACTATAAATAGAGGGCTCCCCCTCCCTCATTTTCACACATTTCCCTCTTCTCTCCTCTCCCCCCAGCCTTCAGGCTCCCCTCTAAGACCCTTCGGGGCACTCCCGGCCCCTTTCGGATCCTTTCGAGGCCTTCCGAGCCCCCTCGCGGTGCTCCGAAGCCTCCCCGAGCGCTCCCGCGATGCTCCCGCGCTGCCCCGAGGCACTCTCGAGGTACTCTGAGGCCCCTCGTGGTACTCCGAGGCCTTGCCTGGTCTTTCCCGAGGCGTCCCGGCTCTTTCCGAGTCAAACCGGCGATCCCAAACCACGCCGAACCTCTGCCCGAATCCAACCAACGATTCCAACGCACGCCGAAACTCTGCCCGGGTAATCCCTGCGATCCCAAACCACGCCGAACCTCTGCCCGAATTCAACCAACGATTCCAACGCACGCCGAAACTCTGCCCGAGTGATCCCTGCGATCCCAACGCACGCCGAAACTCTGTCCGCAGACAACCGGCCCCCTTTTTCGAAGCAATCCCGGTCCGTACCGGAACACTATTCCGACCTCAAACACTATTCCCCTGCGAAAGACAGACACGAACCAACATTGGTAAGGCTTCCTTCCTACACTATTTCAATACATTTCAATAAAGCAGTGTACAATGTAGACATCCGACACAGCATGCATTTTTAAAAGCACATACACACACGCATACAACAGTTAAAGAATGTTAGGGGTATCCGAAAGACTCGTTTTTACGAGGCGACTCGGGTGAGCTCTAAGATTCTAATATTCTCTTCCCGAAAAGTCATCTGACCTCCGAACTCAAAATCTCATCACACAACAAAAACAGTTTATTTTTAAATTGATGCCCTTTTTCAATGTTTTGGGCTTAATAAAAACGGCGTGGCGACTCTACAAAGCAAAAACACGGCGAGACACCTCCAACACAAACAGCGCCGCAAGGCGTGCGAAATGCCAGATGCCGGGGCGCGATTGCGCTGCCTCTCGGATTCGGGTAATTTCAGTTAGCGACTCTGCTGGGGACGTTTTGTTTTAAAATCTTTTTAAACAAAAATAAAAGATTTTTAAAACGATGATGAGGGTCAAACTTTCATTTTACCCCTTTCTTTAACTGTTGTGTGTGTGTGCATGTGCTTTACTTTTTTTATTTTTACAAAAAAAAATACAAAAAATGCATCAATATACATCTGTGCATACATTTAAAATTCTGCAAAACTTCTGTTTTACTCAGAAAAAGAATTTTAGAGACCGCACACTACGCGCACTGCTGCCTCGGTTACACCGCACACTACTCACACTCGGTTACACCGCACGCTACGCGCACTGCTGCCTCGGTTACACCACACACTACTCACACTGCCTCGGTTCACCGCACGCTACGCGCATTGCCTGATACACTGCACACTACAACCCTTAACCCGGAGTGGTCTCAGTTGCAGTTCGTTTGGCCTTCCTACGCCTCTCGGACGTGCACGAGATCATTCCAAACATCCCATCCTAGCCAAGCGTCAACCCTGCACGTTTGAGTCTTGAGTCACACTCTGCCAGACTCGGTTGGTTTTTACCCAGTCCGTGTCATACAGCCTGGATACATATACCATGCCGGCCATTTTCTGAGTCAAAGCTCGTAACTCAAGATCCCTTGCGCAAGCAAAGCGATGAAAGGTCATGCTAAAATCTTGACCTGATCTTGATTTTCCGAAGCTACACCCAGACGATGTTCCGTCCCGGATATACATCCATGCTCATATGACACCATGTCATCAAGCCTTTAATACGTCAGCCATGACGATACGACCCAGCCAACGCCTAACGTCACAGATCCCTTGCACAAGCAAGGTGAAGAGAGGTCATGCCGAACTCTTGACCTGATCTTGACTCAGTGGCCGGCTCGGTTCACTATTCACATGGCTAGCGCATTAAAACGAACATGACAGGCTTGGTCCTTAGGTTCGGTTTTTTCTTTTAGGCCGGTGGAAACCGCTTGCCCTATAGGACCCTCGCCCGGGGCTGTCCACCCTGGGATGTCGAAATACAGGTGCAAAACGAGGGGCTTATAGCCGCACAGATGGTCTCTACTGACCCAGGATCTAGCATTGTTACGAAAAAGAAGAGCAATCTTTTCCAACCTACCTAGGACTCTGAGAAAACACGTTTTAAAATAAATTAAAACGACAAAAAAAAAACGAAAACCGCATGTCACGTGAGCTTTCCCCCTCTTATCCCGAACGGCCTTCCCGTGTCTAAACCTTGCCCGTCACCCCCTCCAGCTAACAAAGAGTGATCGAGAGTGCCCGAGAACCCGTCTCCCAGTGTCAGAGCCGCAAGGTCCAACATCCTTCCCACCGCAGTCACCAGAACAGTCCGTCAATTCCTCATGGCCAAGTCAGTGGATAACAATGATGAGAACGGGACCTTACCCCCAAGAAATTTCCCAACATTGGAAGAAGTTTGGCAGGTCCTCATGGCTATTAAGAAACGCCAAGGTGAACAACAAGCCTGGATCGAAGGTGCCATGCACCACTTCGGGACATTAGCCACCCAACTACCTGGGGCTTCCAAAGTCATGCCTGCTCCTGCAGCTTCTAACGTCTCTCATTGTCTCCCATAAGTCAACCTGTTGCCCTCATACGAGCCATGCAGTTATGACATAAAGCCACAAGACCCCCCGGAGGGAAACATGCCCATTCAGCCTCCTGAGGTCCCGGTACCACCGCCAAACAACGAACACATCTGGTGGGACGTCTGCGATTGCGGTGCTTGTCCTGGGAAATGGAATTCCAAGATGAAATGAACGAGGGCCGTCCTCAAAGAAAGAAGAAACCCTCTTCTCAACAAAAACTGAAGAAGAGGTATGAATCCAGCGATCCCACAGTCGGAACCCTTGGAGAACCCTCAGGAAAGTTTGACTACTACTTCATCTACTCCAGCAAATCTCCTCAGCCTAGCTCTGCACAAAGCCACGGCAACGTCTGCTCCATGATCAGCTGGGATGAGCTCCGCACCGCCACCGAAGGCCCGAAGGTCCAGATACCTCAACCCCTGTCTTGGGAAGATCTCAAAGCCACTGTGGATTTCTCCACAAAAGCTATGACGGTGAACGAATTGAAATGCGCAGTCTGGCCCTACGCCAACCAAGGCCCTCCCATTACGTAGACAGGAGAGACAAGCAAAGCAAGTAAAGCCGAGAGGTGAATGTGCGACACGTTTCGGTCAAATCCTGATGAATCCTCCACGGGCGAGACAAAAGGCCCGGCCATACCAGGCCACGAACCGAAAAGGGGCCCTACGCCAAAGAAACCGAAACCCCGGACCCAAAGGCCGAAGATCCTGTCTTAGCTCGGCTCAAGCGTACTCAAAGCTAACATCTCGCTCTGGTCCCTACTTACTTCATCTTACCCGCACAAGCTCAAGTTAGAAGAAAGCCTAGCCTGCACCATGGTTCCCATCACGGTGACACACGATGAAGCAGTTCAGATGATTGGCAACGTTAACTACAGCAACATCATCACTTTCACAGAGCTCGACCTTCCAAAATTTGGGGCTGACCACAATGAGCCTCTCTACATAACAGTTCAACTGGACGAGCGTCGTCTCCCTCGAGTCTTGATAGATGGGGGATCATCCATGAACGTCCTTCCATCCAAAATGATGGATCTGCTAGGGATCAAAGCAACTGATCTGAAGCCCTCAACTCAGGCAATCAAGGCATACGACTCAACGTCTCGCCCAGTCTTGGGAATAGCCACCTTGAACCTGTGGTTCGAAAAACAAATGGTCCCGACCGACTTCCAAGTCATCGACATCCCGATCACATTCACTGCCATCTTGGGACGCCCTTGGCTACACCAGATCAATGGGGTGGCATCCACGCTCCATCAATGCGTAAAGTTCATCCAAGGAACAGATTTAACCATCATCTACGGTGATAGCGTAGTCACCGAAAGGACTGACACAAACGGCATCCCGGTCTTAGAGATCAAACACGACGATGATGGCATGATGCTAACAGGGTTCACCATCGAAAGCCCAAGGGCCCAGGTGTGCCACATAGACTTGCCTTTGATTTGGGACAAGATCCCTCCCCGATGAAAATGATGAAGCACATGAAATACATCCCGGGGCTCGGTTTGGGAAAACGCCATCAGGGTACCCAACAAATCATCAATATCAAAGAGCAGAATACCCTCCATGGCCTGGGATACATTCCTACTCCCGAACACATTGCGGAAGACAAGCGAGCTGCACGGAAATGCTCCGCAGATAGCAAAAGAGGCTTGCACGCAATCTCCGATCTTCGCTCTTACAGCTTCGACATGACCAAGTACTTCACAAAGAAAGATGACAACTTGAACGAAGACACAGGAAAGGGAACAGAGCTGATCAGCGCCAAACAAAGCTGGCTGACAACCATGGACAAGCTCCAGCGGAACCTGGCAAGATTCAGAGGCCTCAAGGCAAACCCCGTCCGAAGAGCATTTCTCGACACACCGCCTCTACCGGGACCCACGACCACCACTATTTACAATGAATTTTGGTTCGGGAAAACCCCCTCTTTGGCAGAAGAACTCGAAAAACTCTCTGTCAACACCCCTGCCCCCAACAAGCGAGACGAGTCTGCATTTGAGCTAGCAGTGCCCAAGTATAAGTACCCAAATCCGGATCGTCAAAATCCGTTAAAAGTTAACCGGAACCCGTTAAGTTCCCCGTTCTCGAGTCAACGAGACTTCCCGGGACTGCCCCGTGCATCCCAACATCAAAGCGTACTCAACACACGTAAAAGTACAGCTTTCCCCGAAAAACGTACTTTTCGGGGTCTTCCGGGATTCGATTTCCCGTTTTCGAGCGTCTCGACCTTCCGGAGGTCATAACTCCCTCATACGAACTCCGTTTTGGGCCCACCACATATCAAATCGAACGCGAGAACAAGATCTACGCAGGTAACTTGTTCAAATCAGGAAATATAGCCAATTTCAGGAACAGTCCGGCCGGACTCTTTCTGCAGCTTAAATACGTGTCCAAGACGTGTCAAATTCAAGGCCAAATGACCAAAATATCCCCAAATTCAAGAGAGGTCCGACAGGACTCTTTCTGCAAGGCAGAAACCCATCAGGTTAAGCAACATTTCTTGCTCTCCACTCCATTTTCTTCCTCCCCAAGTATTTTCTCCCTCCTCCAAGTTTTCCCCTCCTATAAATACTCCCCCTCCCCTTCATAAATCCTACACCTTTTCCTCCTCTCTCCACCCCAAGCTTCAAAGGTTGTCTTTCTTCCGCTCTTCGGGGGCCCTCGTGCTACTCGTCGGCGGAATTCTCTACTCTTCGGGGGCCCTCGTGCTACTCGTCGGTAGATTCTGATCGTAGGCTAAACCGACACAAGTCGAAACGCTGCCCAAATTCCTAGGTTTCTAAACACCAAATAAAAGGGGAAACTCTGCCCAAACACTTCCGAAACACCTTTCAAACACCTTTCCGTATCCCGTATACGCCCACCGAGCCAAAGGAGCCGACCCTAGCCATAGGTAGCTCCCTCTCTCACTCTCAAAATGTAGACGTCACCGTCTAACGGGGTCCGATACGTTTTAGTCCCTGATCCTCTTCTCTTCCCGTAAGAGAAGTAAGCTCGGGTTAAAACGGCGTTCCGACCCCGTTTCGTTTAATTTTATGTCATTTACCAATTCCGGATCGTTTGATCCGTCGATCGTCATTTAAATTCCTGTCATTTACAATTCCGGATTGTTTGATCCGTCGAACGTCCTTTACTTTCATGCAACTTTACAATTCCGAGCCGATTGGCCTCGTTGATCGTCATTTACAATTCCGAGTCGTTTGACTCGTCGATCGTCATTTACAATTCCGGATCGTTTGATTCCGTTGATACCGCACTTTAAATACTGTCATTTACAAAGTCCGACCCGTTTGGATCGTGATAGTATTTACTTTTCAAAGTCCGAGTCGCAACCCGATTCGTTGATCGCATATCATTTAATACGCATTTTTCCCGTAAAAATCGTTAACAATGTAATGCCCGGTTCAAAATCGGAGTTCGTCCTCCGAACTCTCTTTCAAAACGCGCGTAATGACGTTTGGCCTCCAAACGCTCATCTTCAAACTAAAAGCCGCCATTTGACACTTAAAATCATTTAATACGCATTTTTCCCGTAAAAATAGTTAACAATGACACGCCCGGTTCAAAAAACCGGAGTTCGACCTTCGAACTCCTTTTCAAAAGCTCAAAATCGACGTTTGTCATGCAAACGCTCATTTCAACTCAAAATCGACGTTTGCCACGCAAACGCTCATTTCAACTCAAAATCGACGTTTGCCACGCAAACGCTCATTTCAACTCAAAATCGACGTTTGCCACGCAAACGCTCATTTCAACTCAAAGTCGACGTTTGCCACGCAAACGCTCATTTCAAACTCAAAGTCGACGTTTGCCACGCAAACGCTCATTTCAAACTCAAAGTCGACGTTTGCCACGCAAACGCTCATTTCTGTCTCAAAACCGACGTTTGCCACGCAAACGCTCATTTCAAGCTCAAAATCGAAGTTTGCCACGCAACCCCCATTTCAAAACACACACACACACACACACACACACGTTTTCGAGAAAGGTAGAAAGACTCGTCATGCGAGGCGTTTCGGGCGATCTCGTAATACTCTACCCGAAACGTAACGTGACCTCCGAACCTAACAATCTCTGGTACTAAAAAAGCTTTTTACTCGTTTTTGCTACCAATAAAAATGATCCCCTGTTTTCAAAGCCTTTTCCTAAGTTTTTGCTACCAATAAAAACGACACCATTTTCAAAAGCCGTTTCTCAACGTTTGGGCTCAAAATACAAAAACCGCGTGGCGACTCCTCATTTTTCCTTCCCATGAAGCGAGGTCTCAGACACCAACCCTCCGCGAAAGACAACCGCGTTTCGCGTCCGCGCGAAATCCCGGGTAATTTCACCAAGACAAAAGCAAAAGACTCCGCAGACGATGCTTGGAACGAGCCACTACTCCACCTGCTCTTCAATGAAGAAATCGAGATGCCAGACCTGATCGATTTTGTTTCTGATAACTCTGTGATAGCCATGATCGGGAACGGTGACACAAAGCCTTTCAAACCCCGCCTCTTATCAAGCTCATTGCCACTCAATAACTGGGCCACCTTCTCCAGACCCACCACCAGCAAAAAGGACATGATTGAATAACTTGGCCTGACCCCTCGAGTCCTAGAGTCCAGTGTCAAAACCCATCCCGAGTCCATTATCTTTGAATTTGAGTCTCTCGAGTCATCTGATGGCCTCACGCCAGAAGATTACGAACTCATTGCCAATAATGTATTCCCGTATACTCTTAATGAATGCTTTGATCTTTCCGAGTATCCTCTCATTGCATCTTTAACAACTGATAAATTAACTAACACACAAACAGTTAATAACGATTCACTTGATAAAGAAGCAGACACATTAAACGAACAATACATTAAGCACATCTTTAAGCATGTTGCCAAACAAGAGAAAAACCGGGCCCAAGCTGCCGAGGAGGTTTTAACCAAAGTGAATTTGGGAACTGCTGAAGAGCCAAAAGAGACGCAAATCGGAAGTTTCTTCACCGGCACAGAGCAAGATGCATTGACTGCACCGCTCAAAGAATTCGTGAACGTGTTCGCTTGGTCTTACCAAGACATGCCTGGATTAGATCCAAACATTGTAGAACACCGGATTCCCTTGAATCCCGAGGCTAAGCCCATTAAGCAAAAGCTACGCCGAATCAAGCCAGAATGGTCTTTACAAGTCAAGGAAGAGATCGAGAAGATGCTCCGCGTCGGCTTCATCAGGGTGATCGAGTACCCCACATGGCTCTCCAATATCTTCACGGTCACCAAGGCCAATGGAAAAGTGCGCTGCTGCTTGGACTTTCGAGATCTCAACAAAGCAAGTCCCAAGGATGATTTTCCACTACCCAACATCGACATGTTGGTGGACACTACAACCAATTTCGAAGTCAAGTCCTTCATGGACGGGTTTGCCGGCTACAATCAAATCAAGATGGCCGAGGAAGATCAAGAAAAGACAGCTTTCACAACCCCCTGGGGAACCTACTGCTACGCAATGCCGTTCGGACTAAAGAACGCCTGGCTACCTACCAACGGGCAAAGAACCGCCCTCTTCCACGATATGATCCACAAAGAGATCGAAGTGTACGTCGATGACATGATTGTCCACTCAAAGGGATCAGACGGACAACACCTCACAGACCTGAGAAAGTTCTTCAATCGCCTCCGAAAACACTCAATGAGGTTAAACCCTGCCAAATGCACATTTGGGGTCAGCCGAGGCAAGGTCTTGGGATACATGGTCACCGAGAGAGGCATCGAGGTTGATCCTCAAAAGATCAAGGCCATTATCGAAATGAGACCAACGCAAACTCAAACAGAGGTGAAAGCTTCATGGGCCGCCTACAGTATATCAGCCGCTTCGTCAATCAATTGACCTCCATATGCGAGCCAATCTTCAAACTAATGAAGAAGAACACCGACGTTGAACGGAACTCAGAATGCCAAGATGCCTTTGAAGAAATAAAGGCGTACCTTGTGAGTCCCCCGATTCTCTGTCCTCCTCACGAGGAGAAGCCACTGTTGCTATACCTAACTGTGACCGACACCGCAGTTGGAGCCATGCTCTGTCAAGAAAAGAAGGAGTCACGAGTCGAGAACGCCATCTACTTCGTCAGTTGAAAGTTTCAAGGCAGCGAACTCAACTACTCAGCCCTCGAGAAAACTCGCGGCTACTGTATGGCCGTCGGAAAAATTACGGCACTACATGCAACCGCACACGTACACTTGGTTTCCAAAATGGACCCGATCAAATACCTCTTCGACAAACCATCTCTGTCAATGAGGCTCGCCAAATGGTCTTTCTTCCTAGCGGAATTTGACATCAAGTACGTGAACCAAAAGTCAATCAAGGGACGGGCAATGGCCGAACAACTGGCCGACTTCCCAACCGACGAGGCTCGAGGCCCCGAACCACAATTCCCAGACGAGGGAATCTTCGCACTTGAAGGCGAAAATCGATGGCAACTATTTTTCGATGGAGCAGCCAACAAAAAAGGAAACGGCATCGGTATGCTCTTGGTCGATCCCAAGGACGAGCACACCCCAATCGCCATAAAGCTCAATTTCGAGGTAACCAACAATGCCGCCGAATACGAAGCCTGCGCTGCCGGACTACAGGCCGCACTCGAAAGGAATGTCCAGAAACTTGAGGTCTATGGGTACTCAGCCCTGATCATCAACCAAGTTTCCAACAAATGGAAAACCATAGACCCAGGCTTGCAAAAATAACATGCCTGCATGGAAGACCTCATCACACAATTCGAAGAGGTCACCTTCCACTACTTGCCGAGAGACCAAAACCGGTTTGCAGACGCCTTAGCCACCCTGGCTTCACTCGTGGAAATCCCTGAGGGAAAAGCGATCAAGCCCTTCAAAGTCGGGCGAAAGGAAATTCCTGCCTACTGTTGCAAGATCGAACCAGAACCCAAGCCCATCAATGAGCCATGGTACAACCAGATCTTCCAATACCTCAAGAAAGGGGAAACCGCCTTCATGAATAAAGATGGCCAACGCAGGGAAGGAACCAAAGCCAAGAGCATCATGGCCCTAAAACGCCTCGCCTCCCACTTTGTCATCCTTGGGGACATGCTGTACAAGAAAGCTACCAAGGACCACTCCTACGCTGCATCAGCCAGGAAGAAGCAAGCAAGTTCATGAACGAAGTCCACAGTGGGGCTTGCGGTCCCCACATGAACGCCAGAGCCCTGATGCAAATCATTCTCAGGATGGGCTACTACTGGATCTCCATGGAGGCAAACTGCATCCACTTTGTTCGAAGCTGCGACAAGTGTCAACGGTTCTCCAACCTCAATCATCTACCTCCCCACGATCTCTACTGCATGACTACACCCTGGCCTTTTGCCACTTGGGGAATTGACGTCATTGGGAAAATCGCTCCGCCAGGCAGCAACGGTCATGAGTTCATCTTAGTAGCCATCGACTACTTCACCAAATGGGTCGAAGCAAAGTCTTACAAGGTGCTCACATCCAAGGAAGTCGCACATTTCCTCAGGGAAAACATCATCTGCCGATACGGCATCCCGAACGAGCTCATATCAGACAACGGCTCACACTTCGAAGGGGAATGCGACAGACTTTTGGCTGAATTCAAGATCACACGCCACAAGTCTTCTCCCTACCGGCCACAAACAAATGGCGTCGTAGAAGCAGCAAACAAGACTCTCGAACGGATCATCCAAAAAATGACCACCCGAGGACGAGATTGGCCCGAGAAGCTGCACCTTGCACTTTGGGGCTACCGAACATCAGTCAGAACAGCCACGGGGGAAACCCCATTCGCCCTAACATACGGGATGGAAGCAGTCCTTCCCATTGAATTGGAAATTCCCTCACTCTGAGTGCTGCTGGAAAATGACGTCAACGAAGTCGAATGGCTCCGAAGCCGACATGACAAATTGGCTCTACTAGACGAGCGACGACTAAAGGCCATGGAACACGTCCGAGAGCTTTCGACAAGAAAGTCAAGTCCCGAGACATCAGGGAAGGCGACCTTGTACTCAAAGAAAAGCCTCCCACTCGAACCAACCCACTGGGAAAATGGGAACCAACATGGATCGGCCCTTTCGTGGTTCAAAAGATCTTCTCCGGAGGTGCCATGAAGCTGATAGACCTAGACGGAAATCCCTTCATGAATCCAAATAACTAAGCAAGCTCCGCAGATACTTCGCCTAAAGAAGAACAATTGTGCATCTCTTGGCACTCCATGTAGTGTCGAACTACGCAGACCTGAGACCTCTAGCCGGGGGAACGTAGGCAACCTTAATTGGTCCGGTCTAAATACACACAAAAAAGTCAAAAGTTTGAATGTCAATCAAGACCTCCATCAAGCTACGCACTTTTCAAGAGCATGCCCCCAACGTCACCTTGACCAAGTCAAACAACGGCGGCAACATCAAAGGACATCCGGAGGTCACTCAACGTCAAACGACGGACCCATGTCTACTTCCAAGCCAGGGGTTTGTCTTCGCCCTCACGCGCTTCGAAAAAAAAGAAAAAAAAGAGCTCAAGCAAGGGCTCACAAAAATAATATATATATAATAAAATAAAAAAAGCTTAAGCAGAAGCTGCGAAATTGAGGTCAAGAGCCCAACGCCAACAAACAAGAGGCAAGGAAGCTACGGAAATGACCGTCAAAACGACTTGTTAGGGGATCATTCAACCTCTCAGCCAAACACGAAGCCCCAGCAAAGGGGATTGCCGTCAAGGCCCAGGTTGCTTCAGTCCGCAAATGCAACAGAAAAGTCCAAATATGGACGCCGTCAAGGTGCACAAAAAATACACAAAAGCGAACAAGAGATCTTGCATCTCGACAAAGCTTTAAAAGTAAATCACAAATCACTAACGATTACAACATTTCTTGATGAGTTCAAGCACGGTCTACTCTCAAGTTCACAACATGCTAAAAGACAGCTTAATACATTTAACAAATAATGTGTTTACAAATGCAATGAATGGATACATAGGAGGTCATTCCGCGCCATCTGCGCTTGTCCCCTCGCCATTCTTCCCTTTCTTCCCTCGTCCCCAGCGAATCTTCTTTCGCTCCACGCGAACCAACTCAAGGCGTCTCTCGCTCCGAGATCGGGGTCCTCCCCGTAGAGTCAAACAATCCAGCAGCTCTCGTGGCTTCATTCGCCCGTGCTTCGGCTCGGATCTCCTCCTCGCGAGTCCCGCAAAAGGGACCTCTCCCCGCCGCCCGTCAACTCTCGTCTCGTAGTCAAACAAAGTGTCTCCCGTCACATCCCGAGGGTCGACTGTGCTTCGACACTCCTAAGGAAATAGCTACTATGGCAATCGGGCCCCGTAATCGCTCCACGCCTCGCTTCCCAAAGCCACTGGGATCGCCCAACACGCCGCTCATACCAAGCCGTGCATCCGGGTCGTCAATACGACACTCTCCCCGACGTCTAAGGAGCACCACTGAGGGAAAGCGGAGTACTTCCATACCCTCAAAAAATACAAGAGAGCACCCGGAGCCGCCATACAAAGAGGAGCTATCTCCACAAAGAGCAAAGGTCATCCCAAATTTCAACAAAGGCTCCCGCTTCATCCCAAACCGCCGGGAAACAAGCGACGGAATATAGAAGGAGGACCAAGACAAACCTCGGGAACTCGACAACATAGGACCGCTTCCCGCAAGGCCCTCCTAGTCTCGATAACCCACCGCGTAACCCACCAACGGATCTCGATGCGTACCAAGCCGTGCCATCCATCTCTCCCGGGCGGATCGATCCATATCCAATACAAGAGGTCGCCGAGCAAACGACCACGGGCTAAACGACGTCGGAGCCTCGGGCATGGCTCAAGTCTCTCTCGCAGCCCACAAGGTGAGCAAAGCGGGGCTTCTTCCTCTCATGAACCGATCCCTGCCGCGACGGCCGATACCATGAAGAGTCTCCCCCAGCACCAACGGGACAATATCCTCTCCAGCTCTGCAGTGCCCAACCACATCCAGCAAAGCGCCATCGCAAACCCCAAGGGAGCTGACCATAAAGAGCGTCGCTATCACGCACAAGGCAAATGCATCCCAAGAGACATCACTCTCGTCATCAACCATGAACCGCTCCGTAGCCGCTTAAATGTCAATATGACCCGAATCAAGGATCATGCCCTGCACTTCTCCCAACGAAGTACGAAGAAAGTCTGCAAGCTTCACGCTCACAGCAGCACCACCAATCAATGGAAGCGAGATGGCCTCCACCTCCGGTCCTCCAATCAAAGCCCGAAAATCCTCAAAGGTGGGCACTACCTCGTTGTAGGAAAAGCAATACACATGCCTCCTAACATCCCAGAACTTCGCGGCAGCCCGCAACAACTCCCAATCAGGAACCAACTCCTTAAGAGACCAAACCAAGCAAAGTCGAAACCTTACCTCGAAAGCCCGCCTCTGATGCCTCATACGGTGTCGCATCCACATTTTCAGCTGCTCAAGGAAGAGTGCTTGCCGCTCCTGCGAAAGCCTTGGCAAATTTCTTGGAACGTACGAAGAATCCATGGCAAAAATGGAGGTTCCTAGAGAAAATGGGGAAGAAAGCTCGAAAATGGCTGCAAATGGGAGTGGGAAGAGTCCAGACAATCGGAGAACATTTATTTCCTCCCCAAAAGCAAAGCTGGTCCGTACGGACCTCTTTGCATGCTAGGTCTGTCCGTACGGACCTCTTTGCAACCATGACCCATTTCCCCCAAAGAACAAGACAACAACCACTGTTACCAGCAGAACCTTGCTCCAAACTGCCCAAACACTGGCCAAAGCCATTTCCGGCAAGCATACGCTACCCACAAATGAACTCTCAGCTCACGTGGCATGTACAAATAAAAAAAATAGTAGCAACCATTCCTAGGACAATTCCCAGGAATCACAAAAACAACATTACATCTTAAAATAAAATACTTTTGCCATGCAAATGCAAATGTTTTATTACAGGTACATAAATGTCTGTTGCTAAACAAAAAAAAAAGAGAAGATATGGAAAGAGGGAAAGTAAATGAATCCTAATCCGACTCCTCAGCATCATCATCACTGACATCCTCAAGCGAGAAGTCGGGCATCCCGGTAAACTCGTCAGTCACACCCTCATCATCGGAGTACTGAGCCCCCTCCTGAGGCTGGTACTCAAGATACTCAGAAGGATCGAAGCCGAAAAAAGGGTCGAAATAAGCATGCTCTGATGAACCCTCACCCTGTGCATCCGGCGGAGGAAAGAATCGATGAAGGGTCCGGGGCTTCGAGCCCCCGAGGACGTCCCCCGGCATCCATGCTATGCCGCCCCCGCTGGCAAGGTCCTCCCCGCTCGGCCAGGGCTCCGGCCGCTCTCGTGGAAGAACGCCCACGTAATGCCTCGAAGGCACGGCTCGTAGACCGCACACGCCGCGAAGACCGGCAAGATGACAGCTCGATGCCATCTTTCTTCGCGAAGGACCTCATCGCCACATAACGGCGGGTCCGCATGTCATAGGCTCTCCCCGGGACTCGTACAAGCAAGCACCTAAAGAAACGCCAAGAATACAAAGCCATACTCAACAAAAGAGAAAAATACGTAAAATATGCCAGATGGAAAAGAGTAAGCACACTCACCGGCATGTCAGATCCACTCTAGAGGGCAGCAGTGAGCTCCGCTCAGTGGACTCTGTACCGACACCCTCCGCCTCGACGAATCCCCGTGAACGTATGTAAAGTCCGGCCCAGGCACCGGAACCTCTGGGGGACCTGGCGGGCCATCCTGCCTCTCCCTTGCCAACACCTGTGGCGTCCTCAGCTTCCTCCCAACAAAACCAACCCCGGCCGTCATCGTAAGTCCGGATTTCGCCTACTAAACGGCAACGCAAACCCCGACCGTCATCGTAAGTCCGGATTTCGTCCACTAAACGGCAACGCAAACCCCGGCCGTCATCGTAAGTCCGGATTTCGCCCACTAAACGGCAACGCAAACCCTGCTGTCATCGTAAGTCCGGATTTCGCCCACTAAACGGCAACGCAAACCCCAGCCGTCAGTGTAAGTCCGGACTCCACCCACTCAATGGCAATTCAACCACCGGCCGTCAGTGTAAGTCCGGACTCTGCCCACTCAACGGCAATTCAACCACCGGCCGTCAGTGTAAGTCCGGACTTCGCCTACAAAACGGCAATTCAACCACCGGCCGTCAGTGTAAGCCCGGACTTCGCCTACTAAACGGCAATTCAACCACCGGCCGTCAGTGTAAGTCCGGACTTCGCCCACTCAACGGCAATTCAACCACCGGCCATCAAAGTAAGCTCGAACTCCTTCCCAGCAAGTCAAAAGGGAAGTCGTACAAAGATCGCATATCCCCAGCACCGGCCGTCATCGTAAGCCCGGACCTCGCCCACTAAACGGTAAAACAAGCGCAAAAGGAGCCAGCACTAATCTCAAGGCACAAAATGCCTCCAAATGCCAAACGGCTAAGCAATCCACCGCCATCAAAGTAAGCCCGAAGTCACCTCCTTCGCGGAAAAGCCCCTACTGTGGCCACGATGATCCCTAACGTATAAACACCGGCCATCGTAAGTCCAACCTTTCTCCCTGGGCTGACAAAGCACGAGGCACCTACACCTCTCGCAATCAAAGCTCAAGGCAGCCATGCCTCCACAACCACAGCCAGAAGACGATTCAAGTCCTCACGCATGGCACGCCCATAGCCAGAAGACAATTCAAGTCCTCACGCATGGCACAACCACAGCCAGAAGACGATTCAAGTCCTCACGCATGGCACAACCACGTAAGACGATTCAAGTCCTCACGCATGGCACACCCACGCCGTAAGACGATTCAAATCTCACGCATGGCAAACCGCAAGCCGAAGATGATTCAAGTCCTCATACATGACACACCCGCAGCCGTAAGACGATTCAAGTCTCACGCATGGCAAACCGCGCCGAAGACGATTCAAGTCCTCATACATGACACACCTCAAAATGCCGTAAGACGATTCAAGTCCTCACGCATGGAAAACCGCAGTCAGAAGATGACTCAAGTCCTCATACATGACATCACTATCTCCAGCCCAGAAGGCTTTAAACCACTCACCGGATCACCAGACCGCATAAATCACCCAAACTACTATCTCTCCTAAGGCTTTAAACCACTCGGTCCTAAGACCGTATAAACCTCCCACATCACTATCTCCAGCCCATAAGGCTTTAAACCACTTCACCCGAGATCGCATAAATCACCCAAACTACTATCTCCAAATAAGGCTTTAAACCACTCGGTCCTAAGACCGTATAAACCTCCCACATCACTATCTTCAGCCCGGAAGGCTTTAAACCATTCGGTTCGGGAAGACCGTATAAACCTCCCACATTACTATCTCCGGCCGGAAGGCTTTAAACCACTCGGTCCGAAAGACCGTATAAACCTCCCAAATCACTATCTTTGGCCCGGAAGGCCTTAAACCACCCGATTTGGAAGATCGTAAAATTTCCATCTCAGGACGCCACCACGTCCTCACAATCGACCTCGGCGGTCACAAACCATCTTCTCGTAAGAGTAACCGTCTTCTCGTAAGATTACCCATCTTCTAGTAAGATTGCACACCCTGGATGCCACCACGTCCTTACCACTGACCTCGGCGGTCACACGACACTTCAGGGCACTACCACGCCCGCATACACTCACAATTTCACGACCTCTGAACTACGACCAGGCTTGATTCCCGCCAGGGATACGTAGGAATCCTATCACAGGGTCCAGCCACCGACCTATACGGTCACCCAGGACACCTCCACGTCCTTACCATCGACCTATACGGTCATCCAGGACGCCTCCACGTCCTCATCATCCACCTATGAGGTCACCCACAGGACACCACCACGTCCACACACAGAGTCCCAGTCAGAGGACATCTCACGTCCTCAGACACAACAACGCTCACCCCACACACGAACTACAATCAGGCTTGATTTCCGCCAGGGATACGTAGGAATCCTATCACAGGGTCCAGCCAATTGACCTAAACGGTCACACAACAGGACACCGCCACGTCCTCCCACCGACCTACACGGTCACTTCCTCTCTCAGCACGCGATCCAGATTAGGACCCTTATCTTATCGACGACCCCACTTCCTCCGCAAGTGACGTCGTCGAGGGGCTTCTGTAAGTACCCCAATCTGGATCACTCTCTTCCAAGTACACAGGAAACACCGCAGACTCACAAACGCAGTCTCGAAGACCTCTGGCACTCAAAACCCTCAAAAAACCCTCAGCCAAACCAAGAGAGGAACTTTTCTGGGATAAAAAGGGACAAAAGGACCTCTTGGGAATTTTCAGAAAATTGGAAAAGCATTTAAGGTCCGTACGGACCTCTTTGTTTTAATAATTACTGAATCCCCTTAAAGTCCACAATATTCCCTCAAATCCCGGAGAACATCATTACCCCCTACATGATTGGTCCGTACGGACCTCTTTGCATGCTGAGATGGTCCGTACGGACCTTATTGCAAAGGGAACATCATCATGGCTGAATCTTCATCAACATCACATATTCCCTAAAATCGAGAAAAACCAAAATATTGGATTACCTAGGAGGTCCGTATGGACCTCTTTGCAATTTTCTGGCACTATAAATAGAGGGCTCCCCCTCCCTCATTTTCACACATTTCCCTCTTCTCTCCTCTCCCCCCAGCCTTCAGGCTCCCCTCTAAGACCCTTTGGGGCACTCCCGGCCCCTTTCGGATCCTTTCGAGGCCTTTCGAGCCCCCTCGCGGTGCTCCGAAGCATCCCCGAGCGCTCCCGCGCTGTCCCGAGGCACTCTCGAGGTACTCTGAGGCCCCTCGTGGTACTCCGAGGCCTTGCCTGGTCTTTCCCGAGGCGTCCCGGCTCTTTCCGAGTCAAACCGGCGATCCCAAACCACGCCGAACCTCTGCCCGAATCCAACCAACGATTCCAACGCACGCCGAAACTCTGCCCGGGTAATCCCTGCGATCCCAAACCACGCCGAACCTCTGCCCGAATTCAACCAACGATTCCAACGCACGCGAGAAACTCACGCTCGAGTGATCCTGCCCGATCCCAAGCCTTGCACGCCGAAACTCGTCCGCGGACAACCGGCCCCTTTTCCGAAGCAATCCCGGTCAAATCGTAGGAACACTATTCCAGACCTCAAACACTATTCCCCCGGAAGACAGACACGAACCAACATTGGTAAGGCTTCCTTCCTACACTATTTCAATACATTTCAATAAAGCAGTGTACAATGTAGACATCCGACACAGCATGCATTTTTAAAAGCACATACACACACGCACACAACAGTTAAAGAATGTTAGGGGTATCCGAAAGACTCGTTTTTACGAGGCGACTCGGGTGAGATCTAAGATTCTAATATTCTCTTCCCGAGGAGTCATCTGACCTCCGAACTCAAAATCTCATCACACAACAAAAACAGTTTATTTTTAAACTGATGCCCTTTTTCAATGTTTTGGGCTTAATAAAAACGGCGTGGCGACTCTACAAAGCAAAAACACGGCGAGACACCTCCAACACAAACAGCGCCGCAAGGCCTGCAAAATGCCAGATGTCGGGGCGCGATCGCGCTGCCTCTCGGATCCGGGTAATTTCACTGTGCGAGGGTCTTTTGTAAGTGAATCCCTAATGTCATCATCGGTTGATACTTTGCATATTTTAACGTCTTCTCATTCTTTATGAATTCCTCGAAAAACGTCTAAGTATGTGTTTGGATCGCTGTTGTGAACTTGGTTTCATTGTTTGCATAAATGGCACCACAATTGTCACAACAAAAGTTTCACCGATTAGTGATACTTGGAATATTTCCGAAACACTAATGAACCTTTGATCCAAACTGACTCTTCTAGCCACATCATATGTTACTAAAACTCGGCCTTAGTAGTAGAATCGGCTACAATTTTCTGGTTGGAACTCTTCTAATCAAAACTGCACCTCTAATAAGCATAAACACAAATCCTAATTGCGATTTTAAATTAACTTTGTCAGTTTGGAAGTTAGCATCTATGTAACCCTTACAACAAGATTAACTTCCAACTTTTCAAATGCTAAGAACGTATCCTTAGTTCTTCTTAAGTACTTATGGATCGTCTTAACTGCCATCCAATGGTTCTCAACAGGATCAGATTGGTATCGACTCATCATGCTCAAAGCATATGAGACGTCGGGTCTAGTATAAGTCATGGCATACATGAAAGATCCAAATGCCGAAGCATATAGAACTTCATTAATTTCCCTTTTGCTCATCAGTTGTCATAAGACAATGAATATTGCTAAGAGAAATACCATGACCCATTGACAAGCTACTCTTCTTAGACTCTTCTAAGAACCTTGTCAATGTGAATACTTTGACTCAAACCAATTTATCCTTCTCGATCTATCTTTATAGATCTTGATGCCAAGGATGTAAGCGGCTTCACCCATATCTTTCATTGAAAAACCTTTCCTTGACCAAGACTTGACAGTCTTAAGTGTCGGAACTTAGTTTTTCCAATGAGTAAGATATCATTGTCATAAAACAATAGAAATAATGCTATGCTCCCACTGAATTTCATGCATACACAAGGTTCATCTTCATACTTGATGAAATCAAACTTTTGACCGATTCATCAAAATGAAGATTCCAATTCCTTGAAGCTTGCTTCAACCCATCTCATGGATTTTTGCAACATGCATACTTCATTAGAATTTTTCGGATTGACAAAACTTCGGGTTTTGTACTATACACATCCTTAATAATGTCGTTTGACATCCATTTGTCATATCACATAGTCATAATATGCGATAATGGCAATTTGAAATTCTAATAGACTTCGACATTGTAATTGGCGAAAAGGTTTCAACATAGTCAATACTATGAATTAACCTAAATACCTTTGCTACAATCCTTAGTCATGAAAGTATACACCTCCCATCCATGTCGGTCTTGAAGACCTTCTTCCATCCCTTTAATTTTTACACCTTCAGGTAGCCCAATCAAGTTCCAAACTTGATCATCAAACATGGATTGCAATTCGGACTCCATGGTTCCTAACCATTTATCCAAATTAGGAGTGGACATCGCTTCTAGATAGGAAGTAGGATTGTCATTCTTAATAACTTCCACTTCATTACTTTTCGAAACGAGAAATCAATATTTCTTGAGTTCGGATCGTAACCTATCCGATCTACGATGGACTTGTGCATCTTGAACCGGTTTCACAACTCTTTGTGAACTTGGTTCCATCTCTACTCTTGGTTCCATGTCATCCTCAGGTTCTTGAACCTTTTCAAGATTAATTTTACTCCCACTAGATTTTTTTATTGAGAAACTATTTCTCAAGAAACAAATCGTATAGAGCAACAAACGTTTTGTTCTCTTTGTGGTTGTAATATTAATTTCCGAAAATAACCTTGTTAGATTTGGTGCTAACTTATAAGAGACAGGTCTCTTTACATTAGATTCGCAACCCCAAATCTTCATGAAAGACAAACTAAGTTTTCTTCCATGCCACATCTCATGTGGGGCCTTAGGAACCGATTTAGTAAGGACTCAATTCAGTATAACCACATCATTTCTAATGCATATCCTCAAAAGAAATTAGGAAAGTCAACTTGACACATCATCGAACGAACCATGTCTAACAAGGTTCAATTCCTCCTTTCAGACACACCATTCATAGTGGTGTTCCGTGTGGAGTCAACTCTTGAAACAATTTCACAGTTTTGAGATGATTGTCAAACTCTTGGCTCAAATATTCACTACCTCGATCTAATCGAAGTACTTAATAGTTTTACCAAGTTGTTTTGTATTTCATCTTGAAATGTTCGAAACATCTCAATCGATTCACCTTTGGACTTCATTGGATAGACATAGTCATATCTAGATAAGTCTTTAGTGAAATGTGATGAAATACTGAAGTCTTTCCCTAACAATGCTACTTAATAGTCCACATACATCTCATGCATAATGACCAATAAGTCACTAGCCCTCCCACTATTCTTAGTGTAGGATGGTTTGGTCAATAATCCCAATAAATAAGATCCATATTCCTCAAATGATTCAGAGTCATATCAGTCTAAAAGTCCATGTTAATGGAGTTTAGATATATGTTTCTTATTTATCTGACCAAGCCGGCAATGCCATATGAACGCGTTGTTCATATTGTTCGGTTCAGATTTTCCATTCATATTATAGATATCTTCAATATTATTTTGTTTCTCATCATCAAGGATATGAAGATCATCTAATGACATATGCAATACAATAAGGCATATCATTAAATAAATATAAAACTTCTTATTTTCAATAAGAAAATTATATCCTTCATCATCCATTTAAGAAACGAAAATAATACTCCTACTCAAATCTGGAACGTAGTAACATTTGTTCGAAACAAGTACTAATTCGCTAGGTAAATTGACTTCATAAGTCCCTCATGGCTAATGCAGCAACTCTTGCTTCATTCCCACGCATAGGTTTAATTCACCTTCTTTGAGTAGCTTTCTATTCTTTATTCCTTGCACATTTAAACAAATATGGGATCCATATCCGGTATCATATACCCAAGAACAAGAAGTCGAAAGGAAAATATCTATTATATAGATACTTGAAGTAGTAGCAATCATATTGCCCTTCTTCACCTTTTAGGCCTTCCTAACAAGCCTTGTAACTTTGCTTCCAACGAACAATCTCATTGCAATGGTAGCAAACTGCATCCTTTTGAGACACTTTGGGTTTAGCCTCTTTGGCTTTGACAACTTTTGTCCTAGGTTTAGCAACTTTTGCTTTACATTCTTTTCCTTCCCCTTTTGAACCCATTTCTTGTGTTAACTATTAACAAACTTTGCAGATTGCTCCCTTTTGCATCTCATGCATCAAGAGCCTTCACCACAACATACATCTTTTGCCTAGCTTGTACTTGGAACAATTCCTTTGTGCATTGTGCTAGAACAAAAGCAGTTTTCATGTGTTCTAGGTTCTTCATAAGAGCCTTTAAACATGGTGGCAAGTATAAGGCAAGCAATGCTATTAGAATCATCAACATGTTTCTAATGTTGCTCCTTATTTGCCCTTTGCAACATTTGCAGTGGGTTCAGCAGGAACGGATTCGTCAAGAACATACACATTTACCTAAGAACCATTCTTTAGGCTTCTGATCCAATCAGAATTATTTGTATCGTTCCTTTTGAACTTTGTCCTTCATAAGGACGAATCACAATTATCATTATGTAATGCTACTTCTACAATAAAATATACAAATTATATGAACACATATCAATACCAACACATTTATCATCTAAGAGCAAATAATGTATTTTACAAATACTCCCACTAAATCATACACCTTCCAATGCAAATAAGCATAATATGCATTTAATGGGCTAAGATCCAACTTTAATTTAATCTCAAGTACGCTATGGCGCACCGCTCAAGACTTAATTAATTAGGTAGAAAACATCAATCATATCATATATGACTCTTAGATCTTTTATGAGATTTATTTAAGACATCATATGTCTAAGCATATTTTAATCTCATCTTATGCCTTGGGTCCAAAACCATTTTGATAACCCAATTAAGTTCATCTACATTAAACGTATAGGAACCACCATTTCCTCATCTTGCTCGCAAACGGAATAGAATCAAAGCACCTTGCTATGGCAAGCTCACCCAAAACTATCCGAGTGGTCTCAAGTGTTTTAATCATGGATTGGCATAAAGAACTTAAAAGTTAAATGAAGGTTCTTTAAAGTAGATTATCAGCATATCAACAATGATAATCATAATGTACACCAGGTAAGTTCCCAAGAAAATAGGTGAGCCACAAGGACTGCTTAAGTACCAAATCTTCCTTCGACAGAACTCTCCTAGTCATGCACAATTATACTATCAATTTGAATGCAACATAATCAATACTTTGTATACTGACTTGTTTCTCACAAATAATCAGACTCGTAAACTGACTTGTTTCTCATAAACAATCAGATTCCTTCAAATTTTGCGTAAACTGACTTGTTTCTCATAAACAATCAGAAAACCAAAATTTAATGTTTCAACTAAACATTCAGGAAATTACAATTCAATGTTTCAACTAAACATCTAACAAAACTCTTAACACTTAAGAACAAATAATTCATGCATCGCAACAATTAATTAAAATCACATTTAAATTAATTAAGCATGCATAAATAATGAATTAATCTAGCATAGCCCTATAAACTTAATTTTCAGAAATTTATAGCATCCAGATTAAGACATAAACATATCAGATTATAAACATAATCACAGATTAGCAAGGAAAGATTAACAAATTGAAACTGCTCTGATCAGGCAAAGTATGTCGCGTGACAGAAGCCTTCATAAGACCTGATCTGTCGCGCGACCCTACGATGTCATCAGACCAGATCTGTCGCGTGACAGAGAGTTACCAGATTTGCAGAATTTTCCAGCTCTTATCAATTCCAATCATAAAGCAATTAGATCAATAAAATAGCCCTTTTACAGATTTAATTCATCATAATCAGAAAATGATTTTCACATTGTTTCACATAAACAATCAAAATTCTACCACATACAAAACATGCAATAAGCATATAAATAATTTATATCTTAGTTCTAGCATGTTAATTCAAACTTAACCATACGAACAGGGCTCTGATACCACTGTTGGGTTTTATGGGTCCATGCGCAGCGGAATTAAGCATCTAATAACACAAAACCCAAGCCCTAAGATCCGTTCTATACGATTAAATTGAATTCCTATGAGATAGAATTTACAAACCTTAATTGCTTTCCGGTCTTGAGCTATCGAACAATTTATCGGTGTGATTTTGAATCACAATCTTCGATCTTCAAAACCTTTGAACCTTCAGATTGCTTTGGACAATTTGAACTCTAGGCCTTGATCGTCGTACGAGCGAAGACCCTCTAGTAGTATCCACACGTTAGAATGAACCAAGAACGGTTCTTGAGAATTGCTAGATTCTTAAACCTTAGGAAGAGATATTGAGAAACCTTTTGGTGAGAATTTTCTATTGAAAAATTCGGCTAACATATTAGGGTTTACAGACTGCATATTTATACTACCTTAGTATTGGTATTAGTTTCCTAATCTTATTAGGAAACTGTCTGTCAAACGCCTCAGGCCTTAGTATGTCGCACGACCCAGCACGCCATATGGCAAGGTCCGTCGCACGACTCAGGACTCCATATGGCAAGTTATGTCGCACGATATATTAAGTCAGTTCAGGAACTCTCAATCATTCTTCCTTTGGTTTAACCAATTCATTCTAGTTGTGTGTGACCCAATAGGATTATATTATGTTGGCAATGAGCTCGATCATATCGACCCTCATAAGACATAAGCGGACTCTAGCAAGCCATTATGTCTACCCAAATAATATAACGTAAGAGTTCACGTTTCCAATGGTACACTTCCATTTCTCCCTTTGTCTCACGATGTTATATTGAACACAAGTCATGGTCCACGTCAACTTGTACTTGTTCAATGCTTTCTCGATCTTGAGTATAATGATAATCCAATCGCATTGGGGTGTGGCCACACACTTTCCATCATTATCACTTATCGAGGGGCCCAAGCAAAACATCTCTCTTTCGAGGGACAAATTCCATCTTGACTTATCATCCTTCCCATCATGAATCCGATCATGCCAAAGATAGCCTTTATAAATATCGTGTTAAGATATCGTTTGACTAAAATCAAACATGACTTTCATCATATGTAAGGTCTTGATAATCTCAATTCTAGGGACTAAATGAAGTGACCATATGAGATTTAATTATGACATTTGATCATGACATAAATCTCATACGGGTCAAGTCCAGACACTTGTTCTCTAACAAGTACCCATAATTTCAATGTGCATCTCTATGCATATATTCATCATATGATTATCCATTGACAATTATACTAATTATTCTCTTAATAATTAGGGACGGAGATTATTACAATAAATATGCAAAATGTATAATAATCTAATAATAAACTTAAATGATAAAGATGATACATAACGGTTTTAAGTTAAACATAACTAAAGCCTAGGGCATTACACCAACAGGAAAGAGAAAAAGTGTATAGTAAAATAAATATTGTGAGTGAAAGGTGATGTAGAAAAGAGAAAGTGGGGTAGGGAATAGTTAGTGGATATTTATTGGGAGAGTATGACAAGTGGGTCCCACAAATAAAGAAGTAATAAAAAAATTTCCATTTTTTGGTCGTGCCCTTTCAAATGGAACACTCAAAAAGAAAATTTGTGTCCTTTCGAACGGGACGAAGGGAGTATAAAATTATTACTCAAAATTTATTCGTACTAATAAGAAAAGGCAATATTTATTATGGGAGAGAAAGTAGGTGGGAGAGAAAGTAGGTTGGAATAAGTTTTAAAAACGAGAGAAAGAGAAGGAAAAGGAAGAAAATCTAAATAATTTCATTACTAAGCTTGCTCTTGAAATTTTTTAGGAAGGAATTGGAGGGAAAGGAAAGATTTTTTTAAAACATTTTCCTCATACACAATCCTCCAAAAAGTGAGAGGAAATGGAAGAAAATGAAATGTTGTAAAAGAAACTTTTTGATAAACCTATTTTACCCATTAAATATAAACTTTCTTTTTTTTTTCATTAATAGTAAAAATATAATTTTACATTTTTTCCTTCACATTCATTTCTAACTCGGGAGCACCTCAGAATTAAATCTTTCTTTCCCTTTCCTACCCCTCCCTCTCTGTCCCTTCCCTTTTTTTCTCGCCCTTTAAAAAATTAAAACTCGAGAGCATCTAAGGGATCCGGAAGGAAAAGGAAAGATATTTTTAAAAAGGGGCAGCAAAATCAATGACTATGAGGAATGAGGATGCTCCAAATTTTTCATTTTTTAAGCCATCATTGTAATTTGTAAGTAAATTAGATTGTGCAATGAGTTAAAAATGTAATGGAAAGATATTTGGGCAACTGACGTACTCTCTACGTCTCAATTTAATATTTTTATTTTTCTTTTTAGTCTTTTCTAATTTAAAATTTTTAGTTTCTTTATTATTTAAAATATATAATTCACTTGTCATACTCACAACAAAAAATCACTACAAAAAGTCACTATACTTTCTTTATGCTACTTTACTTTTTATATAAATAACATTTTTTTTTAATTTATATATCAAATCAAACTAATAAAATTAAACCGAAAAGTAGGGAGGGAGTAACTTTTAAAGTTTTGGATAGAAAACTAGCATAACTATTTTCGTTAGTGTCGCTTTCATCTGCCACATGACTGCTATGGAGTACTCATGTGCTCTAACCTTCAACGATTTAAAGCGGTAGTGACATTGCCGACTTTGAAGTCGGTATTATCAGTGCAACTTAAAAAATGAGTTTTCTAAATAATTTTTAGCATAAAAGAAAAAAAGAAAATACAAAGTTGGTAGTATTAGTGCCGACTTCACTTCAAAACTTCATTAGTACCGACCAGGGGCGGACCCAGGACCAAAATCAAGGGGGTTCACAATTACATTACCTAAAAGCTTCAAAAATTAATTGTTTTCTACATGACTACTTACGACGATTACAACAAACACAAAACATACTAAATTTTTCTCTTAAGTGTTTTCATACTATTCAAATCTACAAAAAAATTAAAAAATCTACAAAAAAATTAAAAAATTAAGAAAAAACCACCAATCCTAAAAAAAATTAATAACACCATTAATAAAAAAAATACTAATTTATTCATGTGAAATCTCATTTTGAAAAGCCCTAATTCTAAAACCCCAAATTGATTAATAAATCAATAATATGAATCCTAAATGAAATCATAAATTGAAATCTAAAGAGAAAACCCTAAATAAGAAATTCCAAATTAATCAACAATAAAATCCTAAATTGAAATTCCAAAAATTAAAACTTACCAGAAAGTAGAAAGAGGGATTAAATCGGAGGTGGAGCCGTGGAGCGGTGGAGGTGAAGATGGGTTGGATTGGTGGAACGATTTCGTCGCCTCGGACTCGCCTTCGCTGTCGCCGCAACCTTTTCTTTTTTCTCTTTTTTTTTCTCTTCCGTCTCCTTCTGTTCTGTAAAAGGCGCTGTTAATTTTTTTAAGCGTCTGCCTGCTGTGTTTTGCCAAGGGAGTGTGTCGAGTGGTATGTGGGGGGTGCACTTAGTAAAATTTTTTTTTTTTTTTTACATATCAGCGTTGAATTTGGGGGGTTCACGGCCACCCCTTTGGGTGGCCTTGAGTCCGCCCCTGGTACCGACAAAGGGGTGGCCTTGAGTCCGCCCCTGATACCGACTTCACAAAAAGTGGTTAATTGGTGCATACTTTGCCAACATGGGTTTTTTGATCCATAATTTTTTTTTAAATGTAATATTTGGAAAAAAAAGAATTGTGACTTTTGTGGCGATACCTTTCTTATTATTTGTAAAGGGAAAATACAATGTTGCAAATTTGTGGGGAAATAGCACTTTATTGTCACTAAGTTCACATAAAGTTGTAATGCAGGACTTAAAGTTTCATTTTTTTACAATTTAGTATATATGTTCACTCTTTGTTGCAATTCAATACAAAAATGGATGACATCTGACAAAACAAACAAAATAGACGAAAAATATAACGAGCATCTTTCAAATTCATAATTTCAATCCCTGAAGTATTATATTTTTAGAAAAATAAATTATAACAATAAATTCAGATAAATAAAACCTTATTAAATAATAACATATAAATGATTTAAAAAACATATAAATAACGTTTATATAATAAGTTTGAAAAGTACAAAGAAATCTAAAAAGAGAAAAATATCAATTTTTGTATTAGCTTTCTAAGAAAAAATGTATTCCCTCCGTCCCAGAAAATACGTGATATAAGAAAATGTTTATTTTTCCTTTTTTTTCTTTCCTCTTATTAAAAAGAGTATTCACCAATTTCTTCTCGCTACGGTGAGGGAGGCAGTGGCGAGTGGGGAAGGGAGAGGGACGCTATAGAGAAGGTAAAAACCGTATTTTAGTCACTAAACTTTAGCATTTTTTAAAATATTCTCACTGAACTAATATTTTTCAAAATGTTGTCACTGAACTTTCACAATTTTCAAAAAGTGCTCACTCTGTTAACAAATTCGCTAACAACCTGAAGAAATTTAGCCACGTGAATTAACGTGACTAATGTTTGTTAAGTTTTATCAACAAATATATGTTAACGTTGTTGACATGTATGATGAATACTCCAAATTACTCAATGTAAAATGTCACTAACACATAATTTTATAGGATATATTATAAATTAATTGCGAAAGAAAAATCATTTACTATAGATCGCATTTAACAAAAAAAAAAAAAAAGTCATGTGAGGTCATGTGGCTTAATTGTTTTTTAGCGAATTTTTTGACTGAGTAAGCACATTTTGAAAAATGAAAAAGTTCAGTGATAACATTTTGAATAAGACTAAAGTTTAGTGACTAAAATATAATTTTTGCCTATATAGAAAGAATAGTTTTTATTTTTTCAATGTGACAGATAGTTATTTGAGAAGTTTGGAGAAATTATTTTAAAAGAGTATTATTTTTGTGTTAGAAAAAAAAAGATTATATATTAATGCTTAGGCTTATTTATAAATTTTGTATACATTTTCGTAAAGAATATGTATTTTTTAGCAAAATTGTATAATTTTTCTGAAAGAATCTGTAAATAAAAAATTATTAATTTTTTTTAATGTTTCTCTATTTTCACACGTATTATATTAATTTTTCAAAATCTTTTATATGTTTTTATTTAATAGTAATGATTTTTTTATTAGAGTTATTATTAACATTCCGTCTATTTTGTGAACTTTTATCAAGTGTGATACATTTTTGCCTGAATTGCAACAAATTGTGAACGTAATCTCCTAAATTATAAAAAATAAAACTATAAAATCTACATTGCAATTTCGTGATGATAGTAAAGCACTATTTTACCTATCTATAAATATATTAAACCAAAGTCGTTCCTAAATTTGGCAAGTTGAAGCCCAAAAATGTCACTATCAAAGGGCTGAAAATAGAAATTGATTCAACACATGGTTTTAGCAAATAATTTTGGAACATGGGTGGAGAGAAAGTGGAAAAATGATCTATACTACTCACACTCTTTGAAAACTTTTGAAAATGTGCAATTTTTTTTCGTTTTCATTAATTAATCAACACTAGGTGTCTAGACTAGGTTGCAATATTTGAATGTTTTCTAATTATATCTTTAAAAAATAATTGTTTAATGAGCTTTAAAATTTATTGTTTTTAATTCAGAAAAATTGAAAAAAATACCTCATTTTTAGTCTAATAAACTCATTAAACAGTTATAATCTAAATATATATTCTTAAATTTTAGACTAAATTTATTGTTTTCTAATTATTAATTAATAACAGTTTTTTTTTTGTATTAACGATTATTTTTAAATTTAGATGTGGATATTTAATTTGTTTTTTTTCATTTTTAGTCTAAAATTTAAGAATATATATTTAGATTATAACTACATTTCTTATGTGTTTGAGATAGATGACCATTAGTTAGACATTTTTTTTTACTTTTGTCAAAAAAAGAAAAAGATTTTATTTTTAAAAAATAAAAAATTGAAGAATGTGGAGATAATATAGATTACTATCGGGAGACCCGAGGGGGGTATTTAATTTGTTTTTTTCATTTTTAGTCTAAAATTTAAGAATATATATTTAGATTATAACTACTTTTCTTATGTTTTCGAGATAGATGATCATTAGTTAGACATTTTTTTATTTTACTTTTGTCAAAAAAAAAAAGAAGATTTTATTTAAAAAAAATAAAAAAATTGAAGAATGTGGAGATAATATAGGTGACTATAGGGAGGACCGGGGGGGGTAAGGAAAGTTTTGGAGGCAAAAATTGGGTATTTTTTATTTAAAAAATAAATTCATCATGTTATATAGTAATTACTATTAATGCATGTTTGTAGCCTTATAGATCCGGATTATTAGGCTTAATAGTTGAAAATCTCATTTATTTTTTCAAAAAAAAATAAATATGAATGATAGAAAAAATAGAGTATTATCTTTCAAGAAATAAAAAACTATTTTTTAATATTATCAAAAGATTTTTCTTTACATTTTTTTTAATCAAAACCTTCTTACTTTGAAAATTATGAATTTCATTAAACGAACTTATTTCTGGAAATTGTCGAATTTCTAGGCTTAAAATTGGAAGCTACTTTTTTATTCATTGAACTTAGCTACTTTGTTTTGTGTGTTTTTTTAACGATTTTTAGCTACTTTGTTTAAAAAATAAAATTCTTTATTACTTGATAATTATTATTAATTTATGATGACATATTTTTTTTTATAGAAATAGAGTATTTCGTTTTTTTATTTTGTATCTTCATTCAATGTTTTGTTATCATAAAATTAAATAAAATTTAAATATAGTATAATAATTTTTAAAATGGTGCATTAATTTTTTTTTAAATGGTTACTAATATAAATAATATTTTAAAGTAAAAAAAATAATCTTTTTAATGTGAAAATCGAAAAACCGAGAAAACTAAATGGGGGGGGGGGGAACGGAGCCATGACTCTATTTTTTAGTTTATATACATAATTTAGGGGTGATGGGCTGACTATGAGAAAAAAGTTAAATTTCTCTTTGTATTGGAAGTAAAAAATATCATTAAATGCGAAGATAATTTATTTGCAGTTGATTTGGGATTTTTGGGTGGCAGATTGAAAGTTGTCCACAAAATCTTGTTAACGAAATTAATTGACGATATTTATGATAACATCTGTAATGGGCTCAATACACTCTAATTAAAAACAATAATAAAATTATTACATTTATAATTTTGTAAGCAAATTTTTGTAATTATTTTTTGTCCTTACTATTACCCAATTAGTATAGGAGAGAGAGAAAAAGGTTGGTTAAAAAAAAGTGAAAAAATGTTTTAAAAAAATTATAAAAGGTGATATGTGATTCTATTTTATAAGCTTCAATTTCTTCGAGCAAATCTTTATTTTTACTCTCTCTATTTTAAAATAAATATAAAAAATTAGATTTTCTCTTAATTAAATAGCAAATTTGAAAAATTATTGAACATTCATTTTAGAGATTTAAAAAGGTTTGCATGCATATTTCGGAGAGAATAGCCTACTATGTGGATTTTCTTTATTTTTTATTGAAAGATATCTTGAAAAGTATTGATTCGAGTAGAAGTGAAACACTATTTGGTAAAAAAAATTGAACGGTATAAACCGAGATACGAACATGGGTTTGCCTGAGCTGGGCCCAAATGGATGGGGCCATTAACATAATCCAACATCCAGGTATCAGGGCCGAGGAGAACCTTCCTCATATGCCGAGGAGAATACACCTCGGCCTTATGTCTTCATGCTTGGGCCGTCAAATCCCGAGACATCCTCAAGTGACGAGGAGAGAAAAGTTCTTATCTCGGCATATCATCCAAGTGACGAGGAAACCAAATCATTTACCCCGGCATATCTCCGTGTCGGCCATCATCAAACGACGAGGAAGCAGAATCATTCACCTCGGCCTATTTACTAAGGCTGAGGTAAAACATTTATGTTCCTCGGCATTTCGGCTAGCAGTTTACACAGTCCTTATTCAACAAGGATTATACATTCATGATCCAATCAGGATTATAATCACCAACACCAATTCAAGTCAAACAATGACTCCTTAACAGATATAATTCTCTTAGGATTATATCTTATCTCTTTACAAGTTCACTTCTACATGGATTCTATCAATCCATCCCTATAAATACAAGCCATAATCTCAATATTTTGGTACGTGACTTTTTACATTGCAGAAGCTCTGTCAATTTGTTTTTTCACATACAAACCGTGAACTTACTCTCACGCCGGAGGGCTTTTAGCCGGATCCGCCCCGACTTAGTTTACGTGTTTTCTCTTATTTTCAGGCCTTGCAATCACCGGAGCATTCATCGCTTGGATTTGGGGCGATTGTGATTTTGGCATCATCAATTGGTTCCATTCTGGAAATCGATTCAAACACCCTTTGTTTGGCCTGGAAAAGTCGCCTGCAGCCTGTTTTCGGCCGGAAATTTTCTAGTTTGAACGAGAAATTTTTGTTCCGTTTGGGCTCTGTTCTTGTTATCGCCGGATTCTGCGAAAAATTCGGTCGGAATCTGCCAGTTCGCGTCTGAAGTGAATTGTTTGGCCTGAATTTTTTGTGTTGGAAAAATCGCAATTGGCTGTTTGTTTGTGGTCAAAATTTGCCCTAATTTCGGCCAGAAATTTGGATCTTTTGGAAATTGTGATTTTTGGAAAATTTGCACTTGGTAATTTGCTGTTGACTGACAATGGACGGACAGTTTACGAGTGTTACGGCTGAGGACCCTACCCAAGTGAATGGGGGGAACACTGGAGCCGAGGAGCTGCCTCCTCCTCCTCCTCTACCTCGGCCCGAGATGCCCCTCCTCCCTCGCCGCGACCCTTCGTTCCAAGGGTCGGGTTAATCTTAGAGGAGAAGGCGCTGAGCTTCCTCGTCCCACTCGTGCTCGCGAAAAGCAAGTGGGAAGGAAGAAAACAAAGAATGCCGACGCCGGTCAAGCAGGAGGAAGTCAACCCATTGACCGACGCTCTTTGTTACATAAGCAAATGGAGACATTGCAAAGGATGTATGAAACCCATGCCGCTCTTTTGCAATTAGACCCAGATCACTCCATGGCTGAATTCATTAGGCCATCAATGGGCCCACCTCTGAGAAGGGAACAAGGTGAACAACAACCTCCTCCCCCTCAAGACCGCCATTTGACTGCCAAAGCAAGCTCCCTGAGAACCTACCCATCCTCGGCATGACAGTAAGAAGAAGGACCAGGTGGTTGACCTGAGAAGCCACTTAACCCCTAGGGAAGAGGAAGTAAACTCCAAGGACCTAAGGACGAGACTCAGCTTGAACAGGCGCCTGTCCCCTGCTCGTCTAATCATAGCACCTCGGCGTCCTGATTCTCCTCGTCCTCATCGATCTCGCCATGACTCTCCTCGTCCTCGGCATCGACGTGACTCTCCCCGTCCTCGTGCTCGTGAATTTGCTAGGCCGAGGACCCCGGAGACCATACGAGGATGATTCTTGGTGGTCAAGACTTGGAACCAAGGCGTGATAAAGCCCCCTCCAAACGGGACAACCACCGACATGACGCGGAGCACAGTAGGGTGAATGATCGCCCCAAAGATAAATCAACCAGAAGCTCTCAACGAAGCACTCGCTCAAGCAGTGAGAAGGGAACAGAAACAAAGCGTGGGAGGCATTGAAGCAAAGGCTAGATGACATGGAGATGGGAAAGAAATTCAATGACGATGATTATGACTGGGCAACTCGTCCATTTTCCTTGAGGATAACTGCGGCTCCACCTAATCCTCACCTCAAACTCCCTAATTTCAAGAAGTACAATGGCACTACTGATGCAAAAGACCACGTGCAAGGTTTTGAACAAACTATGAATCTCCTCACCACTGCTGATGACTTGCTGTGTAAAGCTTTCGCGAGCACCTTCTCCGGAACTGACTTTGACTGGTTAGTGAGCTTAAAAGAGGTAGCATCGATTACTGGAGAGGCATAAGGAGAATGTTCTTGGACCACTTTGCCACCGCTGGTAAGAGGAAGATGAGGCTGGCCGACTTGGCCAACATTGAGCAGGGAAAGGGAGAGACCACCCTCAGCTATTATAATCGGTTCCGAAAAATGGCAGACCAGGTTGAAGAGAGCCTCACTGATAGGGAGGTCATTGTTTGTTTCAACTCTGGCTTAAAATCTGGTCCCCTCGTTTATGAACTCTCAGCCCGGGAACCTCAAACAAAGTCCGAATTATACAAGGTGGCTTATGCCATTTCCATGGCTGAAGATAAAACAAAGAAAAGGGGAGGCGACAAGACGGAAACCGAAACGACGGGCACTCGCCAGAATGACAATGGGAATGGCAAGGGTTCCAAAGGGAAAAATAAAACAAGGAGCACTGAGAAGCTTGAATTCACCCCTCTTACAAAACCCATCTCTGAAATCATGCAGCTAGTAAACCTTCCTCCACCCCGTCCGCTGACTGACAAGCCAAAATTCCCTCGTAACATGAGCAAATACTGTGATTTTCACAAAGACCACGGGCACACCACTGATGGCTGTTGGGCCCTCAAGAAAATAATCCAAAAATGGGTCGACGAGGGAAAGTTAGATCGTTATGTCATGAAAAAAGACAACAAGCGGAAGCGGAAGGAAGAGGAAAGTGAAGATGACGACAAAAGAGAGGATGAAGACCGCAGGCCTCCTAGGGCCAAGTTACATGTGATCCGTGAAGAAATTACTTCCACTAGAAAGCTGAGGGACCAGATCCATGAATTAAGCAAAGTTTACCACGTGCCTGCTTGGATTCATAAGGCTGAAGAGGTCATCAGTTTTTCACCAAACGAACTGGCAGGGAGCCGTGCTGCCCGTGAACAACCCTTGGTGATAAAGGGTCGAATTGACAATGTGGAATCAGAAAGATTACTTGTGGACACGGGGGCCTCCCGCGACATTCTGTATTATTCCGCTTTCCAACAGATGGGATTGAAAGACACTGTACTGGAACCATATCATGGTAGGCTCGAAGGATTCACCAACCATAAGGTTGGAGCTAAGGGGACCGTGGAGCTAGAACTTGAAGTCGATGATCATCCCTTCCTAGCCAAAGCCACAGTCAATTTCATAGTCATGGATTTAACTAGTGATTATCATGCTATCATAGGCATTCCAAGTCAAGCTAAACTTGGGATGGTGGCCTCCCTTCCCCACCAACGAGTTAAATTCCCCACTCGTGCTGGGATTGGATGTGTGAGGGCAACCCCCAAAGACTTCTTGGAACATGTCGTGAAGAGCAGAAAGAAATCCAAAAGTGTGGAGATAGACACCCCCGAGGAAAACATCAAGATCTCAAAGTCTCAAAAAACCACCGAAACTAGCTCCAAAATGAGCTATATCCATGAGGTGCTTGATGATGAGGACGAGCCTATGGTCCTAGAAATTGCAGATGACCAAGGCATAGTCCTACCTGTACCTGAGGAAGAGCCTATGGTCCAAGAAATTGCAGATGACCAAGGCATAGTTCCGCCCGTATCCGAGGAAGACCCTGTTCTCATCAACGGCCAGAACTCGGGGGCCAACCGCGACCTAGGGAAGGTCATTCTCCCCGATGTTGATAAACTTACGGAGGAAGAAGGCCTCAATGTGAACGACAACGAAGGAAGAAGAATTAGAGAAATCATTATCGAATTTCTAGAATTTCGTGACGGCCCTGAAATGAAACCTGTAGATGAGCTGGAAGAGGTAGTCATAAATCCCGACTATCCTGAACAAAAAATCAAACTCGGGGGCCAACTATCTCCAGAAGAGAAAGAAAGAATCATCTCCCTTCTGAAAAACAGTCTCGACGTCTTCGCTTGGAGAGTCGAAGACATGAGAGGGATCAATGAAGAAGTAGCCCTCCACCGCCTGGAAGTTGATCCTTTAGCGAAGACTATCTCCCAGACAAGGAGAAATTTTGCAAGGGACAAGGAGGAAGCTATAGAGGAAGAGGTGCAGAAATTACTTAGCGTCGGAATAATTCGTGAAGTCAAGTACCCCGTTTGGTTGGCTAATGTAGTTATGGTGAAGAAGCAAAATGGGAAATGGCGTATGTGCATGGAGCTTTCTTGATCTAAACAAAGCACACCCCAAGGACAGCTATCCTCTCCCCAGAATTGACAAGTTGGTTGACTCCATTGCTGGACACCAAACTCTCAGCTTCTTAGATGCCTATTCAGGCTATCATCAGATAAAAATGGCGGAAGAGGACATTGAGAAGACGGCCTTCCAAACACCTGAGGGAAATTACTGTTACATCATGATGCCTTTTGAGCTCAAGAACGCGGGTGCCACATACCAACGGATGGTGAATCAAGTGTTTGCAAGCCAAATAGGTCGCAACATGGAAGCTTATATTGATGACATGGTCATAAAGACCAAAGAAGGCAGTCACGTTCCTGACCTGAAAGAGACAATCCACAACCTCCGAGCTAACAACATGAAGCTGAACCCAAGCAAATGCGTATTTGGAGTAACGGCTGGAAAGTTCCTAGGCTTCATGGTATCACAAAGGGGAATAGAGGCCAACCCTGAAAAAATTAAGGCGCTCATGGACATGAAGGAACCTACCACGATCAAGGAGGTTCAAAGATTAAATGAAAGAATAGCTGCCCTTGGAAGATTCATCGCCAAATCTGCCGAAAAGTCACTGCCCTTCTTCAAGGTATTGAAGGGTACCAAGAGATTCTCCTAGACTCCCGAATGCTCTGAAGTATTCCTCCGGTTGAAGAAGTACTTGGGTTCCCCTCCCTTGCTCAGCATTCCGACTACCGGTGAGATGCTATATGTCTTCCTAGCTGCCACTGATTATGCTGTCGCAGCTATCTTAGTCCGGAATGACGAAGGAGTTCAGAAGCCTATCTACTATGTCTCTAAGGCACTGTCCGACGTGGAAAGCAGATACTTTAATGTGGAGAAGATAGCGTACGCGCTAGTCATTGCCTCGAGAAAATTAAGTGCCTATTTTTATGCACATCCTATCACCGTATACACAAATGAACCATTGAAGAAGATACTACATAAGTTGGACGGCTCCGGATGTCTCCTTAATTGGTCCATCGCTCTCACTGAGTTTGATATCACTTACCAACCAAGGAAGACCCTCCTGGCACAGCCTTTGGTTGACTTCATGGTCGAGACTGCCTTTATGGGTGAGCATCTCCCCACCTCTCGGAAGCAAAACGCCCCAGAGGATAAAGACTCTCCCATTGAACTCCCACCCAACTGCTGGATCCTGTATACGGACGGATCAGCCACAAAAGAAAGAAGCGGAGCTGGAATTGTACTAGCAAGCCCAGAAGGAGAATATACTATGCAAGACGCCATCCGTTTCAAGTTCCCTGCCTCCAATAATCAAGCTGAATATGAAGCTCTAATATTTGGCATTGAGTTAGCCTCCTTCTATGGAGCAACTAAGGTGGCGGCTTTCTGCGACTCCCAACTCGTTGTCAAACAAGTAAAGGGAGAGTATAATGCCCAAGACCCCACCCTTGCCAAGTATAGAGACCTGGTCCTAGATATGACGAAGAAGATGGAATTTTTCGAGCTCAAACAAATTGGCAGGGAAGATAACCAAGTCGCAGACGTTCTCTCCAAACTGGCAACCATGGACGTGTCTAAGACCAGTCCATATGTAGTTTATGCCGAGGAACCTGCTTACGAAAGACTACAAGTCATGATCTTAGATGGAAAGGAGAGATGTTGGATCGATGACTACATTGAATACATTGAGAAAGAGAAACTCCCCGAAGATGAAGCTCAAGCCAAACTCATCAAGAAGAGGTCTCCAAGGTTCGTGGTAATGAGCGGAGTCCTCTATCAAAGATCTTTCACGAAGCCCCTGCTAAGGTGTGTCTATCCCAAGGAAATTGAGAACCTCTTGGCAGAAGTACATGAAGGCGTTTGCGGCGGACACCCGGGGGCCAGAACCTTAGCTGACAAGATCATATCGCTAGGTTACTACTGGCCAAACCTAAGGGAAGACGCTGTAAGTGCTCCAATTTGAGCTTGTTAGCATTTTCGTTAGAAAATTAACGAAAGTTATAACATTACTAACATTCCTAACTTTTCTAACAAAGTAAGGGTAAAATGGGCATTGCCATTTAAAGTTAAACCAAGAAAAGAATCTCAAAAAGCAAAAGAAATAAGAAAAATCCGAATTGGGCAAGTTGAAAAACATAAACTGCTGGATTTTTGAATTTTATTCTTCTTGTCCAAAGCCTGAAGCTGTAATTAATGAACAGTGCACGCTGTCAATCATATCCGCGCGGACATGTTTGTCAATTTCAGAGGGCTATAAATTGAACCCTCCTCTCTCAGTTTACACAACACAATTTGATCACGGCAACGAAACTCACGGCGAAATATAGAGAGAAAACAGTGGGAATCCTTAGATTGCCACCATTTTCTCTCCAATCTTTCCCAAATCTCACTCACTCACAAACACTTCAAATCACTCTCATACATACTCTCATACATACACCAATCCAAGCTCAAATCACCCTATAGGAGGAGGATTAGAGAGAAAACATAGAGGACTTCATTGTTATCTACTTGTTTTCTCTTTAACCAACTCAAATCATCAACCCTAAACACCCTCAAACACTCTCATATTCAAGCCTTAAACACTCTCACATTCAAGCCTTCAAACACAAAACACAAGGAAGATAGGTATAACCTCCCTCTCCTTACCCTAAAATTCATCCATGCATGCATTTTCAAGCTACAAAATGTAGTTCTTTCATCTTCTTACTTTAGATCTAAGAAGATCACCATGGAAGACCATCTCCATGGATGATCTTCTACAAAGATCAAAATTATTTTCAAGTTCTCTTACTTTCTTGCAAAGAAAACTCATTTTCAAAACCCTAAAAACCATTTTCATACATCAAATCTCATTTTCAAAGGATAAAATTCCCTTTCCCAAGCAAATGAAGTGCTTAGTCCTAATGTACCCCAAGGATGGTTTGATATAGTTGATTCACCACTAAAATGTCAAGTGATCACTAATCAAAACCTAGGGAAATGGGGACAAGCATGGATGCAAAATCCCCTTTAAAATCATATTTTCTTTCTTGAGAAGTTGCTGTCCAGTAGCAATTTTCTCAGACCTCAGTCCATGGTATAATTTTTTGTACATAGATAAACTTGGAATTTGGTGTTGACTACAAAATACTTTTTGTAGCCAACATCTAGAGCTTTCCAGACATATTTTTACTTTATTTTTTACGTGAGTAAAACTCCATTTTTCAAATTTTCTTTTAAAGGTCAGCTCATCAGTCTCTGGAAATCCAGATTTCAGATCTGAGATTTCCAGAAGGTTTTGACCCCTCAAATCATCTCCAAAATGAAAAGTTATTTTACAGAAACCTTTTTTAAGGTGTTTTGAACATTTTTTATTCCCGGACTTTTCCAAGATTCTGGAGTTTTCAAGCCCTAAAGTCCATTTCAAAGTCAAGGGTCAACTGCCTTTTTCATTCTGGCAGAAATGGTTTTCAACTTCCAAAAATCTTTTGAGTTCCAAATCTCAACCCAAAAATCATCCAAAAAATCGTGGGATCAGTTTAAAGCCTTAAAAAGAGTTCCCAATTTTTACTTACCTCAGTTTCAACTTATTTTGGCCAAAACACACACACACACACACACACACACACACACACAACAAAGGATTTTGAATGTTTGGAAGACTCGTTTTTACGAGGCGTTCCGGGTGCACACTAACGTCCTTCCCGGCACGTAACGTGACCTCCGAACCTAAATTTCTGATCTCGGGCTTTTTTTCAAAGTTTTGGCCCTTAAAACAAAAATGGAGTGGCGACTCCGTTTTGATTTTCAAAAAAAAATCGGGTACATCACAGTGGCGACTCCGCTGGGGACTAAGCTTTTTTTTTAAAAAAAATGGTATTTGGTATATTGGTGGAAACCACTAAATTTCCCGTTATCGCCTCCTAACACGAGTCGGGGATAAATTGTGGTCTAACAATCCCACGTACCGGTATCGCCATTTTCAAAAAAAAAAGCTTTTGAGGGTCAAGCTTCCGTCCCGGCTTTGAAAATCATTTTTGTGTGTGTGTTGATTTTTGCACAGTTTCATGTTGTTTTGGCCGCCTCGGAGAAAGTCAAAATTTTGACTGTCGGAATAATGTCCCTAACTGTCGGAAGTTTCGTGCTTATGTGCTTATTAAAAATTTCAAAAAAAAAAATTTCAAAAAAAAAAAGATTTTCAAAAAAAAAAGAGAAAAAGAAAATTTCCAAAAAAAAATCATGCATCATATTTTTAAGACTCATAAAAAAATCTCTATTTTACTCAGAAAAAGAATATAGACTGCTTGCACACTACGCGCACGTGACCGTACACGCACACTACGTCCTTAACCCGGGGAAATCCTTGTCGCGGTCCGTTTGGTCTTATTACGCCTCTCGGATGAGCACGGGACTACCCAAACATCCCGTGGAGCCTCGTGTCGACCATGCACTTGTCCGTGACACACTTTGTACGAGACCCGGTTGGTTTTTAGTGCAGTACGTGTCATGCCCTGTCCGTGTATAGACCTTTCCTTTCAAGCCTTTGTCGGCATACCGACTCAATATCTTGCGGGGACCCTTATCAGTCGAAGTTACGCCGGTTTTCCGCCGCGGACTTTGACCAAGATATTGACCGGCGCCTTGACTTCGGCTCGGCGGCACAAATTATACACGACTCCCGGCATTGACCGAGTCATCAAGGATTAATGAATATTCCATGCCTAATTACGGCTTAGCGACGACAAGTCAAGATCAATTGTGGACGCTTATCGGTCAAATCATGCCGACTTTTCGTCGAGCCCTCGGACATGATCTTGACTTTTGACGTCAGCTTTGTCCGTAATTTACATCGAATGCTCGTTAAGACTCGATTACACCTTGAGACTTTTAGGATCGTTTTCTTTCGGTCGGTGGGACCCGCTTGCCCTATAGGACCCTCGCCGGGGCTGTCCACCACTGGGAGGTCGAAATACGGGTGGAATACGAGGGGCTTATAGACGTAGTGACGGGGCCCACTGATCCGGGAATCGAGTAGTTTGCGAAAAAGAAGAGCAATCTTTTCCAACCGATTAGGTTAATAAAACATGTTTTAAGTAAACGTGAACAAATAACTGCATGTTGCATGAGCCTAAAGCCCAAACACCTACCCTCCTTCCATTCCCAGACATCTGAACCTTCGTGTCCTTTCCCCCATTGCTCCGCACAAAGCTTGGTTTCGGGCACCGGGTCACCGTTTGATCAGTTGGGAAGAGTCAAGCGCGTCGTCGGCTTCGCCGTTTGTTCCGACTCCGGGTTTGAGAATGTCTGCATCAGCCGGTAATGATGGGGATAACATTGCTCCGTCCTCCAAAATCCCTCGAACAGGACCGCATGTGGATCCGGTTGGTAGAACAGATGAGACTTCGACATGAGGCTCAAATTGATGACCTGCGGGGGTAGTCGCAAGTCATGGTTTGACTATCGGTCTCAATTCCGATGGCACTTTTACCGCAAAGAAGGAAGAGGGTTCTCCTCCTCTTCTTAATAGTCCCGGATACATCAAGATGCTACCCCAAGATTCCTATGTTTCCACCGCCGGGACTCCTGCCCGCCGACTTACGGGGCAAGCGGCCCCCAACAGCGATCGGGGACGAAAGAGTTCGGTATACGTCGGTTGTCCCCTCTCAAAGTGATGATCCCACAAGTGTCGGCTGAGTGATGAAAATCGAGGAACGATTGAAGAAATATGGTCGGCCATCAAAGCCACGGAAGAACGCCGGAAACGGACGGCGAGGCTTGGATTGAAGAGGCCACACGCCACTTCGGGACCTTAACAATATCCCAGCGGCAGGGCTACCTGAAGGACAAACATGTGCCCGTTCCCGGGACCTCAATATCTCTCATTATCCGGCGGAGTCCAATCACTCGCTACCGAGACAAGCCCGGCGACGGATCCCCTCGGACCCGGTTCCACTCAAAGTCATTCCCGGCCACCGCTCGGCACGAGGTCCCAAATCCGCCACCAGTAGTGGGACACATTTGGTGGGATATTTGTGGCTGTCCCTGCCTTGAAAGGGATTATCGGGGTTTGGATACACGAGGACCGTCCTCCTAAGAAAAAGAAAATTTCCTCCCGGCAAAAATTGAAGGAGAGATTCGAGGCGGTGATAACGGCGTGGGAACGCTCGGGGAGCTATGCGGGGATTTGATTATTATGTACTCTACTCCGGTCGGTCTTCCCCAAGCAAAAAGGGGTAAAAGAGCGAGAAAAGCCTTGCCAACGACGGAGTTGAGACCTTCGGATACGCAGAATGCTGCAGACGTGAAGTCAGGCCCCCTCGGGGTCGGCCAAGGTTCGGTTGTCCGGCTCCCGAGTATTCACCGATGAAGAAAAACCGACGCCGGTCTGGCGCTCCCACTCAATCCAACATGTTATTTGGAGATAGCAACCGCCACAAAAGGCATCGGTATAACCCGGGGGCTTCGGCAAAGGCTCTACCTCGCAAGAAAAGCACGAAGTGGCTGGCTTGATTACTCTCATCTCGAGACAAGGACCAAATCTATGATCCTCACCTATATGGTAGCATGATCACCTTCTGCGACGAAGATTTGCCAAGAGATGTCTCCCGACACAATGAAGCTTTGTACATCACTATTCGGCTCAACACCATATCACTCCACAGGGTATTAGTGGACAATGGATCATCGGTAAACGTCCTTCCCCTCATCATGATGAGGGCCCTCCGCATAAATGAAAGGCGCGTGATCCCATCTACCCGGACTGTCAAGGCCTACGACGGTTCGTCTCGTCCCATCCTGGGGACGGTGACTGCGGAACTGCAGTACGAAACCCAAATGGTGCCCGCAAAGTTCCATGTAATGGATATCCCCTCGAGTTCACGGCTCTACTAGGGCGCCCTTGGTTGCATCACATGAAAGCCATAGCCTCCACTCTCCACCAATGCGTCAAATTCATCAACCGGCAGGGAGACCTTGAAGTCATAAGGGGTGACAGTTTCCACATAGGGAACGAAGCTGAAACAATAGCCAAGAATGCCCACGCGTCAAACACCGGGGCTACATCCTTCAAGAGGCAAGTCTCGCCGGCATCCTTTGGAATCCGGCGATGCCAACTATGTCAACACACTCAAGCGAGCAGACTCAGAAGAAGTTCGATTCATCAAATTTAATTGTTATTTCCAACACTTGGAGGCGTCTGGAAGGAAACGTTGAACACCGCCATGATACGAGCACACAAGTCTCCGGTCCTCAATCACGGATTTGTCGGCATTACGCAAACCCATTCTTTGGCCTCGCCGAGCGAGGAGATTTTCATGATAAAAGTCGACAAACCGACGGACTCGGCTCGAATCTATGAACGTCGTGTGGGACGTCCTCCTTCTGAACTACCTGTAGAGCCTTTCCGCTCGAGTATGGGACATGAGATTTTTCTAGCGGCACACCGAGACGCAATGCGTCCTTACATCTGGATTGAGCGGTCGGATTGTGACGAAATGGAAATCCCGGGATTGAGGAAGATCCCTACATCCACATGCTCGGCTTCCGGACGCCAAACACAATTGATTACGGTTCGAGACAAAGAGATGATAGCAACGGCGAAGAGGGAGCACGAGAGACCATGCCTTTCCGGGTTGTGAAGCCACCGACGACGATGCCGCTAAAGAATTGGGAAACTCTCTCGGGCCGTCCGCGACGAGAGGAAATGATCACCAAGCTTGGATTGGTCCCAGTCCTTTTGTGTCAATCTAGGACAAGTCCTCCCGAGTCTCTCTTTGTTAAGATCGAGTCTCTCGGGTCGTCCGACGGCCTTACGCACGAAGACTACGAGTGCAGCGAACGTTGTATTCCCCTTCGTCTTCAATGAAATGATGAACCTTTACGAGTATCCCTTAATTGCCACTTTAACTAATGATGAATTAACTAATAATCTAAAAGCAGGTTAATAACGATTCACTAGATGAAGAGAGGCGACACATTAAATGAACAATATATCAAAAGAAATCTTTAAGCGGGTTGTCAGAAAAGAGGAAAATCGAGCCCAAGTGCCGAAGAAATTTTGACAAGTGTGAATGGGAAGCTGAGGAAGAGCCTAAAGAGACGCTTGATTGGTAGTTTTTCGAAGGGACCGAAAGGGAGGCCACTAATCGAGTGCTAAAAGAATTCGTGGATGTGTTCGCATGGTCCTATAAAGATATCTTGGGCCTTGATCCTTCCATAGTAGAGCACCGAATACCGCTCGACCCGGAAGTCAAGCCGGTAAGCGAAGCTAAGAAGAATTAAGCCGAATGGTCCTTACAAGTGAAAGAGGAAATAGAAAAGATGCTCGGAAGCGAGGTTTCATCGGGGTCATTGAATACCCAACATGGTTTGTCCAACATAGTGACGGTGACCGAGGCCAACGGAAAAATCCGATCTTTGCGTAGACTTCGGGGATGCGAACAAAGCCGGTCCAAAGACGATTTCCCCACGCCAAACATCGACATTTTGGTAGATTCCACGGCCAACCATGAAGTCAAATCCTTCGTCGACGGTTTTGCCGGCTACAACCAAATCAAAATGGCAGAAGAAGATCGAAGCCAAAACGGCCTTCACAACCCCTTGGGGCACATACTGCTACACGGTCATGCCATTCGGACTAAAGAATGCTGGGGCTACGTACCAAAGGGCGGCTACGGCTCTGTTCCATGACATGATCCACAAAGAAATTGAGGTCTATGTGGACGACATGATAATACATTCCGAGAGGATCGAGATGGCCGGCACTTTGTTGATTTGAGAAAATTCTTCGGCGCCTCCGAGACCACCGGCATGAGGCGAATCCCGGCCAAGTGCACTTTCGGTGTAAGACGAGGCAAGGTACTAGGATATATGGTGACGAGACGGGGAATCGAAGTAGATCCCCGAGAAAATCAAGGCGATAGTTGAAATGGAGCCACCACGGACAACGAAGTGAAATCCTTCGTGGGAAGGCGCAATACATAAGCCGCTTTGTAAATCGGTGACCTCGTCTGCGAGCCAATCTTCAAGTTGATGAAGAAGAATGCCTACACGGAATGGACCCCAGAATGTCGGCTTGCCTTTGAGCAGATTAAGGCATACCTTGTGAATCCCCGATTCTACTGCCCACCACATCGGCAAAAGCCACTCTTGCTATATCTAAGCATCACGGATACGGCAATTGGGGCTATCTGGCTCAAGAGAAGAAAGATTCCAAAGTCGAAACGCCATCTATTTCGTAGCGAAAGCTCCAAGGAAGCGAACTCAATTACTGCTTGCGAGAAGACTTGCGCGAGGTTTGGTGCAGGTAGTGGGAAAGTTGAAACACTACATGCAGTCTCACCCGATACATCTTGTTTCAAGGATAGACCCCATCAAATATCTGTTCGACAAGCCTTCCATCTCCATGAGATTGGCAAAATGGTCGTTCTTCTTGGCCGAATATGACATCCCTTATGTTTCAAGGAAATCCGTAAAATGACGCATAATGGCGGAACATCGGCGATTTCCCAAGTGATGAGTCTCGAGGACCTGAACCTCAATTTCCCGATGATGGAATCTTCGCCCTAGAAGGAGAAAATCACGAGCAACTCTTCTTCGACGGAGCGTCAAACAAAAGGGGAACGGGATAGGAATGCTTCTAGTCGATCCCTACCGACGAACACACCCCATAGCGATGAAATTTGAACTTGAAGTCACCAACAATGACTGCTGAATATGAAGCTTGCATAGGCTGGGTTGGAAGCCGCCCTTGAAAAGAAATATCAAGGAATTGGAGGTGTACGGTGACTCTGCCCTCATCATCAATCGGGTCTCTAACAAATGGAAGACCGTGGATCCGGGTTTGCGAAGTATCATGCTTACATGGAAGAACTAGTGGCTCAATTCAAAGAAATCGGCTTTCATTACGCGAGAGGCAGAAACGGGTTCGCGGATGCTCTGGCTACACTAGCCTCTCTTGTCGAAATACAGAAGGAAAGTCTGTTAAACCATTCGAGTCGGGAGAAGAGAAAACCCCGCCTATTGCTTCGAAATTGAAGCGGAAGCCGAACTAATCAATGATCCACTGGTACACTCAGTTACCGATTACACGAAGGATGGCGAGGCCTCTTTCAAAAATGAAGATGGGGAATATAAAGAAGGAATCAAAGCAAAAAGTCTCTCGGCCACAGGCGGCTCGCCTCCCATTATGTTCTTTTGGGAAATATGCTATACAAGAAGCGTTATCAAGGCCCCCTCTGCGATGTATCGGCAAACAGAGGCTACCGAACTCATGAAAGAAATACATGGTGGTACTGCGGCCCTCACATGAATGCTCGAGCTACGATGCAAATCATACTAAGAATGGGGTACTTTTGGATCTCCATGGAAACCGGCGCATCCCGGTTCGTCAAAAGGCTGCGACAAATGTCGGCGATACTCAAATCTTAATCACTTGCCTCCTCCACGAGTTATCTTGCATGACAACCCCTTGGCCTTTCGTCACTTGGGGAATTGATGTCATAGGCAAAATCACACCATCGAGCGATATGACCCACGAGTTCGTCACAGTAGCAGTGTGGATTATTTCACCCGAAGTGGGTTGAAGCCAAGTCCTACAAAATCCTCAACTCAAGGAAAGTAGCCCTCTTCATCAAAGAGAACATCATATGCGGATACGGGTTGCCGGCCAGAAATCATTTCGAGATAATGGATCCCACTTCGAAGGGGAATGTGAAAAATTCTTTGGCGGAATTACGAATAACCCGTCACAAGTCATCTCCCTACGGGCCCCAAACCAGCGGAGCCGTCGAAGCGGCCAAACAAGACTCTGGAAAATATCATCAGGAAAATGGTGCATCCCAAGGCGAGAGATTGGCAGAAGTTACACTTGGCACTGCGGGGCTCTGAGAACATCGATCGAACGGCAAGCTGGGAAACACCTTTTGCCCTCACATACGGAATGGAAGCCGTACTCCCAATCGAGTTGGAAATCCCCTCGCTCCAGTATCTGCTTTGGAAAGCCGGATCAACGAGGTCGAATGGCTCCGAGTCGCCATGATGAATTGGCCCTACTAGACGAACGCCGGAAGGCCGTGGAACACATCCGAGCCTACCAAGGAAGAATGGCTAGAGCCTTCGACAAGAAAGTAAAGCATCGGGAAATCCGAGAAGGTGATCTCGTTCTAAAAGAAAAGCCCCCGGTCAGTATCAACCCCTCGCGAATGGGAGCTGTATGGGTCGGGCCATATGTAGTCCGAAGATCTTCTCCGGAGGAGCTCATGCAACTTGCGGACCTCGACGGGAATCCCTTTGTACACCCGGTGAATGGTGACAAGGCTGCAGATACTACGCGTAAAAAAAAAAAGAGTGCTAAAAGAGTAATACCCAACTAGGTTAGAAACCCGAGAAGGACGGCCTAGGTAAAAAACGGGGTTGCACCAAAAAAAAAAAAAAAAAAAAAAAACAAAAAAAAAAAACAAAAAAAGAGTGCTAAAAGAGTAATACCCAACTAGGTTAGAAACCCGAGAAGGGCGGCTAGGTAAAAAACAGGGGTTGCAACAAAAAAAAAAAAAAAAAAAACAAAAAAAAAAAGAGTTCACCGGGTTGAACTACGAAGACTGAGCTCCTCAAAATGAGGGGAACGTAGGCGGCCGGAAACGGTTCGGTCTAAAACACAAATAAAAGTCATACTTTGGCATCAATACAATTGATCAGACCATGAAAGCGTCTCGAAAAACTCTAAAGCAATTCAAATATTCATGACAAGTTAAAAAGCTCTTTGATGAGTCTAAGCCCGATTCATACCTACAAGCGGCAACTTGCTAAAAGAAAACTAAGATACATAATCAAATTAATGTGTACTGCCATGACAAGAAAGGGATACTCGGAAACCTCGAGTCACTCCAAGCCACTCGTCTTGGCCTCTCCCCTCTTCTTCCCCCTTCGAGTCTTCTTTTACGAACAGGAAAAATGTCGGTGTTCCTCCTACCAAGCTGCGGTATAGGGACGGGGTCTATCAAACCCGGCCTCTGTCGGGGCCTTAGTAGCCACTAGCGTCATCTCTCATCTCCTGTAACCTAGGCGGTAGCATAGGAGCCCTCCTCTCCTGTCTCTTGACGTAAGCCTCATAATCGATCACGGCGTCTCCGCTCATTTGTCGCGAGGGTTGGCCCTCGCCTCGGCCCTCCTCCTCTCGAAGCAGTCGGGACCTCCGCACCCACAATGGCCTCACGCCGTCTGAAAATAGCCACGAGTCTCTCCCGGATGCCTCTCATACCAATCCAGTACCAAGTGGTCGGGAACACCGGTCTCGGACGCTTTGAGAATGACCCGAGGAGGAAAGGCATCATACCTCCATGCTCGGGAAAGAAATGGAAACACCGAGGGATCATCCATGGAAGCAGGAGCCACCACCACGGTGGCTATATCATCAAAACCCTCCAAAGGAACTGCTCCAAGCCAAAGCTGTCTCGGGACCCGGGCCGGAATGTAGAAAGCTGGGTAGAAAGCCCGGAAGCATAACCACATGGGACCCGTCTGAAGCACTCTGCGAGTCTCCACCCGCCAAGAGGCACCAACCATCGATATCTTCGGTGCGGCGACCCGCCATCCAACGCGCCCACGAGCCACGATCATCAAAATCTACATCGACACCTCTCTGGCAAAAGTCGAGGCACGATCATATCGAGAGGTTTCCCGAAGAACCCCCAAACGCTCCATCGGCCCACGGGGTCAAGAGGAGCGGGCTGCCCCCGTGCATATACCGCCGTCCGTGTAGCTAATCTGTCGAGAGCATGAAAAGTCTCCCCAGAATCAAAGGAACGACATCTACTGCCGGGCGACGGTGAACGACAACATCCGGCGAGACCGATGGCGGATCCCGAAGGAATAGACCATGAACGAGGGTGCCAAACATACAAAGTGCAAAGGCATCCCAATAGGCGTCATCCACCAAATCTAGGCCCCTAAATGCATCGGGAAGACGGAAATATCGAGATGATCGGGACCGCGGATCATACCTTGCGCTTCCTCGGGGAAAGATGAAGGAGGACGCACAATCTGTCAGCCAAAAGAAGCCCCTCGGGCAAAGGGAACCGCTATCTCTTCCACCTCCGGACCTCCAAGCAAGGCCCGAAATTCTTCGACAGTCGGAACAATCTCGTTGAAGGAAAGGCAAAAGACATGCCTTCTAGTATCCCAAAATGAGGAAGAAGCTCTCAAGAGGTCGTAGTCCGGAACCAATTCCTTGAGAGACCATAAGCACCTCACCTTGTACCTTTCTTCAAAGAAGGACCTCCTCTCATGCATGATCTCCCTACACCACTCCTTGAACTTTTCAAAGAACAACATTTGCCTTTCTTTGGACAATTTTGGAGAATTTTTGGCCATTTCCATGGTTTTTCTCTCTTTCTCCCCGAAAATGGCTGTTTGAATTTGGAGGTTGAAGAGGATATTTGAATTTGAAATAAAGCAAGACCAGTCACGAACCAAAATTAAAGAACAATGTCGGATGCGGTCCCCATCCGCGCGGATGGGATTGCTTTCCCAAAAAAATCTGCACGCAGTCAGGCGCTACGCCAAAAAAGGAATATTCCGTCCCGGTTGCTCGAAACTTGTGCAAAAACCTCCCAAACCAGTCCATATACCAAACACCCTTGCAAAAAAAAAAAACCAAGGCTCATGCAACACTGCATTCATATTGCATTGCATTCATAAAATAAAATCCTAAATTATTACATTCCAAAAAAAAAAGAGTGTGCATAAAAAAAAAAGCAAACATAAATAAAATCCTAAATTATTACATCAAAAAAAAAAAATGTGCACAAGCTGTACAAATCTAAATCTCAATCTCAAATCAAAAAAAAAAAAAAATCAATCGGAGTCTCCAGCACCCGATGTCTCCCCCCGGCCCCTCTTGCGACTCGGGACCGCCTCCTCGGGAGCCACTGAAAATCTCGGGCTCGAGAATCGTCCTCGTCTCCGAGAGAGAGGCTCGTCGGGACCCAACCGGCACGCTACGATAGGGCAAGCCGAGATCTGCGAAAAAATCGTACCCGAAGGTGAAGGCGTCGGACTCCACACGTACGAAGACGACCCGCCATCTTTGCGCCATACGTGTCCACTGCCCGTGTGGATCCCAGATAATGACGTGATCCGAAGGCGGCACCGCGCGGGGATCAAGGAGAGGAGACAAAGGAGTCTACGAAGAAGTCTACGAGCGAATAGGGAAGCCTCCCGTCGACGGGCGCCGGCCGTGGTCGCCTCGCTCTAGCACGAGGAGCCCGCGGCGACCATCCTCTGATGAATCTCTTGGCCCGATCACTTGCTTCGTCGGCTTCTCGCGACCACCTCCGAAAGCGCACAAAAGCAAAAGCGTCAAAAAAAAAAAAAAGGAGGTGATGCTAAAGATGATGAAACAAAAGGAAGAAAAGAAGGGGAAAAGGTGAAGCCATACCTTCATACCCGGACGAGGCCGGAAAGCTCGTGGAAGTCGCTCGGGTGAGGGATGCACCCTCAATCGGACCCCATCCTGGATATAGGAAAAATCCGTCCGAGGTACCGCGGGATCCCAAGCCCCTCCTATCCAGGAACACGAGGCATCCTCGGCCTCCTCAAGACGAATGTCGCATATGGCTCAATCGCCACGAAGTCCGAGAAGTCTTTGGCCTGCTCGGTAATCATCCAGAGTCACGGACAGATCGCTCGGAGTGCATCATATCGGGGGAGGCTCCACCGGTGTCCTCAAGGCGAGTTCACGCCATGCGGCGCGTCACCCTCTCTCCCGGATAATAGGCATCGCGAGTCGGACCCCTCAAAATCCTCCCATTCTTGTTTGTCCGGATCTCGGCGCCCTTCGAGTGCGCTACCTCAAGCGATCCCGGGAAGAATATCATCCCTCATCTGTCTCGGCCTCCGTCGAAGGAAGGCAATCCGCGTACTGAGAGTCGTACGCCCCCTGGAGCTTATCTTCTCCCGGGCATGCTTGGACCAAGGCGCATGGCCGGATACGCCCAACGTACTCCGCCGGTGTCGCCACACCGTGACGTGAAAAAACTCCAACGCCCATTACTGCGAAAGGTAAAAATCCAATTAATCCGGTCTGCAAAAGAAAAGTGCGTGCTCAAAAAAAAGAGGGAAAGCAAAAGAGAGCTTATACCTCCGGGGGCAAACTCAAAGCGATGCAAAGAGCTCCACGGCCTTGTTTGTACCTATCAAGAGCAAAATAAAGCTCTGCCGGCCCGGCCTCTCCCCACGAGACATCTCCGGCCGTCTCCATGTCCTCCAAGGACCTCGGCAAAGGCAAAGGCTGCCGTCCCCTCGGCATGTCCAAAGAGCGTGCTCGAGAAAGCAAACCACAAGAAGGCCACGGCAATCGATCGGCGCCTATCCTCTCCTCCCGGCCTCGTAACTCGCTATGGTCTCCACAATCTTGCCGTGGACCACGGCATACTCCATCCCCATCCCCTTTTTGGGAATAAGGGAAAATCCCGAGAAGAGCACTGCGAGATCGGCATCGCTGTAGCCATCTCGCCACTCAATGCTGCGTCCATTAAAGGACAGGCCCGTGATCGCAGCGTAGTCGGAGGGCGTAACCGTAGCCTCGCCCCAGAAGAAGTGGAAGGTGTGGGTCGCATCCCACCAATGCTGCGCCAGAGCAAACATCAAGCCCTTGCTCTTAGGGAACTTGACCGGTCCCTCAAGCACTCGACGAACTCCCAGAGCCCCGTCTCGACAACAATCTGTCTCGGACTCGGCAAAGCTCCTCGGCCCGCATCCGGAAGCCGGTCCCACAAGTCAATCACGGACTCCACCGATCCTCGAGTTTTCATTTTGTTCAGCTGCTCCGTCACAAAACGGTGTCCGCCCTGTAAAAAAAAAAGAGAGAGAAAATGTCAAAAAAAAAAAAAAGCATACACATGCATTAAAAAAAAAAAAAAAAACATACACATGCATCAAAAAAAAATTTTCGACAGCATAACAGCATACAATGAGCATAGCCCCATTTTTCTCGCATGAAAGAAAACAGTTTTCAGCAAGTCCCAATGCATTCATCAAAAAAAAAAATAATAAAAAAAAATGTGCATTCCTACGGAAGTAAAAACTCCGTCCCATTTTCATAAAATAACATGCATCATCTCAAAAAAAAATTTTTTTTTTGCATACATGCATATCATCCATCTTACATGCAACGGGAGGAAAAATCCGTCCCACTTTTCAAAAAAAAAATCCTAAACATACATACATCTCATATTGGCAAAATGCCCATTCTTTCCAAACAAAATGCATGCATTGCATCATTCATCAATATCAATATTCAATTTCAAAAAAAAAAAATCATCATCATCAACATGCAATATTCAATTTCAAAAAAAAAAATCACAATTTTCGAATTTTCACATGCAATTTTCGAAAAAAAAAAAAATGGCGAAAATGCCAATTCTTTTTCCCAAGCAAAAATGCACATTTTGGGTTACTCACATAATCATCAAGATTCAAAGACAATGAACATCAATATTCAATTTCAAAAAAAAAAATTCAAAAATCACCCAAAATTCAAATTTCAAACAAGAAATCAACAAAGGGATCAAAGGGTTTCAAAGTATACCGATTCGGAGGTCGAATCCGAAGCCCAATGTTGCCAAGCATCGGTAATGCTCCTCCGCAACCGATTGCGAAAGATTGTAATGCCTCCTCATCCGGACGAGCTCCAATCGCCTCTCCGCTACCGGGCCACGTCCTTGGCCTTGAAAAACGCCTTCCCCGTGTTCCATTGCTCAAAAAATCGAAGAAATCGGAAGAATTTTGAAGCTTAAATGGCCAAAAATGGCGGATTCGCGAGCCTCTCTCTCTTTCTCTGCGTTCAAAATTGAAAAAGGCGAGAAGAAGAAGAAAAAGAGGCGATTGGCCCTCTTTAATACCCCTCATTTTCAAACCCTATCCGCGGATAGGATTGCAAGGGTCAAAATGACCCTTTTGCCCCTTAAAATTCGAGGACTACGCAATTCGGTCCCAAACTTGACAGAGTTAACCAAAGTTAACCAAAGTCGGCCCCTTGTCAAGAAAATTACCCCGTGATCGAACGTAAGACCAAGTGCCCGAGAAAGATAACGAGATCCCGTATCTTTCATCAAAAATTACCCGGCGGTCGAAACGTAAGACCGAGTGCCCGAGAAAGATAACGGATCCCGTATCTTTCATCAAAATCTTCCCGGCGATCAAGCGTAAGGCCGAGTGCCCCAAGAAAGATAACGAGATCCGTATCTTTCATCAAAATCATCCGACGACAGATCAAACGTAAGACCGAGTGCCCGAGAAAGATAACGGATCCCGTATCTTTCATCAAAATCTTCGGCGGTCAAGCGTAAGACCGAGTGCCCCGAGAAAGATAACGAGATCCCGTATCTTTCATCAAAATCATCCGGCGATCAAACGTAAGGCCGAGTGCCGAGAAAGATAACGAGATCCCGTATCTTTCATCAAAATTGCCCCGGCGATCAAGCGTAAGACCGAGTGCCCGAGAAAGATAACGAGATCCCGTATCTTTCATCAAAATTACCCCAGGCGGAGTCAAACGTAAGGCCGAGGTGCCCAAGAAAGATAACGAGATCCCGTATCTTTCATCAAAATGCATCCGGCGATCGAAACGTAAGACCGATCTGCCGAGAAAGATAACGAGATCCGTATCTTTCATCAAAATTACCCCCGGCAGTCAAACGTAAGACCGATCTCCTCGAGAAAGATAACGAGATCCCGTATCTTTCATCAAAATCTTCCCGGCGGTCGAAACGTAAGGCCGAGTGCCCCGAGAAAGATAACGAGATCCCGCATCTTTCATCAAAATTATCCCCGGCGAGTCAAACGTAAGACCGATCTCTCCCGAGAAAGATAACGAGATCCCGTATCTTTCATCAAAATTACCCCGGCAGTCAAGCGTAAGGACCGATCTCCTCGAGAAAGATAACGAGATCCCGTATCTTTCATCAAAATCTTCCAGCCAAAGTCAAACGTAAGACCGAGTGCCCCGAGAAAGATAACGAGATCCCGCATCTTTCATCAAAATTACCCCCGGCAGTCAAACGTAAGACCGACTCTCCCCGAGAAAGATAACGAGATCCCGTATCTTTCATCAAAATCATCCAACGGCAGTCAAACGTAAGACCGAGTTCCCCGAGAAAGATAACGAGATCCCGTATCTTTCCTCAAAATCACCCAACGGCAGTCAAACGTAAGACCGATTTCTCAGACAAATACGTCTGATTTTCCCCAGCAGAGTCGCCACTGTGATGAATGTGTATCCGAAAATTTTCCCATTTTTGTTTGAAAGAAAATCAACGAAAGCGGAGTCGCCACGCCATTTTAATTTTGAGGGCCAAAACTTTGAAAAAAGCCCGAGATCAGAGATTTAGGTTCGGAGGTCATGTTACGCATCGGGAAGGACGTTAGTGTGCACCCGACGCGCCTCGTAAAACGAGTCTTCCAAGCTGAAAATCATTTGTGTGTGTGTGTGTGTGTGTGTGTGTGTTTTGGCCAAAATAAGTTGAAACTCAGAAAAGTAAAAATTGGGATATCTTTTTAAGACTTTAAACTGATCCCATGATTTTTGGTAATTTGGTACTCAAAAGACCTTTTGAAGTTGAGAGCCATTTCTGCCAGAATAGAAAATGTGACAAGTGCCAAAGATTCTCTGACATTCCTAGACTACCGGCAGTTGAGCAAACACTTGTAATACCTACGTGGCCATTTGATATGTGGGGGATCGATATCATCGGACCCTTCCCACCCGCCCGTGATAATTGCAAGTACGTGATAGTAGCTGTTGATTACTTCTCCAAGTGGATAGAAGCCAAGGCATTAGCCAAGATAACGGAAGAGAACACGATCAACTTTGTCCATGACAACATCTGGTGCAGATTCGGCCTTCCACATACAATTGTTTCTGATCATGGACTGCAATTTTCTACAGCATTCACTACAGAGTTGGGAAGAGTAAAAGTCCGCCATGCAAAATCTTCAGTCAGCAGACCACAAGGCAACGGCCAAGTAGAAGAAGCAAACAAACTGGTCCTAAGGGGCCCTCACCCAAGAACCTTGAGGGACGCGAGGGTAGATGGTTGGACGAACTTTCCCTAGCCTTATGGGGCTGTTCGCACAACCACCGGGGGCCCGGCCGGGAAACCCATTGGCCATAACCTTCAGTTCTGAGGCTATGGCACCAGCGGAGATGGCCATCCCTACTGTGAGAAACTCCCATTATGATGAGCAAGTCAACAAGGTCAATAGGCTCCTAGACCTGGACCTGATAGATGAGAAATGACTAGCTGCACAGATGAGGATGGTGAATTACAAGCAAAGGACCAGGGCGTATCACGACAAGAGGGTCATCAGAAGAGTATTCCAAGTAGAGCGGCGGGTACTTAGAAAGATTGAAGCTGCGAGTCGGAAGGCAGAACAGAACAAGCTCTCCCCAAATTGGGAAGGTCCCTATATCATCACTCAAGTCATTCGAGAAGGGACCTATAGATTGAAGACCAAGGAGGGGAAGGATCTCAAGCATCTGTGGCACTCCGAAAACCTTAGAAAATATTACCACTAGTCTAGTTTATTTAGCAGTAAATTAGTTCCTGATTTTTGTGTCTTTTATTCTCAGTCTTTTACTTTTTAGTTGATAGGATTGCAGTTCGATGTAATCACATTTCAGTTCTACGAAAGCAGTCTCTTACAACATGCAAAGCAACTATCAACTCTTCACACCAGCATCGGAAGATGGGAGCTTTATCCCCGACTCTCCGAAACAAACATCCTATCAAGGGTCCGCCTTGATTCAGGATTACAAACAGCCAAGACCGAGGGTCCTCCTCGGCCTGACGGCTTAACACACATCCTATCAAGGGTCCTCCATCGGCACACGGCTTAGCACGTCATCCCGAGGTCCGCCTTGATTCAGGATTACAAACAGCCAAGACCGAGGGTCCTCCTCGGCCTGACGGCTTAACACACATCCTATCAAGGGTCCGCCTTGATTCAGGATTACAAACAGCCAAGACCGAGGGTCCTCCTCGGCCTGATGGCTTAACACACATCCTATCAAGGGTCCGCCTTGATTCAGGATTACTAACAGCCAAGACCGAGGGTCCTCCTCGGCCTGATAGCTTAACACACATCCTATTAAGGATCCGCCTTGATTCAGGATTACCAACAGCCAAGACCGAGGGTCCTCCTCGGCCTAAGGGCTTACTTTACATCCTAACAAGGGTCTGCCTTGATTCAGGATTACAAGTATCACAGTCCAAGCCGAAGATTCTTTCCTCGGCCCATACGACTTAGAGTACAGTTAAAACCGAGGAGTTCTTCCTCGGCCTAACCACTTGCTCAACAATCAGGGAACGAGGGACCCTCCTCAGATCCCACCTTCCTAAGTCTAGTGCCTCTGCCTAGCATACAGAAACATAAGTCATTCATTGAAACAACATGAATTAAAACAAGGACTTTTCATTGATATTCAAAGGAAAATACATGTCCTATCATCTATTACAAAAAGCAAGAAAAGAAAAAGAGAAATCCAATCTAAGACTGCTGGCAAAAGGATCCTCAAGCCATTGCTTTGTGATAGTACCGGGGGGAGGAAGAACGGCTTGATCAATTTGGGCATCATTCTTCTCTGCCTCCTCTCCTCCCACCTCGGCTTCCGTGGCCTCAGGTTCCCCCGCATCCTGGATTGCCTCCACCAAGGCTTTGATATTGCCGGGGACAACAGGAGCCGGCCTCCACACTTCTCGACAAGCTTGGGCGTCCTTCTCAGCTATTATCTCCAAGTTGCTCTCAAAGAAGGGAACCAAGTGATGGAGAGCTCTAACTTCCTCGCCATATTGATCCCGGCAAATCAACATAGCTACCTTATTGATGTCCAAGCCCGGTGAGAAGGGTCGGCGAATGCTACGGGCAAGGTGGAGATACCCGTCTTCAAACATGGTGGCCGTTTGATCATCCACGACATCTTGAAAAGCCGAGCTAGCCTTTATGGCATCCTGGAATGCCGGGCTCTCTTTGAAGCGCGCCACAGCCTCCTCTTCCCTAACAGGAAGGGTAGCCTCAAACCCTCGGCATTTTGCTTCAGCCTCCTCGGCCCTTGTTTGGACCTCGGCCCTTGTTTGGACCTCGGCCTTAGCCTTCTTTGCCTCCTCCACCTCAGCCTTTTTCAGCCGGAGTTGTTCCTCGGCTTTATCTCAGGTATCCTTGGCCTGAGCACGAGCTTCTTCGGCTCTCTTTGCCTCGGCCTCAACCTTGGCACAGCGGCTTCAAGCTCGGCTTCTTTAGCCTTGAGTTCGGCCAAGTTAGCCTCTCGGGCTTCGCTCGTCTTGAGCGGCTTTGGCATCGGCCACTCGTTTCTCTTGGGCCTTGGCGAGACATCCTCATAGGCACGCGAAATGCTAGCTTCTTTGCAAGGAAAACTTGTATTAGAACCGTGAGCAATCACAGTAAAAACAACAAAGTTAAAGTGCGAGATCCTACCTCGCCATTGACATGAGTCCCCTTACGGCGGAGCCAAATGGTCCCTGCTCGCCTTCCTTCACCGGGGTGTCATATACATCCTCATCCAGAGGCCCTTTGGATGGGAGCTTGGCCCAAACTTCATCATATAACTCTTCTGTCTAGCACGGAAGGCCCCCTTAAACGAGGACGTTTGCCGCACCGTAAGTGAGCAAGCTTCTCGGCATCGGCTTGGGTTTTGGCGGTTTGGATGGTCGAGGAGGGCGGCCTCGGGATTGGAAGCCTCCCGACATTTGCCTTCTTGACAGCGGGCCCCTCGCGCTAGCCACTTGAGCTCTCTTGAAGCCAGAATGCCTGGGGACAAGGTTGGTTTCCTCGGTCTCCATTTCCTCGGCATTAGTAGGAGGGTTGGGCACATCTCCAATAAGGGGGTCAGCCCGTTCCTCGGACATAGCCTCCTCGGCGTTCACGTCCCCGTGTGGTACGATAGGAAGGGGTTGATCACCCTGGGCATTCAGCACCAAATTACGAGCATTGGCTTCTTCCCTCCTCTCCCAAGCTGATTTTTGCTTTGCTTCCTCTTCCGCTTCACCAGCTCCATGGGACTAAGTCTCTGCATGTCTAGGGCTGCCTCTTCCTCGGTGGTTAAAACTGCAAAGACAAGGAAGAAATGGTCAAGTACGAGCAGAAGGAATTAACATGCAAAAATTACAAGTATCAAAGATAAATATTTACATCCAACAACGTCAATTTCTCCCAGACATTGGTCAAGGGGACGGTCGGTCTTGCACCTAGTACAATCTTCATGAAATACAAAGCCGGGGTGTATCGTCCAATCATTAAAATGCCTTCCTCTTTTAATAGTGATGAGATTAGTCACCCCGTCCTTTGGTCCCGGCATCAATCCTGCTTGGACATAAAAATGGTCTGAAGACTCAATTGCCTTCCAGTCGAGGAGCCCCACCTCGGCAGACTCCTCCAAGCGCTTGATTAAAGCCCGGGTCCACTCATATTGTTGGATAGGAAAGGATGAAATGGGATCCTTGCAAGGAGATTGGAACTCCCAACCTTGACGACTCTCAACCCGGATAACGTGGTTATCCCAGCCTGCAACTTTGCTAGACATGGGGAGAAGCAGCTTGGGTTTTTTGGAGGCACTCCTGATGACGACGAGATAACTCTCCTTGACAACTTGGACTACGTAGAAATGACGGAAAGCACTCATGGTCGGCTCAAAACCTAGGCTACGGCAGAGGACAATGAAGCTCACAAGAACCCTAGTGCCATTGGCTCCTAGCATGGCCGGCACTGCCCTAACGTCATCCAAAAATTCATTGATGAATGGGTCCAAGGGAAGACGAAGCCCCTGTTGAAACTGTTTGAAATAGAAATGGACATAATCTTGGTTGTAGTAGAAGTCCTGCACCTCCTTATCAATCTTGAGGTCAAGCTTGCCCATATAAGTTAACTTGTACTCGGTTCTGTCCACCCCGTACTTGGAATATAACTTCTCGATCATGGGATCCCCAGGCTTTGGAGCCCTCTCCTTTTGTTTACCTCGGCTTTCCCTTCTTCGGACCAAGCGGCCATCAGCTTGGGCACCTTCCACGAAGGCGTCAACTATTTGAGTAGACGAGGAGGGTTCTCCTTCTCTTCCCATCATATGTGCATAAAGACGAGGGGACAAAGTTAGTTACCTCGTCAATGGCTGATTTTAGGACGGGGAAGGGAGATTCCCCTCCTCGTCATGTCATAAGGCCGAGGAGGGAGCCGTACCTCTCAGACGCTCACGCATTTCGCGATTGGAGGCGGGTAGAACAATTCGATGTGCTCCGTCATCTCGGCCACATCCTCAAAAACTATAATATTGGGTGAATCGGACACAATCCTATCTATTCTTGTGGAATCTGGGTATTGAAGGAATAACCGAGTCCGACCATAACCTCTAAACTGCTTGCTTATATCATCCAAGGTCAGCATCAACCAAGGTCCTCTCTCTCTACGATAGACCCTCAGATTGCCAGTATGATATCCATAACGGAATCGGGGGGAATGGTCCCAAGAACGAGCCATGTCTAAGGGGAATCAAAGATTAAAGGGGGAGTTCGTTCAATATTCAAAAATGTTCAACAAAATGCAAAGAAAATCAAAGATTCAAGTGTTTGAAAGTTGACAACAAGAAATGCATCAAGAAAAGCTTCAACCTTTAACAATGGAGGTCCTTTTTCTTGGCACATTCAAAATCCTTCCTAAAAACCCTAGAAATCGCAAAGTCATGGACGGATTACACAGAAAAGGAAAGATTTCATACCTGATTGAGAGGAAGTGGTCGGAATCTCAACTGCAACAAGCTCGCCGGAGAAAGAAAGCTTCGCCGGAAACTGGGTAAGAAGGAGATCGGAGAATCGTCGGTGAATCTTGCCTTCGTTCTTGCAATATGCTCTCAAATACTTGAAAGTATGTAAAGGTTTAAAATGAAAGGGTTTTAGTTTTTATACCCCACCAATCCGGGTCGACCCATGGGTAAAGCGAAAATACGGGTAAGGCGCCCCAAGAATTAAATGCAGATGACAATTCTCGGCGTGACAAGGCTGGTGGCCCCAGGTAATCATTAGAATAGCAACCGTCAGTTACATGAAGCGACACCGAGGACACGTGTCAAACCCGTTCGTATCCCATAAGCCGAAGACGAGGTGACTTTCTACTCGTCCTAAGCCGAGCTAGAAAGTCGGGGGCCACTGAACGGTATAAACCGAGATACGAACATGGGCTTGCCTGAGCTGGGCCCAAATGAATGGGGCCATAAACATAATCCAACATCCAGGTATCAGGGCCGAGGAGAACCTTCCTCATATGCCGAGGAGAATACACCTCGGCCTTATGTCTTCATGCTTGGGCCGTCAAATCCCGAGACATCCTCAAGTGACGAGGAGAGAAAAGTTCTTATCTCGGCATATCATCCAAGTGACGAGGAAACCAAATCATTTACCCCGGCATATCTCCGTGTCGGCCATCATCAAACGACGAGGAAGCAGAATCATTCACCTCGGCCTATTTACTAAGGCTGAGGTAAAACATTTATGTTCCTCGGCATTTCGGCTAGCAGTTTACACAATCCTTATTCAACAAGGATTATACATTCATGATCCAATCAGGGTTATAATCACCAACACCAATTCAAGTCAAACAATGACTCCTTAACAGATATAATTCTCTTAGGATTATATCTTATCTCTTTACAAGTTCACTTCTACATGGATTCTATCAATTCATCCCTATAAATACAAGCCATAATCTCAATATTTTGATAGGTGACTTTTTACATTGCAGAAGCTCTGTCAATTTGTTTTCTCACATACAAACCGTGAACTTACTCTCGCGCCGGAGGACCTTTAGCCGGATCCGCCCCGGCTTAGTTTACGTGTTTTCTCTTATTTTCAGGTCTTGCAATCACCGGAGCATTCATCGCTTGAATTTGGGCTGATTTGACGATTTTGGCATCATCAAAAATGTTGTCGGTGGAGATGATAGTTCTTTAAATGCTAAATCTACTACGAATGTTTTGTTTTATAAAGTATTTCGAAATATTTAAGTAGTATTCACACTTTATTTTTTCGATTTATTATTTCAGTACTTGCATTGCATGACTATATATAATTGTCATGCATCACACAAATTTGCTGCTAATATTTGTAAAAGGAATGGCTCCACCATTCTCAAGGTATATTTGGCAGTGTACTCGAATTTTGTGCACATGTAATAAGATCTAATTCTACTTTTGGAAGCCACTTATTTCACATTCTACTTTTGGCTTTAAACAAATCCAATTCCTACCTCCGTCATAAAATAAAATGGGTGTTTATTTCTTTTTTTTTGGTCACAAAATAAATGCTCATTTTTTATACGTCACATAATGAATACAGTATTCATTTATATTCTTGGGCGATGAATAAAATGGAGCATTCTTTAGAAATGGATGAAGCATTAGTCTAGTTGAACATAAAAAAAAAAAAAAGCCTAAGAGCTTCATGCAGAATCTGCCCAGTGAGAACCTAGACTTTGTAAGCTGCAATGACAATTATGACATTCAGGGGCGGAGCCAGGAATTGCTCCGGGGGGGGCCGAAAATTTTTTTCGGGTCGAACAAGTAAAAAATGGGTCGGATTCATGAAATACAATGTATTTTAGTTAAAAATGTAAAGAATTAAGAAATGGGAAAAGCCTAACTAATTAATTAAGATTGAAAAAATGTGAGGAAATTAGGAAAAAGAGAAAAACAAAATTGTTAAGAAAAAGAAATGGATGGAGAGAAAAAGAGAATAGCAAAGATGGAGGACAAATAAAATTAATTGAAAATGTAGGTAGCAGGGCTCGAACATGAATCTGAAAGGAAACACCAGAACTGGCTTAAACTTTCAGCCTATCTGACCGCTGAACGCATTCCACTTTGGTGTTAATCTTGAAGTTAATTATATATATACATATATAAAAAAAAATATGGGGGGGGGGCAAAAAAAAAAATTTTCCTCTGCATTTCCGCCGCGCCGCCCCCCCTGATGACATTGACAATGTTTAAATGGGACAAAACATTTGTCTTCCTCTTCTCTTTCTTTCTTTGTTTCTCCTTTTCTTTAATTGATTTGTGGTCCTTTTACCTTTCCTCTCAACTACAATTTTTTCTATTTATATACTAAACATGTCACTCTTTTATAACCCGTTTAATCTTGAATCTATCAAGTGTTCGTTAGTTTCGGCTTATTTTGAATAGCTTATATCTTTTGGCTTTAGTTAAATTAAAATTGTAGTGTTTGTTTTCACTTATAAGCTATAAACTCATAAATAAGGTACAATTTAATTATATCACGAATAAGCAAAAGTCAAAAAGTTACAAAAAATCATCGATTATCTTACCAATAGGTCACGAGTGCAAATACTACTACCTACACCTTTGTTTATTTTTTTTCTTCCGAACATACTTTTTCAATCAATTCAATTTTTTAACTTTCTTCTATTTTCTTATTATCATTTAATATTACAAAAATAAATTATTTATTTCGGGCTCATTTTTATTTTATATTTTTTTACTTTTATAAACATAAATAAATTAGCAAAAGAGAAAAAAATATACAATACATAAATAAAAATTAATTTATGAATCCAAATTTTATCCTTTATTATATTTCAATAAATTTAATTTTCGTATTTGCTTAATATTTCATTTAAATATATAAATGTAAATTTATAATTATTATAATTTTGAAATATTTCTTTTAGCTTTAGCGCAAATATTCATGTTTATTTATTTGTAAATAATATTTTTTTTTTTGAAAAAAAAATCAAAACGAGTATTATATATTAAATTTATCAATTATCAATCAAAGTCATCAGTTATCACTAATAATTCATTAGCCATCACCTCCAACAAATAAATTATTAATCAATTAGATATAAGTCATTAACGATCGGCCATTAGATCATCCGATGTAAGTCACCCGCCATCACCCGTGATAAATGAGTCCGAAATCTTGAATCTGCGACAAGTCCAAATTCATTAGCGGCTACTAAAAACCTATCTCACTAAATATTTCCCCATTGAAATTAGTCCACATCATCACCCTTCCTAATAAAACAAATAAAACCTTCTCTACCAATTTATGTGACCACACTAGCTTTGCTACTTAATACTACTACTGTCACTCACTGAAAACATTTCTCCTTAAAATAAAATAAGATTTATTTAAATAAGATTTATTTAAATATGATTTATATGTTCAAATAACTTCATTATAATATTAACTTAAAATAAGATTTATTTAATAATGATTTATATGTTCGAATAACTTCATTGTATTATTAAGTCTAATAATCTTATAATTATGAGCCTTAGATTACTATATAATACTCCCTCCGGCCCACAACAAGTGACACACTTTACTATTTTGGGCGTCCCACTAATAAGTCCCACTTCCTAAAATGGCAAAGAATCTTTACTATTTCCTCCACTCATTCTCTCTCCTACATTATTTTAATACTCACAACACCATTATAATTTATTATTCTCTCCACTCATTCTCTCTCCTACTCAACTATCTACACTCACAACAAATCAACCTTTTCATTTTTTCCTTAATTTCCGTGCGGAACAGTAACTGTGTCACTTGTTCTGGGACGGAGGGAGTACTTCTTTTGCCTCATAATAAATGTCGCATTTTTATATTTGTATGAAAAATTTTGAGTATTAATTTTAAATTAATTTAATTATCCTAAACTACATAAAATTTGTTATTGATATACCATTATAAATTCAATAAAAACAATTTAAAATTTTATTACGATAATTAAATTCTGTTAAAATTATTGTCAAAACATTTTTGTAAAAAAAATGCAATAATTATTATGGTGCACTGCAGAGGGTGTACATGATATATTTCCAAATGTCAAAATTTCATTAAGAGCCTTTATGGCTCAATGGGCTAGACAACCACCATACGACACGTGGTAACATGACACCTATACGGCGTAAGCATGGCCACGAAGCAATAGATTGGACTTCTGTTAGCTGGAATTGGGCCCACCAATCAAAAAGGGATATTTTATTTGCTATACTTAATGGGCCGGGCCCGCTATTCTTCAAACGTCGTTGTTATAGGACGACCCATATGTGAAACCTTCTGATGCTGAGAGAATTAAAGTTGGGCTTTGCTTGTATTGGACGATAATAAAACACTTGTCAGCAATCTATGAGTGATGGCGGCGAAGAAGAAGTCTAAGATCACACGTTGAGCCCACGTGATAGGTGGACACGTATGTGGGTTAGTATGGGTCGGGTGTGCGCCGACGATGGTCCGGGTCTGAAACTCTGAGGTACTCCTTCCGTGCCCTCAAAGAAAAGGCACAATATCTATAGTATAAAAATGAGGAAAGGTTGGCACTGTTTCATGAACAGTTTCATCCGTCAATTTTATCGTTTTGCCCCCACTATTTTATCACTTTCCCATTTTGCCTTCCCTTTAAAAAAAAAATTTTTTTTTTTTTTAAAAACACACACATACCCTTCTCTCTCTCTCTCTCTCTCTTCATTCGGTTTGAATTTCAAAATGGAGGAACTATTTGGTCCCTCACATTTTGCCCAAAAAAAAAAAATAAATAAATTTAATTTAATTTTTTTTTTATTTAATTTTTTTTTTTTTAAAATAAAATCAAAAAACGTGGCCTTGGACACGAGCTTAGGCTAGTTAGCCTTATATAGATGGGAATTAAGGAAATTATATAGTGTAGTAAGTAGTGTAAGTATGAAATGTAAAATAAGACATAAAAAGTGAGGTAGGAAATATTAAGTGGATAGTTATTGTGAATACGATAATTGAATCTTATAAATAAAGAAGTGATAAAAGATTTTCATTGTGATTGTGAGTGTATGCATTTTTAAATTACCCAAATTAAAAATTTATGCCTTTTTTATTTAATGGTGTAGTACTGAATTTACGGAGGCTCCAAAGTCAAACTCTGATAGAGATGGGCAGGTTTCCTTGCTTCATATAGTAAAGTTACAAATTTCTTGGAATTAAGTAAATGGCAATGGAAAAGTTCGGGGCAGTTATACATCATATCATTTCCATTTTTCAATTCAATTTTGTGTTTCATAATCGCTCCATTTTCTAGTGGATAATCAATTTTCCATATCATACATATTTCCCATGGGTAGCAGTTAATCGGAAAATTCCCGCGTGAAATTAGTCAAACTAATAGTTGGTTTTAAAGCACTTTAGCGATAAAAAAAACTCAAAAATTAACTTTGATAAAGGATAATTTTTCTACTTAAACTCATATAATCACATTCATAAGAGCTCAAAGAAAATTAAATAGTTATGTATGACACAATTCACCAAACATAAGGAAAGATTCATTAGATTACAATAAGAAAACTTATATGAATAAGGATAAAATTTTATTATTAAAATAAGCAGTTCGGGTAACATTCGGTTCAGGTAATGGAGCGGGTAATGCTAATATCAAAACCAAACCGTTCCCCACTTTTTCATTTCGATTATTTCCCATTATCCGCCCCATATCCAATCAAACCAGTTAATAACCATCAACTTCGGTTCGATTCAATTCGGGTATCCGCGGTTCGATTCAAAATTGCCATCCCTATAATTAAGTTTTCTTTTCCCTTTTTAGCAAAGAAATTAAGTTTAAATTATAATATAGCGATATATTTTTAAACTCAAAAAATTGTAAAAATTACTGTTTTAATTTTAATGATAAAAATATTACTTTTCTAAATAAAATGGTGATAAATTTCACGTAACTATAAAATTAAGCAGGTGTAATGACTCACAGTGTCAAGATAAAGGAAAAAAGAACACTTCACATAAATTTGGGACAAATTGTAGGAATTTGAATTGGGGTAATAATTTTTCTTGTTTATTTTTTTCACAGGGAAGAAATATTTATATGAGAATACAAAAGAGATTGCAGCAAAAAGAAAACACAAATCAATTAGGAAACACAATCCTACCCAAACTAAATCAGACGAAATCTGAAAACAACGGGAGCAGACGCTCCCCATCCCTGGAAGCGGATGCTCCTAAAAGACAGAAACTCAAGACGGAAATTGGCTATATTGAGAGCGGTGCTCCCCGTCCTGGGAGCGGACGCTCCCGTAGAACAGAAACTGACGAACGCTGAAGCTGAATTTCTTCACACCCTCCCTCAAGTTGGAGCGTGAGGGTTAGGAAGGCCCAACTTGCTAAGTAGAATATCAAACTGTTGCTTTTCGAGAGCTTTAGTAAATATGTCAGCCAACTGAGTCTTCGTAGGAACATAAGAAGGAGCAATAAGGCCATTGGAGATAGCGTCACGGACGAAGTGACAATCTACCTCAATATGCTTCGTCCGCTCGTGATAAACAGGATTCTTGGCAATGTGAAGAGCCGATTCACTGTCACAAAAGATGGAAATAGCCTTGGGATGATGAACGCCCAGGCTCAGCAACAAACCCTTTAACCATTTAAGCTCGCATGTAAGAGCTGCCATGGCGCGGTATTCAGCCTCAGCAGAAGAACGAGACTCAGTAGGTTGTTTCTTAGTTTTCCAAGAGATGGGGGAATGCCCGAGAAAAACGAGCCACCCGGTTAGAGAACGACGGGTGATGGGGCATGTAGCCCAGTCCAAATCACACCATCCTTGGAGGGTGAGATCGCTGTCAGTGCGCAGAAGGATGCCTTGGCCAAGAGTGCCTTTGAGATACCGAACAACCCAAAAGGTAGCCTCTCAATGCTCTGAACGAGGTTCATTCATGAACTGTGATAAAATGTGGACCGATATATGCAAGGTCCGGTCGGGTTACAGCCAAGTAAATGAGGCGTCCGACGAGGCGTCGATACTGTTTCGGATCTTCCAAGGGAGCACCGATAGCAACGCTAAGCTTATGGTTAGGTTCAATAGGGAAGCCAGAGGGCTTTGCACCTAGCAATCCGGCCTCAGAAATAATATCCAACGTGTCTTTTCGTTGGCACAGAAACAGGCCATCAGGATTGCGAGCAACCTCAATGCCAAGAAAGTGTTTTAGGGATCTGAGATCTTTCATTTTGAAGCACTCACACAAGTACTTCTTGAAGGACTGTAAGGCAGCAGAATCGTTCCCGGCTATGATGAGATCGTCAACATACACAAGCACATTCATTTGGATCGCACCTTTTATGAAGGTAAACAGAGAGTAGTCGGAGTAGGACTGGAGAAAGCCATAAGTCTTCAAGGAAGTCAATAATTTGGCAAACCAACAATGAGGAGCTTGCTTCAGGCCATAAAGAGACTTATGAAGACGGCAAACCGTGTTGGTATTGGTGCCTCAAACCCGGAGGGAGTTTCATATAAACCTCTTCTGCTAAATCGCCATGCAAGAAGGCATTGTGAACGTCCATCTGATGTAACTCTCAATTCTTGGAAGCAACAATAGCAAGAAAAGCCCGAACAGTGACCATTTTAGCCACAGGAGCAAAAGTTTATGTGTAGTCGATACCTTCTTTCTGATGATTGCCGCGGACAACTAGCCGAGACTTGAGCCGTTCAACCGTTCCATCAGAATTATATTTGATCTTATAGACCCATTGACATCCCAGGGCACGTTTGCCAGGAGGTAGGGAAACCATAGACCATGCGCCATTATCTTCTAAGGCACGAATTTCCTCTTGCATTGACTGTTTCCAGCCGTCATGAGTCATGGCCTCGCGAAAGGATGTCGGCTCTTTAGCCACTGTAAGAGCTGCAAGAAAGGTACGATATTTTGCAGAAAAGCGATCACAGTTTATATAGTGAGCTATAGGATAGGGAGTACCTGAGGAACCGATTGAAAGCGGAGAGGCGGGGGATGGACTCGAAGAAGAAGTAATGAGAGCAACATAATCGCAGAGACGAACTGAGGGAATTTTCTGTCTCATACCCCTCCCTAGAGTGTCGGGTCTAGATTCATCAGAAGGGACCGAAGTTGATGCAGAAGGAGCAGTAGCCTCAGTAGATGCCGAAGGAACAATAGGGACAACCTCTTCCTGCTCATCGGGTAAAGTAATGGCTCGGCTGCAGTAGGTTCAACAGAAGGTGCAACGGAGTCTTTTTCAACAGGAAAATCTATGTTGCCAAACGCGTCTTCCTCAGCCAGAACATCAATAGAATCCGGGACATGAGGAACTATGGTAGAATCGCTGTATGGAAACACAGTCTCAAAGAACTTCACATCACGGGAGACGAAGAATTTCTTGGTCCCGAGGTCAAAGAGCTTCCACCCCTTTTTACCAAGAGGATAACCCACAAAGATGCATTTACGACTACGACTAGAGAATTTGTCACCCCCAGCCTGTTGATTATGAGCATAACACATCGAACCAAAAACTCGAAGCGAATAATAAAAGGGCGCTTTGCCAAACAAGATATCGTAGGGAGTTTTATTATCTAACAAGGGGGAAGGGGTTCGATTGATCAAGTGAGCAGCAGTAAGAACCGCTTCTCCCCAAAAATAAATGGGAAGATGGGCTTGAAACCGTAAAGCTCTAGCTATGTTTAAAATATGACGGTGTTTTCGTTCGACATGCCCATTTTGTTGAGGAGTGCCGACACAAGATGTTTGCAAAAGAATGCCAGAAAAAAGAAAATAATCAAACAGGCAATTAAACTCGGTGCCATTGTCAGATTGAACAATTTTGATTTGTTGAGAAAATTGTCGTTCCACCATTGCAACAAAAGCCATAAACATACGAAAAACTTCCATTTTATCAACTAATAAATAAATTCAAACAGCACGCGAATAATCATCTACCAAAAGTCAAGAAATAACGAGCACCACAAGAGGAAACATGAGTGTAAGGACCCCACAAGTCACAGTGAACTTTCTCAAAAACTCTAGTAGACTTATACTCACTAATAGGAAAGCTATCTCTAGAATGTTTTGCACGGAAACAAACATCACAAGGTTGATGAAGACTACCGGACAGATGACAGACCAGAGGAAGAAGTTTCACTACTTTTTCAGATGGATGCCCCATACGGTTATGCCACAACTCGAGCAAAGCAGATGCATTATTGACTGAGACGTGACAAGCAGAAGGAGCGCCCCCAAAATAGTAGAGTCCATCCCGCCTAACACCCGTTCCAATCAGGTTCCTCGACTGGTCATGTATAGCACACATAGAAGCATTAAAATGGACAAAGGTCTGATGAACATCTTCGAGACAATTGAGAAACGAGAAGAGAAAGCTGCAGTTTAAATTTGGTATGTAAAGAACATGATGAAGAACAAGGGTGTCTGTTAGGCGAACAGATCCCTCTATATCAACAAAGACTGAAGCGCCGTTAGGAAGCTTGACAGGGCAAGCTTGTATAGAGTAAGAATCAAAGAGACAAGCAGCGTTTACATGATTAGACACCCCCATATCTATGATCCAAGAAGATGTATCAAACGTACCGTGAAGATGATTATCCGGAATACGAGTGTTACCAACTAGTCCGGCTAAAGCATTTCACTGTTCTGCAGTAAATAGAGATGAAGAAGTAGAGGGAAGTAAGCCAGCAGCAGCAACACCGACTTGGGCAGCATCGACTTGGGCGGCTGAGTTGGTGCGTGTAGGTCCTCTGCCTCGGCCTTGTTGAGGATGGCTGCTACCATGAGAACCCATTTTGCTACTATCTCCCCACCATTTTGGATAGCCGACAAGCTCAAAACAGGAAGAGACATCATGACCCTTTTTCTGACAGTGAGAACATGTAAGATGAGATTTGTCGGGTTTGTCACGACCACGAGAACCGCCAGTTTTGAGGGAAAAGCCGACAACATCCGGAGGATCATCTAGAACTGGTTTAGCAAGACGCACTCGTTCAGCCTGGGCTACCAATTGATAAGCTCGATCAAGAGTGGGCAAGGGATCCTGAGACAAGAGGTTAGTACGAAGAGAGGCATAGTACTCAGAATTCAAACCCATGAGAAATTCATGAAGCTTGCTAGTCGCCCTCCGTGCCGCGTGTTTTTGTCTGGCTGTGCAATTGTCGCAGCAAGAACAAACTATAAGCGGCTCATGATTATGCAGTGATTCCCACAATCCAGTCAACTTACCGAAATATACAGCCACAGGCATGGTCTTGGTCTGCTCACATCGTGCTATTGACATCTTCAGTTGTTGAATGCGAGGTCTGTCCACCAACGCATATCGAGATTTAATGGACTCCCATAAACGTCTAGCATCTCTATATTTGGAGAGAGTGCTTTTAACCTCGGGATCAATAGTATTCATGAGCCATGATACCAACATAGCATGAATGGTATTCCAATCTGACTCGGTGCAAGGAGGAACGGCGGAAGGAATAGATCCATCCAAGAAACCAAATTTGCGTCTAGCCTCGAGAGCGGTCTGTATATCACCAGCCCAATCATCATAGTTATCACCACGGAAGTGAGTAGGAGTTATGAAATCACCAGGTCGATCTTGGGGGCCTAGGTAGAAGGGAGAGTTATATTCAATCTTCAAAACTGGAGGACGCCTGTAACGACCCTAAACCTAGACACTATTTTAGCATCCTATTATATACATTTTATGTTATTGGTTGACTTTATGTGCTTACTTTATGTCTTTGATTGTTTATGTTAAGTTAAGATGGTTAGGAGATAACTTTAGAGCTTTAGGGTTTAAATGGGGAATAAGATAAAGTATCTTGGGGGAAGTATAATAATTGAAAATAAATAAAATATGAAATGTGGTCAAGGTATGTGGTGTAAAGAATTGGAGTAGAGGGGTTAGTTGTACTACCTTAGAACTTGGAGGGCTTAATGGCCTATTGTTGAAAGATTCAATTAAATGGAGTATGGGAAGGCCATACTCCTACCTTTTTCAATCATCTTCCTCATTGACCTCCCCATTTCTCCCTCATCTTCTTCTTCCTTTCCAAAATTTCCATGGAAGACCTCCCTCCAATCTTTTCCTTCCAAAAATCCTAGTAAATTCAATCCTTCTTCATTTTTCGATCCGTTTACATATTCTTGTTCGGGGCGACGAGGGAAGCACATCAAGCTAGGAAAATCGTTGATCCATCTCATATTGCTAAGGTGAGTTATTATGACTTTCCTTCAATTACATGCTCATGAATTAATTGATGTTGCTATTGTATATTATTCTTGTTGTTTGATAATTTGGAAAACTTCTTGGAGTTGAGGAATGGGCTAAGGAAATAAATATAGTGATATTGTTCATGGGAAATGATAAAGAGCAAGAGAGTATGATTTAAATTGAGTTAAGGATGTTAAACTTGAATTATGATGGTGAAATGTGAGAATTAACTAAGTAAATGAAAGGGGTTGGGTTCATCTTATTTGTTTGAAAGAGGTATGAAAGAGTTAGGAGTAGAATGGTTATTGTTAGTGGTGATTTTTGGTTCAGCTGCAGATTTTGAGGAATTCAGGCTTGGGCGGTCGCCCGTGTGGGGCTGAGCGGCCGCCCATCTGTCCAGCTTCTTGGTCTCCAGTTTTCCCCAGCTGGGGCGGTCGCCCATGTGTGCTTGGGCGGTAGCCCATGTGCCTTTGAGCGGTCGCCCATATACTCCTGAGCGGTTGCCCACTTCGACAGAGACTTTACCTCTTTATGACCCCTGCTTGGGCGGTCGCCCATGCTCTCTTGGGCGGTCGCCCATGTCAACAGATGCTCCTCCAGTTTCCTTTCTTACTGATTTCTACCAACAACCACTTATCATGATTCCTAACCATTTTAAAGTAGTAGAAACCTAATCTACCTAGGATATGAATTAATCCTCTTTAACTTAGGTTAAAGTAGAATACTTTAGCTACACAAAGACATCTCATTTGGTTGAAATGGAATTGTGGAAGTACTTTAATTATTACTCGGAAAACGCTTGGTAGCCTTGTTTGGCCACTTAACCAATGTGACTCCAACTTGGTAAATTGAGCTTGGACCTTTATAGAGGTCATGTATTGTTGTATATTGACTATGTAGGGTTGGTTGATGATACCTTGTTGCCTTACTTGAATACATATTCATTGATTGTGCTATGCATAGTGCATTAAATAAATGTTGCACTATGATATTGGTTGAACATGAGTATAATTTACCATTTGGTTATATTTCTTATCCCTTTTGTGAATTTTATTTCAAGTAACTATTATGTGCTTGAACTTGTGTTAATCAACTGATGATTGGGGGTATAGCGTAATACGATCAATTATGGAAAGTGTGACCTAATGTGATCGAATTATGTTATACCTGTGACCGTTCCCTTCAGTGGCCACAGAGTGGGGTTATAGCATCTGTATTGAGCCAAAAGCCTTACAGAATTGCTACTATCTTATATGGTTCCCTGAAAAATGGGTCTTATAAGAAGTGAATAATACTCAAGCAGTTCACTAATTAGTGGAGTTTTATCTCCAATGTTGTACGACTATTGTTCAGACGGAAAAAGGTAAACCGAGGTAATGTAAGGTGTTTACAGCTTTCCCAACATGTTATATGCACCTTGTTATGTGTTGCATTTTACTTGGCATATTGCTGCATTCATAATAGCTTGCTGAGATTTATTCTCACCCCTCTCTCTTTAATGTTTTTAGATTCCGAGACAGGTGGACCGGCCAAGTAAGGACGGAAAGGAGTTTGGAAGTGGTATTTTGGGATTGTCGGGGTATGTATAGGTTAGCGTAGCAAGATGTATTTTGGTAAAAATTTCTTTATGGAGTTGTGTATATAAAAACTTAGTTTCTACGTTATAACCCAAAATCTTTTGTAACTAAAGCAGGTTGTTACTTTTTAAAGTTGTTCAACTCTTCCTCCAATGTAGAGCGGAATGGAGTTATTTTGAAATGGTTATGTTAAGTATGTTTAAGTTTGTAAGTTAAATCAAAGTTTTAAAATTTTAGGAAGTATTGGAGTTAGTGGGGACGCTCCAGCTCGGAACACGTGTTTGTTCCGGGTCGGGGTCCTCACAGTTGGTATCAGAGCTCGGTTTAGAGTTCTTGGGTAGAGGTCTAGCTTAAGTGAGAGTGTGCGATAACTGACGCCGAGTGTTTAATGCAGGAGTTGTTTTAATGGCGGGAAATGACGACGATCAGGCTCGGGCTTTGGGAAATATTGGTAATCCAAATGCAGAAATGATGGATATGTTTCGAGTATTTCTACAAAATATGGCAAATCAAGGTAGGGTTCAACAGCAACCAGAAGGTAGGCAAGGGCACCATGGCCTAGAGAAATTTGTGAAGATGTCACCCCCGAGTTTCAATGGAGATCCGGATCCGTTGAAGGCAGAGAGATGGCTTGAGGCAATGAATAAGATTTTCGCAGCAATGGAGAGTCCGGATGCAGAAAAGGTGAGATGCGCTGTCTTCAAGTTAGAAGGACCTGCTGAGCATTGGTGGCAAATAGTGAAGGATGGCTGGGATCGGGACTGTTAGGTCCCAAATGGTAGGAATCAGGCTAGTGGGGGGGTGAATAGCCTGTTAAAAAACTTTTTGCTAAAAACTTCTTTTGAAAACTTTAGCTCACCGGTAAGTGATTTTGCACAGCGGAATTTAAAGTTTCAGTTTAGAGAAATAGGCAAACCGGTAAGACAAAATATCATGCAAGACAAGACAAAAATTATTTCCAAGTAAGACAAACAGAGTGAGCAGTAAGTGAAGTCAATAGGTTGTGACCAGTTGAGAGATTATCAACTGATTACAACTACACAACAGAAAACAAGCAAAGCAATAAATGACACATTGTTTGAAGAGGTTCACAGTGTTAAATAACTGCTACGTCCTCTACCAAGTTTGGTCAGAACTTGGATTTGTGAAGGTGCACTACTTTATTAATGGATTCTGCCTATTACAAGTTGCAAGCCAATGATTGAAAGGCTGCCAAACTAGAGGTGACCACTAATGGGTCGTGCTACAATAAAGACCTGGTGTTTTCTAGAGATGTGCTCACAAGCTGAGCTGATTTCTCTAGGGTGTTGTGTGTGAATCAATCAATGTGTTCCATAAGTAGTCTAATGGAGGAACACTACAGAATTGATTGAGGTGCCAGTGAATAAGTCCTAACAGAGATGTCTAGTGAATAGGGGACTTGCTTTGAATGCCTTGAACTAGAGAATGTGCAGGTTGGTAGTTCAAAGCAACTCACTCTCAAGAATCATAAATGCACCCAACCTTCTTCAATGCTCCAGGAAAGCTATTTATAGTGAACTTTGAAAAGGAGCCGTTGTCTTTGAAGAGGTTGCAATGATGACTTGGACTGGCAGGCATTAAATGGGAAGATCCTTGCATTAAATGCCTGAGATTTGGATAGAGAGGATTTCCAGAGATAGATGGGGCTCTGTGAGTACTGGTTACTTGACATTCTCAAAGAAGGTACTGATTTGCTGCAGAGATGTCATGTCAGCATGCTTGCTTTACCAACTTTAGCTAAAGTTGATGGCTTGGTAGTTGGGAGCAATTAATGCACCGGCAAGCTGCTAACAAGAGGAAGCTTGAAGAGTAAGCTTTAACCGGTAAAGTAACATGGCCGGTAACAGAGGTGCCGGTCCGGTAACTCAATCGGTAAGATACTCAACCGGTAAGTGAAGCTTTGACCGGTAACTGACTCCAACCGGTAACTCACACATTGCTGATGGAAATTCTCAGGTCTTCAAGTCTTCAAATCTTGAGAAAAATACATAGCAAAAACACTTGGCACTAGCACTAAGGGATCCTATGGTACATAGAAAAATTCTATTTTGATCTAACTAAATTAGGGGTCCTCATTAATGCTTGTTACGATTGGGATTAAGCAATTCTAAGCCTAAGCATATATTTGACTAACAATCTCCTCCTAATTGCTTAAGTCCAATCATCCTAGGTTGGCATCTTCTTGATTTAGAAAAGAATGATAAAGATTTTTACTATATAATATATCATTCCCCAAGTCAAGAGACAACTTGATGCTACCTAAGGAAAGCTTACAGATTAGAAAAATAAAAGATTGAAAATGGGTAAAGATTTTGAATGATCCTGCAAGAATATAACGGTTAGCAGCATATGAAGCATTCAAAACAATAGAAGGAAATTTTAAACAAAACACAAAGTTTGAGGGTAAGAGATTCTCATTAGTGTTTGTGGACCGGTGAATGAGGAAAGAAAGACAAAAACTTCATCGGTTACATTCTCAGAGCTGCACCGGTAAAAGGCTTGAAACAAGATCGGCTAAGGAGCAGCAGCATCTGAAGGAGGGGCAACATCTGAAGGAGGGGCAGCATCTGAAGGAGGGGCAGTATCAGAAGCTTTGGATTTCTTTGCTTTCCTCTTCTCTTTCTCATCCCTTTTCCTTTTCTTCCTATCTTCTCTAACCACCATTAGCACTTCATTTTTAGCTTTTACTTTGGCTAACTCCATTTCAAGCTCACGATTCCTTTCTTGACAGCTACTAAGGGCTTCAGCTGTCCTTTTGAGTTCTTCAATGGATCGAGTCAGAATCTCTTTGCCTGAAAGTTGTTGCTCACAAAGGATTTTATTGGTTTGCTGAGCCTCAACAAGTTGTCCCTGAAGATCTCTGATGACGTTGTCTCTAGCACTTATATCGGTCATGAAATTGCCAAGAGACAAAGCAATACCAGTCTTCAATAACTCAAATTTTCTCTCTTCCTCCTCCTGATTGGACTTAATGAAAGAACGAGCTAACTCAATGTTGACTTCAACAAAACCATCAAGCACGGCTCTATGAAGATCTCTCAAATCTGAAGCAAGGAGTGGCCTATTTAAATCATCGGTAGGAGGGGTAGGTAAGGGAGCATCGGTAAATAAGCTAGCAGGCAAAGGAGCATCGGTAACTGGAGGCAATTGATCGGCAACACGGCTATCGGTAATGGGAGAAGATGGATCGGTAAGAGAGGTTTCAACGGACCGAGACACTTCACCGGTAGGAGAGATCTCAATCTCCTCATCCAATATTTCCATGGGAGAGACAGGAGGGGCAATCGGTAAAGGAGATTCAGGAGCATGTGGATCAAAGGGTTCCAAACTCATCATCTCAGCAAAAGAAAGTTCCAAGAGGTCAGCTGCAATAGGGACCAACGGTAAGACGGCTTGTCGACGCCTCAGAATGTGAATTACTCTAATAGCCAGCAGAAGTAAAGAAGCTTCTCTTATGTTGCTCATCTTTGCCAGGAAGGATTGCTTTGCCCTTGGGAGGAATTGGACGCTTCTTAAGCTTTAACACCTTAACCTTCTGATACCGGCGACTTGTCTCACCGGGCCCAGTAGTTTTGGTATATCTAGGAGGGGTATCTTCAGGAGCAGCACCAACCTTCATGTCTGACACAACATCAATAAAAGTAGACATTCTATCTTCTCTCCTTTGCTTCTGAAATTGATCGGCAATAGATGGAGGCATTGGAGTTGGCTCAGTTACTGCCTTGCTAAGGATCTTCTCATGAACCTCAAATAAAGGTATGCCATCGGCAGATCGAGGAATAGAAGCTTTGGAGGTATAGAAGTTTAGAGTAGACATGAGATCCTTCTGACGCATACCAGGATCATCATAAGCAGGAGGAATTGTTGGATCATTCTCATCAAAATCAACATCTTCTTCTTCTTCATAGAAATCAGAGAGGGAGTCTTCATCAAAGATGGGATCAATATCCTCCTCCTGAACCGGTGAATTGGCTCTAGAAGAGGAAGGAAGAATAACTTGGCTTACCGATTGACTGACCGGTAGAAGAGATGCTTGAATGGCTTTCTGAGTAGCCAACTCTTCAATGGTTGCTCTTTGACTCTCCTTGAGCTTTTCCGTTTGCTCGGTAAATAAGCTAGCTGCTAAGGCTTGCTGGAGAAGGATATCATCAACATTGATTGCCTTAACCGGTTCAGTAGATGCAACGGTAAGGGGCTGACTAACCGGTAAAGGAGAAGCACCGGTAAATGGCTCAGAAGCCGGTAACTCTTCTCTAACCGGTTGAAGTATTTCACCGGTAAGAGGCATCGGTAGAACAACCGGTGAAGGGCACGGTCTAATAACTTCTCCTCCTCCTGAAGCAAGAACGGTAACTGGAGAAGTCTCAGTACTACCTCCTCCCACATGTTGCATCGGTAAAGGAGTTGTGAAGTCAGTACTTATTTTCTCAGATCTATCAATCACAGCAGCATCTTGGTCATCGACATCTGAATCACTAGAGTCGGTAGAGCTAGAGCTTGTGACAGATCGCTCCGCTCTATCAATGGTTTGATTATCAGAGCCACTAATGTCCTTGAACATTTCTTCAATTTCTTCATCAGAACAAGAGCCCATTTGTTTTTGTTGGACCGAATAGAGTTGAAGAAGTCGAAAGAGAGATATCACCCATACTCGAAAGTCTCTCGTTCAAGTCCACCAGATTTTGCACCACATCCATAACATTCTTCACGAATTGCCATCTTCGAGGTCGTAAGTTGACAATTTCAGGATCAAAGGAGGGAAGATCATCTCCGTGTAACTCAAACCTTCCAAGCCGATAAGGATCGATTCCTTAAGAGTATCCCGAGCATTATAAAGAATGGCAAAATCAATCCACACCGCCCGAATCATCATGTCTTGCCTGAGCCTATCCCGAGCCAAGTAGATGGCATTCCACATTGGAGGCAAGAACTCAAAATACCGATTGTAAAGCTTGAGTAGACTATCTCTGGATAGTGAGATATCATAGTCATTCAACAAACATGGCTTGGTATAGTAGAGACCTTTATCTTCATGGATGTTGTCAAAATCCACATAATCAGATATGTCACCGACTGGGACTGAGTCTTTGTTGATCTCATGGAATTGCAAAAGCTTTCGAAGGAAGGGAGGCAAGTGCTCAATAGGATATACCCAAGTGGGAGATGGTTCAAAGGTAGGATTAACTAGCCAGGATTGTAATGGTAAATGTGAAAGGTTGGGTTTCGATCGGTTTGCAGTGACTTACCGGTCGAGTTGATGATTGACCGGTAAATGGAATTTTGTCGGTAAGGAAGTTGTGATTAAAGAGTCTTTTGGGAATGAATGGTATGAAGTTTCCCAAGTCAGTTTCAATTCTCCTTCTTCTCTCAGCATTTTCTACGGCAATTTGTTGGGAAGATTTTGGAATAGGTTTGGATTTCTTGGAAGGGGAGGAGCCGATTTTCTGGGCCGTGGCTTTTTGCTTTCTCGGGTAGGGGAAAGAATGATAGAGATAGGCTTATCATCATCATCGAAGAAGAAGACTCAAGTAGTTTTCTCTTTCGGGCAAAGAAGGTTTGGGAGCAGAGGAGCATCGGCAACTTGAGCAACCTTTGGCCGGCTAGAGAGTTTCTTCTTCTTATGAGTTGGTTTGCCGATTGGTTTACCAACCGGTTTCCGGTAGCGTGTTCATCGATTTACCGGTTAGATTACCGGTGGAAGGCTCGATGGCTTACCGGTTGGTTTACCGGTAGATTCTTTGATGGCTCTAATCATGTCAAACTTGTCAAACGCTTTGCGAAAGATCGAGGATACTGGGTTGATTCTCGAGGCTTGAAGAACCGCAGGGATGGATCTCGAGAGCACGGCTAATCATCGTGTAATGGCAAGGTTTGGCTTTGTTGGTCTTGGTAGATGGCCTTTCCTTGAAATTTCTTAAAAGCAATTAAAACAATCCGGTAAAGGAAAGCACACCGCTTGAATTCTCCACCAATAATAATGGCAGCAATTGCTTCCCATTGTATCATGGTAATACAATGATGAGAGCGACCGGCAAATGAAACATCGGTCTACAACATCAAAGAACAAATAGAGAAAACAAAGATCAAAACCAGCCTTTCTTGTTAGCTTCACCGGTAACGAAGGGGTCGATCCTCTAACTTTTGCCCAGCAAAGAATCATATCTTTCATGGAGATAGAAGATGGACCGGTGGAAGAAAGATTTGGGAAGGCAAGAAGAATGGTGGCAGTGGCTAAAAGTCACGGGGACACCAAAGAAGTGGAGATAATATTCTCATTTTCATCCACAACACCATTCTCAAATAACTCATTAACCATCTCATAATAAATGTCTTCATTTCCTTCGTGCATCACGAAAGGAATAACTCCCAAAGAATGAATAGAGCTTCAATGGCACGGCCTTCATCGGAGTCGAAAAAGCTGGAGAGAATGTAACCTCCATAGATGTCTTTCTTGATGGCCATCTGTGAATCAAATAATCATTCAAACAAAATAAGTTAGAATCAATGAGATTTCTACAAATGATTTTAAGAGATTAGATGATTCTAGAGATATAGGAGATCTAGAAGTCTTTAGAGTTTCAAAAACATACCAGAAATCTCAAGTAGTGAAGAACACAGATGGAGAAGAAGAAGATGAAGTATGAGAGTAAATTGCCTATTACTTAGTTCTTTTAGAGAGAGAGAATCCAGAAAGTTTGAATGAGATTTTGAAATCCTTATATAGGGGACAAAAGAGCGGGAAGATGAAGAGGTGTGTTGGTTAAAGCAAAAGAAGCTTAAAGGTTTTTAATTGTCGTGCACATTGATTGACAGTTTTGTTTCACGAAATTAAAGATGTGTCATGAAAATATGAACGTGTGTGCAACAGTTATATCAAAATATAATAAAGTACAAAAAGATAACCTTTTTGATAAAAATGAATGATACGAATATTACCTTTTTGATCAATTATTTAAAATTGATCTACTTCTTTGTATAGGAGCATGGGGAACAGTAAAGGATAGTAAGGTAGGTTGCGGCAGCGGCGGCGAAGGATTGATGTGACTTGATAGGCAATGATGACAAACGAGCCGGTTAAAACGGATTGCAAATTTGGATCCGGCCGCAATTCGTCGGTAAAGGGCAATCGGTAAGGTAGCTAACCGGTCGTATTTTGACCGTAAGAGAGACTATCATCGGTAAAGGACCATCGGTTAGAGACACCATTTACCGATCGGGTATGTCGGTAAGAGGACCGGTAAATGGAGTCTTGCCTTACCGGTAAATGGGTACCCCGGTAAATGAGCACTAGCAAGCATCGGTAAATGAGTGAGGTCACCTTTGATCTTTGTTGAGAGCTTACACGTATAACAAAGTTAGCACATAATGTTTATCGAATATCAATCATGCCTAGTTCTCCTCTAAGGAATTCAAATCTTTTAATGTCCAATGGTTTTGTTAAGATATCGCCTAATTGATAATCGGTATGGACTTTTAAAAGAATAATGTTACCCTTTTCAACATGATCCTTGAGGAAATGGTATTTGATGTCTATGTGCTTAGTCTTTTAATGCATCACAGGATTGTTGGAGACCGAGATAGGCGAGGTGTTATCACAATAGATAGGACATACTTCTTGAGGGATTTCATAGTCCACTAGTTGTTGCTTCATCCATAGAATTTGTGAACAACAACTTCCAGCGACTATGTACTCGGCTTCGGTAGTAGAAGTGGAAATTGATGCTTGTTTCTTGCACGACCAGAAACCAAACGGTTACCCGAAATTGACAAGTTCCACTAGTACTTTTCCTGGTGACCCTACAAGCCGCAAAATCGGCATCCGAATATCCAATAAGTGTAAATGAGGAATCTTTTGGATACCACAAACCTAAGTTAGCAGCCTTCCCAAAAGATATCTTATAATTCTTTTTAACGGCTTGCAAAATGAGATTCTCTAGTGGTCGCTTGAAATCTAGCACATACACATACGGCAAACATGATATCTGTTTCATCAAGGGCGGTTAAGTAAAGTAGAGAGCCTATCATACCCCTAAGAGAGTGTCATATCTACTTTCTTACCGGATTCATCTTTGTCAAGGTGTACATTGGTGGCCATAGGAGTGCTTTGAGGATGAGCAGAAGTCAAGACCAAATTTCTTGATAAGATCATTGGTGTATTTGGCTTGATTTATAAAAATACCTTCTTGGGTTTGCTTGACTTGAAGTCCAAGGAAAAATGTAAGCTCACCCATCATGCTCATCTCAAATTTGCTCGCATAAGTTTCTCAAATCTCTTGCATAATTTCTCGTTAGTAGATCCAAAAATAATGTCATCAACATATATTTGAACTAACAATGAATGACCATTATGCTTAGCAATAAATAAGGTGGTGTCAATTTTACCTCGTTCAAACTTCTCACTAAGTAGGAATTTGGAGAGAGTTTCATACCATGCTCGAGGTGCTTGCTTGAGGCCGTACAAAGCTTTATTCACTTTGTATACGTGATTTGGCTTCTTGGAATCTTCAAAACCAGGGGGTTGATCGGCATAAACAAGTTCTTGAAGTTCCCCATCGAGAAAGGCACTTTTCACATCCATTTGATATAGCTTGAACTCTTTGTAGGCAAAGATAGGCAAGGAATAACCTAATGGCTTCTAATCTAGCTACGGGAGCAAAAGTCTCATCATAGTCTATGCCTTCTTCCCCGCCTATACCCTTTCGCCACTAGTCTAGCCCTTGTTCCTTATAATTTTTCCACCTTCATCCAATTTATTCCTATAAACCCATTTTGTTCCAATTACGGTTTGATCACTCAGGTCTAGGCACTAACTCCCAAACTTTACATCTATCAAACTGATTAAGCTCTTCTTGCATAGCTTCTACCCAACCAGGGTCATCTAGTGCTTCCTCGGTCTTCTTTGGTTCAATATTTGAGACCATAGCAGAGGAAAATAATCCATGTTGATCCTCCATGCTTCTTAATTGGCCTCTAGTCATTCTCGGGACCAAAGACATCACCTATCACATTTTCTAAAGGGTGATCTCTCATCGGTCTCACTTCCCTGGGAGGTCTCGCCTAACCGATTCTTGCTCTAAGGTTTTCTAATGGAGGAGTAGAATCGGTAAAGGGAGAAGTGATCGGTAAAGGAGATCGGTTTGGAGAAGGTGATGGAGGCTGGTGATCGGTAAGTGGGGAAGGAAACTGCAAATTGTTTGAAATAGGTTCGGCCGGGAGGTGAATTAGGAAAATTAATATGAGGACTGGTTGGTAATAAATCGGTTAGGCTGGGGTTGTCTATTGGATTGCCTAACCGATTGGGGAAAGAAGGAGTCATCAACTAAGTCTCTACAAAGTTACACCACTTGAGGCCGAAGGTCGAATCGGGATTGATTTGCATTAGAATCGGTGGAATGATTGGAGTTTTGATTCTTTGGTTTCACCTCGTCTCAAACACACCGTAATTATCGGTACTATTTGGAGCCTTATCGGACTCTAGCAAATCAAATTCATCAAAAGTAACATGAACAGATTCAACAATTTTCAATAACCGTTTATTAAAAATTCTAAATGCCTTACTGTGCTTGGCGTATCCCACAAAGATACCTTCATCAGCTTTTTCATCAAATTTACCTCGGCGCTCTTTACCGTTGTAAAGTACGTAGCATTTGCACCGAAGATCTTGAAGAAAACCAATGTTAGGGATTACGCCACGCCATAGCTCATAAGGGGGTCTTGTTATGAAACTTGTTGACCAAGGATCTATTCGTGAAGCGGGCGGCATGGATAGCTTCGGCCCAAAAATACTTGGGAAGCCTAGCTTCGGATATCATTGTTTTTCCAGCCTTCGATCAAGGTCCTGTTCTTTCTCTCAACTACACCATTTTGTTGCGGTGTACCAAAGAATGAGAAATTATGATCTATTCCATGATCATCACAAGATCGAGCAATTCCAAGATTTTTAAATTCGGGTTCCATTATCCGATCTCATACTTGATGATGTCACACTCTTTTTGGGTTTGCGGTAGACGGAATAATGCGGTGGCTACTTCATATGTATCATCTTTTGAAGCAAACATCTCCACCCAGGTATATCTTGAGAAGTCGTCTTACAACAACCAAAGCATATCCGTTTACCCCCTAAACCGGCAGCTGTTGTGGGGCCAAACAGATCCATATGTAGCAACTGGAGGCACCTAGAAGTGGACAAGCAGGGCTTGCTTTGCGGAAAGATTCTTTATGCCGCTTTCCCAATTGGCAAGCTCTACATTTCCTTCCATGATCAGCCAGACACCTGAGGTAAGCCGGCGACAAGATTTTTATTGGCCGCCTTGGATAGATATTTGAAGTTCGTGGCTGAGTCTCTTGTGCCATAGCCGGGAATTCTCACTCGATGTTCTTAGCTACAAAATAAACATTAGTAACATTCGAAACATTGTTTAGATCTATAGCATATACGTTACCTTTTCTATATCCAGTGAGACGTGTTTCACCTGTAGCAATGTCTTTCACATAGCGGTTGGAAGAATTGAAAACACAATGCATACCTTTGTCACGAAATTGTGAAATAGAGAGAAGGTTATGTTTGAGACCATCCACCAAAGATACCTTCGTACAATCACTGTACCTCTTTTTTGATGGATCCACGACCGATAATTTTACCCTTTGCGTTGTCACCAAAGACAACTGGAGGACCGAGATGCTTCTTCCAGATCGGTTAGGAGATCGGCATGTCCAGTCATATGCCTAGAGCATCCACTGTCCATAATCCAAACATCCTTACCGGCATCGGTTAAGGCCATTAAGCATTCCTGAAATAAAACAGTAAGCTTATGGTCCCCCTTATTCTTTTGGGTCCAAAGAGTTAGTTCCTCTTTGGCGGCCATACTGCCGCCACCTCGAGCTTTTAGACTCGGTGGGTCCAGATAGGTGCTTCAAGAGGCATTCATAAGCCTTGTGACCAATAAAACCACAGTTCACACATTTATTAGAAGATGGGCGAGGAGGCTTAGATGAATTGATGTTCAAGCTTGCCAATGCTTGAGGGATTAAGCGATTGGGACAAGAATGAGATCCTTTGGGGACGAAGGCGATGGGTTTAGCTTTGTTAATCGGTTGCAGACTGGTTTGGAAGACCTATTACCGGTTGGGAGCCCTCACCGGTTGGTTGACCCAGATGACAGGTTGTCCGACCGGTTTGTCCCTTACCGGTGATGGCTTCCTTACCGGTTGTAGTTTCCTTACCCAACCTGGTTAACAATTTTAATTCCACCTTTGCTTTTTCCATCACAGTGGAACATATTGTCCTAGCTCGGGATCGGCTACCTCGGTCCATCGGGATTTGTTTTTGCCCAAATAAGCTTTCATCCGTTCCCTTCCCTTGGGATAGGTGTGTGGAACGCCTTTGAAAGGTTTAGTTAACTCTCTCTTAATCAATTTGGATTGAGCATCATCAAATTTACCCATCAAGTTCTCGCAGACGACTTGGTAACCGGTTTGTTATTGCTGCCATTTTCCTTGCTTTGGAGGTAAAACTTATTCCGTATGTAACATCTCGGTTTGGAGACATCTCCGATCTTGTATGATAGTCTCCATAGCGGCTCGGTATTTTGTGTAAGTGTCAATAGTTTTAGAAAGAGAATTATTTCTTGACACAAGATCGGCAATTTGACAAACAGAAATGTTCGGTCTCTCGGTGAAGTTCTTGATTGTCCTTTTTAACCGAATTAACTCTAGCTTGCTTTCTTTCAAATCTTTTATTTCGGCTTTCAAAGAGTCATTTTCAGCGAGAGATTATTTTGAAATTATCGGCCATAATTTTGTGAGCTTCATTTAATTTTTCAAAATCGGAGAAGAGCTCATTCATCACCTCTGCCATTTCGTACTTTGACATATTGGGCATAGGGTCAACGTAGGGTCGAGGGGAAGAGGATGATGGTTCAAAATTGGGATCAAAATTTGGTAGTGATGATATCGGTTCAGGGTTAGGCTCGGTTAGAGGCTTTAAGTGAATCGGTCGGTTCTCAAGCATCGGTTGATAGGTAGCGATCGGTAAGGCTTGAGCTTGATAGGTCGGTTGAATGGGTTGCATCAACGGTCGAGTGGGCATGGTTTTGGACTGACCATAGAGGGATCCACCTATGTTTTGAATTTTGAAGTTATATGGATTGCCCGTGCATCTACCTTGGGAATAGGAATGGGATCATCAAAGTATGTCAAGGGAGATCTCATAGGTGGAGTCTGGTCAACATAAGATGATTGTTCATTGGAGTTGGGGTGTCTAAAGATAGGAGTTTGTAGAGAGATGGGTTTATCATAAGTTCCATCCATAGCAACAAAACCGACATCGCATCTTCATCCGCAGTCGGCAAAGTCGGCTTCCTCATTCTCGCAGCTCGGTCTCAAACCAAACGGGTAAAGCCTTTTCGGTTGCATCCTCCGCAACTAAACTCTTAGATCTAGGAAATTTCTTGAACGGTTTCTTCCTCGTAAATTCATATTTCGGTTGAGGGCATTTGGAGGCAAAATGGCCGGGTTTTCTACGGTGTAACACACAAGCTCACCTTGGGCATTTTTACCATCTGGGTTGAGGTTGAGGTTTGGCCTTTCTTTGATAGTTTCCGCATCTATGGAAAGATGAGGATTTGGGTTGGAATGATTTCTTTGTGAGATTTCTTAAAATCCTTAAACCTTTTGTAATTTCTAGCAAATGCGGCAAATTCATCCCTCTACCTCAAGAGGTGTACTAGTTGAGGTATTGGCTTGAGTTGGTTGAGATATTGAGGGAGAGTCAACGGTAGTGGTTTGGCCGGTAAGCATAGAAGAACCGGGGAAGATCTCGGGCGAGTGGCAGAGATAAATTTTTAAATTGTTTTTGCACTCCACTCGGCCGGTTGAGCTCTTCCTCATATAAGAACAAAGTAGACACAATGTTACGGATATGAGTAACATTCAAATCACGGCATTCTTTCAAAATAGCGACCTTCACATGCCACAAGTCTCCAAGAGAATTGAGGAATCTCATGTTTAGGTCTTTCATGGTATAGACTCTACCTAAAGATGCACAAGAGTTACTCACCTCGCAGAATCGGTCGTACGTTTCCTTCATTGTCTCATTTCGATTCTTCTTGAAGGACTCAAACTCACAAGAACACTTTTGTAGAGTCCGCCCTGTCCTTGGCCACTTGATCTCCTTCAAAGTATACGAGTAGACTCGCCACACTTGTTGAGCGGTCTCATAGCATTGTACTTGTTTGTACGCTCTGGTCATCAAGTCCCGAGGTTATGATGTGCAAAGCTTTTCTGTCCAAGGAGTCACACGGTTTGTCATCCTCATCCCATTCTTCTCGTGGTTTTGGCACATAAGTTTCATAAACCTCAAAATCTTGTTCAGACTCTCTATCCGCATGATCCATGAGAGGAGTTTTGGGAGCTCTCGGTTGCAAAGATTGATTTTCAAGGGTGTCATGGGACCATCTCGACTACGTAGTTAACCTATCATCTATTGAATCCAAGTACC
>JAFEMH010003582.1:0-257201 GCA_022495995.1 Adenophora triphylla var. japonica
TCCAATATTGTGACCGTAACCAAGGCTAATGGGAAGGTGCGCTGCTGTGTGGATTTCTGGGATCTGAACAAGGCCAGCCCCAAAGATGATTACCCCTTGCCAAACATAGACATCCTGGTGGACTCCACTGCCAACTACGAAGTCAAATCCTTCGTTGATGGCTTTGCAGGCTACAACCAGATCAAGATGGCCGTAGAAGACCAAGAAAAGACAGCCTTCACCACACCGTGGGGAACTTACTGCTATACAGAAATGCCATTTGGGCTCAAGAACGCCGGTGTAACGATGTGTTGCCTTTTTCGCGGGAAAAATTCGATTTTTGCGTTTCTTTGAAAAACCAAATAAAACCGGAAAAAACGGAGTCGCCACGCCATTTTAATTTTGAAGGGCCAAAACTTTGAAAAAAGCCCGAGATCAGAGATTTAGGTTCGGAGGTCATGTTACGCGTCGGGAAGGACGTTAGTGTGCACCCGACGCGCCTCGTAAAAACGAGTCTTCCAAGCTGAAAATCATTTGTGTGTGTGTGTGTGTGTGTGTGTGTTTTGGCCAAAATAAGTTGAAACTGGAAAAAGTAAAAATTGGGATGTCTTTTTAAGACTTTAAACTGATCCCATGATTTTTTGGAGAATTTTTGGTTTGAGATTTGGTACTCAAAAACCTTTTGAAGTTGAGAAGTCACTTCTGCCAGAAGGAAATGGCAGCAGACACCTGATTTTGAAATGGATTCAAGGGTCCTAAAACTTCATAATCTGGATGAACTCAGAGAATGAAAGTTTCTCTAGACTCCTTGAATAAACTTTGTGTGAAATAAATTTCCATTTTGGAGAAGATTTGAGGGGTCAAAACCTTCTGGAAACCTCAGATATGAGATCTGGATTCCCAGAAGCTGATGAACTAGCCTCTGAAAGAAAAATTGAAAAGAGGAGTTTTACTCACCCAAAAAATAAGGTAAAAATATGTCTGGAAAGATCTGGATGTTGGCTACAAAAAGTGTTTTGTAGTCAACACCAAATTCCAAGTTCATCTGTGTCCAAAAATTAAGACCATGGACTGAGGTCTGAGAAAATTGCTACTGGACAGCAACTTCTCAAGAAAGAAAATATGATTTTAAGGGGGGTTTTGCATCCATGCTTGTCCCCATTTCCCTAGGTTTTGGTTAGTGATCACTAGACATTGTAGTGGTGAATCAACTATACCAAACCATCCTTGGGGTACATTAGGACTAAGCATTTCATTTGCTTGGGGAGGGGATTTTACCCTTTGAAATCAAGATTTAGTGCTTGAAAATGGTTTTTTAGGGTTTTGAAAGTGCATTTTTGCAAGTAAGAAAGAAAAGCTTTGAAAATAATGTTGATCTTTGTAGAATATCATCCATGGAGATGGTCTTCCATGGTGATCTTCTTAGATCTAGAGAACAAAGATGAAAGAACTACATTTTGTAGTTTGAAGATGCATGCATGGATGAGATTTAGGGTTAGGAAGAGGAGGGTTTACCAATCTTCCTTGTGTTCTTGAGTGTTTGGCTTGAGTGTATGAGTGTTTAGGGCTTTAATATGAGAGTGAGTGGATGAGTATGAGTTGGGAAAGATTGAGAGAAAAAGGTGACAATTCTTGAGAATTCTCACCGTTTTCTCTCTATATATTCGCCGCAGGTTCGTTGCATTTGTGTTCTTCCTTCTTATTTTTGTGACTCGGAGGGCTCAATTTATAGCCCTCTCGAAAATTACATACTTGTCCGCGCGGATAGGATCAAATATGTAATCGTTCATTAAATGTTCTTCCAGCTTTGGACAAGAAGAATAATCTTTTTCAAAAGACCAAATGAGCTTTTTGTTTCCAAAGATTGCTATATTTGGTTTTCTTCATTTGTTTTTCTTTTTTGAGATTCTTTTTAAGGTTTAACCTTAAATAACAATGCCCATTTTACCCTCACTTTGTTAGGAATGTTAGGATAGTTAGGAATTGTTAGAAATGTTATAACTTCCGTTAATTTTCTAACGAAAATTCTAACAAGCTCAAATTGGAGCACTTGCAGCACGTAGCCCTCGGCGACGGCGCTTTCGAAGGAAGCGGGGTCGTCGATAAGAGTAAGGCTCCATATTTGGCGGGATGATCGAAAGGTGATCGGGTGTTTGAACCTAGCGATAGGCTACCTACGTATCCCGAATGGGAATCAAGCCGACCGTAGTTCGGGTCTTTGACCACCCTGGAGATGATGGCGTTTTAGGTGCCTCGAACCCGATGAGCGAGTTCTACGATCGTTTCTTGGGAAAGAAACTTCTGTTCAGGGATAAGAGATGACCATTTTTGGTCTCGATGGCTATCCGCTCGCTGGGATAGGAATGACCATTTTCGGTCTGACGGGTATCCGCTCCGCTGGGATAGGAATGACCATTTTCGGTCTCTCGGGGATGATTGCGATTTATCGCTTGATAGCGTCTTAGGTGCCTCAAACCTTGAAGATGGCGTTTAGGTGCCTCGAACCTTGGAGATGGCGTTTTAGGTGCCTCGAACCTTCAAGATGGCGTTTTAGGTGCCTCGAACCTTGATGATGGCTTTTTCTGCCTCTGACCTTGATGATGATGGCTTTTAGGCGCCTCGGACCTTAATTTGAAATGGCCTTTCTAAGTGGACTTTGTCTCGCCGAAGGAGAGGGTGACCGTTTTGGTCGAGGGGCCGGACCTAATGATAGGCTACCTACGTATCCCTAGTGGGAATCAAGCCCTTTCGTAGTTCGAGTACTACTCGAGATTCCGCCTCGGCTTTTGGGATTCCGTTAACTTTTCTTGAGATTTTGTTAGCCTTCTTTAGGGAAAATCGACGTATTTGTCCTGGGAGATCGGTCTTACGTTTGATCGCCAATTTTTGATGAAAGATACGGGATCTCGTTATCTTTCTGGGGCACTCGGTCTTACGTTTTACCGCCGGGGTAATTTTGATGAAAGATACGGGATCTCGTTATCTTTCTCGGGGCACTGGTCTTACGTTTCTGCCGGGGGTAATTTTGATGAAAGATACGGGATCTCGTTATCTTTCTCGGGGCACTTGGTCTTACGTTTGTGATCGGGGTAATTTTGATGAAAGATACGGGATTTCGTTATCTTTCTCGGGCACTCGGTCTTACGTTTTATCGCCGGGTAATTTTGATGAAAGATACGGGATCTCGTTATCTTTCTCGGGGCACTCGATCTTACGTTTCACTGCCGGATGATTTTGATGAAAGATACGGGATCTCGTTATCTTTCTCAGTTACTCGGTCTTACGTTTGACCGCCGGGGATATTTTGATGAAAGATACGGGATCTCGTTATCTTTCTCGGGGCACTCGGTCTTACGTTTGATCCGGGGTAATTTTGATGAAAGATACGGGATTTCGTTATCTTTCTCGGGTTACTCGGTCTTACGTTTGACTGCCGGGGAAGATTTTGATGAAAGATATACGGGATCTCGTTATCTTTCTCGGGGCACTCGCTTACGTTTGACTGGCACGGGGTAATTTTGATGAAAGATACGGGATCTCGTTATCTTTCTCGGGTCACTCGGTCTTACGTTTGACTGCCGGGGGTAATTTTGATGAAAGATACGGGATCTCGTTATCTTTCTCGGGTCACTCGGTCTTACGTTTGACTGCCGGGGGTAATTTTCTTGACAAGGGGCTGACTTTGGTTAACTTTGGTTAACTCTGTTAGGTTGGGGACTGAATTGCAGAGTCCTGAAATTTTAAGGGGCAAAAGGATCATTTTGACCCTTACAATCCTGTCCGCGCCGAGAGGAATGGAAAGTCAGGGGTATTAATTAGGGCCAACGCCCTTCTCCTTCCCCCTTCAGTTTTTTGAAACTGTCGAGAGCAGAGAGAGAGAAGCCGAGGAGAACAGCCATTTTTGGCCTAGGAGCTTCAAAATTCGTCCGTTTTCTTCAATTTTTCAAGCAATGGAACACGGGGAAGGCGCTTTTCAAGGCCAAGGACGTGGTCCCATAGCGGAGAGGCGATTGGAGCTCGTCCGGATGAGGAGGCATTACAATCTTTCTAATCGGTTATGAGAGCATTACCCCGATGCTTGGCAACATTGGGCTTGGGATCCGCATCTCCGAACGGTATATTTCGAATCCTCTTGATCCTCTTGTCGATTTCTTGTTTGAAATTTTTTGGATGATTTTTGAATTTTTTTTTTTGAATATTGAATATTGATATTGATGATATGCAATGTTGCAATGAATTTGTGAGTGTCCCAAAAATGTGCATTTTGCTTGGGAAAAGAATTGGCATTTTCGCCACATTTTTTTTTAATCCGAAAATGTCATGTGAAAATTCAAAGAATTGTGATTTTTTTTTTTTGGAATTGAATATTGCATGTTCTTGATGATGATTTTTTAATTGAATTTTGATATTGATGAATGATGATGCAATGCATGCATTTTGTTTGGAAAGAATGGGCATTTTGCCAATATGAGATGTATGTTTAGGATTTTTTTTTTTGAAAAGTGGGACGGATTTTTCCTCCCGTCGCATGTAAGATGGATGATATGCATGTATGCATTTTTTTTGTTGAAAATGGGACGGAGTTTTTACTTTCGTAGGAATGCATCCCTTCTTTTTTTTTTTGATGAATGCATTGGGACTTGCTGAAAATTGTTTTATTTCATGCGAGAAAAATGGGGCTATGCTCATTGTATGCAGTTATGCTGTTGAAATTTCTTTTTTTTTTTTAATGCAAATGCAAATCTTTTTGACATTTTCTCTTCTCTTCTTTTTTTTTTTACAGTGGCGGACACCGTTTTGTGACGAGCAACTGAACAAAATGAAGACTCGAGGATCGGTGGAGTCTCGTGATTGACTTGTGGGACCGGCTTCCGAATGCGGGCCGAGGAGCTTTGCCGAGTCCGAGACGTATCGTTGTCGAGACGGGGCTCGGGAGTTTGTCGAGTGCTTGAGGGGACCGGTCAAGTTCCCTAAGTGCAAGGGCTTGATGTTTGCTCGCCGGCGCAAAGACGCTTTGGTGGGACGCGACCCACACATTCCACTTCTTCCGGGCGAGGCGACTGTTACGCCTTTCCGACTATGCCGCAATCACGGGTCCGTCTCTTCAATGGACGCAGCATTTGAGTGGAGACACTACCGAAACAGTCATTTAGCGACGAAATAACAATGACGGATGTATTCCGTCGCTATTTAGCGACGGAATATAGTATTTAGCGTCGGAATTATTTTGGCGTCAAATTTAGCGACGGAATTTAATTCCGCCGCTAAATTCCGCCGCTAAAAAGAATATTCCTCGAATATTCATTTATTTCCGCCGCTAATTTTAAGTTGATTTACCGACGGAATATTCCGCCGCTAAATCTTTAACAATGACTAATTATTCCGCCGGTGAAAATATATCATTTTTTTATTTTTTTAATTATCAGTCATCGGAAATATTCCGACGCCGAAATTAAAATATTTTTTATTTTTCTTTTTCGAAATATTACACCGACGGAATATTTCCGACGGTGAAATTAAATGCTTTTTTTTTTTTTTTAATAAACACCGACGGAATATTTCCGCCGCTGATAATTTAATAATTTTTTATTTATCAGCGACGGAAATATTCCGTCGGTGTTCTAATAAAAAAAAATTCAAAATTTCCGTGAGAAAGACCGCCCCACAATGCAAGGGCGAAATGGTTGTACAGAGAAGAAGGTCTTGGAAGTGGTTGTGGAGAAGGGTATGCAAAATGGACGTAAAATTACATTCCCAGGAGAAGCCGATGAAGCTCCTGACACTCTTACCGGCGCTCATTTAAAATTTCAAAATTTCCGAACGAACAACAAGCAGAGATAATCCAATTCAAACTTTCAAACCAAATTAATCAGACACCTAGCCTCTAAATCCCTCACTCCCATCCTCTCTCTCTCTATCTCTCTCCAAAGCAATTGAATTTGAAAAAACAAATATCGAGCCGCTCTTACCCCGGTGCTATTTCATCTTTAATTTCGTGTAATTCCACATTTCAATTCTCTCCCTTCCCGTCCGGGTCCGAATCTGGTTCGACTTATGAGACAATAATCTCCAGAGTGTTGTCTAATAGTCAAGTTAGTTTCCTAATTTTGGACTAATCTTGTTTTTGTTTTATTTTGGATAAAAATTTAAAATTGTATGCAATTTACCAATTTGGGAATAGCTACAAGAACCCTTGCAATTCTTATATCCCCTAACCCCTAACCCCTAAACCCTAAACCATAAGCCCTAAACCCTAAACCCTAAACCCTAACTCCCTAAACCCTAACCCCTAAACCTAACCCCTAAACCCTAAACCCTAAACCCTAAACCCTAAACCCTATACCCTATACACCCTATACCCCGACACTCTTACCGGAGACATAGTCTTTGTACTACAATAGAAAGAGCACCCAAAGTTCAAGCGAAAGGGTGATGACATATTTGTTGAGCACGCGTCGACCCTTACCGAGGCATTATGTGGCTTCCAATTTATCTTGACTCATCTAGATAACAGTACTCTCCTCATCAAATCCCAACCTGGAGAAGTTGTTAAGCCGATCAATTCAAGGCAATAAATGACGAAGGGATGCCAATGTACCAAAGACCATTCATGAGGGCAAATTATACATCCATTTCTGGCCGACTTCCCAGATTCCTCGACTTCCGAGCAACGCAAGGCCCTAGAGGGTGTGTCGCCTCCTAAGCCTTCATCGCAGAAGACGAGATATGGAGCTTGATGAGTGCGAGGAGACAACCCTTCACGATGTCAACATTGAAGCTTACGATGTAGATGATGACATGCACGGTCATGGGGGCCAGAGAGTGCAAACATGGTGCTCGGCGAATGATGTGGGTCTTTATTTTCTGGATATCTTAATTAGTTATGACTTATGAGACAATAATCTCCTGAGTGTTGTCTAATAGTTGGTTAGTTCATAGTTTTGGACTAATCTTGTTTTTGTTTTATTTTGGATAAAAATTTTAAAATTGTATGCAATTTACCAATTTGGGAATAGCTACAAGAACCCTCAGAATTCTTATATCTCCTGGTCTCCCTAACCTCTAAACCCTAAACCCTAAACCCTAACCCTAAACCCTAACCCTAAACCCTAATCCCTAACCCTAACTCCCTAACCCCTAACCCTAAACCCCTAAACCTTAACCCTAAATCCTAACCCTAACCCCAAACCCCAACTCCTAAACCCTAAACCCCAACTAACCCAAACCCTAAACCCTAACCCTAACCCTAACCCTAACTCCCTAAACCCTAACCCCTAAACCCTAAACCCCAACCCCAAACCCTAAACCCTGAAACCCTGAACCCCTAAACCCTAACCCCTAACCCCAACCCCTAACCCTAAATCCCCTAAACCCTAACTCCCTAACCCTAACCCCTAACCCCAATACCCAAACCCTAACCCCCTAAACCCTAACTCCCTAAATCCCAAATACCCCAAACCCTAACCCCTAAACTCCCAATTCCCTAACCCCTATGTATTAAATCCCTAAACTCCTAAACCCTAAACCCTAGGGTATAGGGCATGTGGCATGTGGCATGTGGCATATAGGCTATATGTATAGGGTATGTGGCATAGTGGTATGTGGCATGTGGCATAGGCATGGCATGTGGTATGTGGTATAGGGTATAGGGCATGTGTGGCATAGGGCATAGTATGTGGTATAGGCATGGGGCCATAGGCATGTACATGTGGCATGTGGCATAAAGGCATGTGGCACAGGCATACAGGGCATGTGGCATGTGGCACAAGGCATGTGGCATGTGGCATAGGCATGTGGTATGGGCATAGTGGCATGTGGCATAAAGTATGTGCATGTGGCATGTGGCATAGGCATAGTTCATGTGGCATAGGGTATACAGGCATGTGGCATGTGGCATAGTGGCATGTGTGGCATGTGGCATGGCATGTGGCATGTGGCATGTGGCATGTGGTATATGGTATAGGCATGTGGCATGTGGCATAAGTGGCATGTGGCATATAGGTATATGGTATAGGTATGTGGCATGGTGGCATGTGGTATGTGGCATGTGGCATGTGGCATAGTGGCATAGGCATGTGGCATAGGGTATAGGTATGTGGTATGTGGCATGTGGCATGTGGCATGGTATGTGGCATGTGGCATAGCATGTGGCATAGTGGCATAGGGCATGGGGCATGTGGCATGTGGCATAGGGCATGTGGCATGTGGGCATGTGTGGCATGTGGCATAGGCATAGGCATAGGCATGTGGCATAGGCATAAAAAGGCATGTGGCATGTGGCATGCGCATGTGGCATAGTGGCATACCATGTGGCATGTGCATGTAGGCATGTGGCATGTGGCATAGTGGCATGTGGCATAGGGCATAGGGTATGTGGTATATGGTATAGGCATATAGGCATAGGGTATGTGGCATAGGCATGTGGCATAGGGAAATTTCCGTCGCTATTAATAATAATAATAATAATAATAATAATACACACACAATAATAATAATAATAATAATAATAATAATAATAATAATAATAATAATAATAATAATAATAATAATAATAATAATAATAATAATACAATCATAATAATATTATTATTATTATTATTATTTTTATTATTGTTATTATTATTATTATTATTATTATTATTATTATTATTATTATTATATATATATTATTATTATTATTATTATTATTATTATTATTATTATTATTATTATTATTATTATTATTATTATTATTATTATTATTATTATTATTATTATTATTATTATTATTATTATTATTATTATTATTATTATTATTATTATTATTATTATTATTATTATTATTATTATTATTATTATTATTATTATTATTATTATTATTATTATTATTATTATTATTATTATTATTATTATTATTATTATTATTATTATTATTATTATTATTATTATTATTATTATTATTATTATTATTATTATTATTATTATTATTATTATTATTATTATTATTATTATTATTATTATTATTATTATTATTATTATTATTATTATTATTATTATTATTATTATTATTATTATTATTATTATTATTATTATTATTATTATTATTATTATTATTATTATTATTATTATTATTATTATTATTATTATTATTATTATTATTATTATTATTATTATTATTATTATAGCGGCGGAAATTTCCGTCGCCGAATTTAAAATCGCCGGCGGAAATTACCGTCGGTGGGAGTGCCATGTCATCGATCCAGTGAGCGTACGTATCGTTTAGCGTCGGATTTAACAATGACGGAATATTCCGCCGCTAAATATTAATTATAGCGTCGGAATTTAATTTCCGCCGCTATAATTAATATTTAGCGACAATATTCCGTCGCCGGTGGAAATTATAAATACACGCTTATTTCTCGTAAATCAATTACGCCAAATATTTCCCTCTCTCTCTTCCCGCTATCTCTCATCTCTCTCGCGAATCGACCTCAAGACGAAGCGACCGACCTAGAAGAAGAAGCTCACGCCGCCGGCCGTCTCCTCATCGCCATCGCCTCACCGCCGCCGCCTCATCGCCGTCGCCTCATCGCTGCCGCTCACCGTCCGCTCGAGCTCTCACGCCGTCCGGATCCGTCCGCCGCCTCTCCACCGTGTTTCTCTCTTGCTCTAATCAAATCAAGGTAAATGTTTCGATTTCTTTCAAATAAGTAGTTCTAATTCGAGGATAGGGTGTTAATTTGTTGTGAATTTTAGTTGGTTTCGATTTCTCACCGTGTTTCTCTCTCTCTCTCCGTACTCAACCATGAATTTTGGGTGTCCGTGAGTGTTTCGTGTGTGTGCGTGTGTTCCATGAAGTTGTAATTTTGTATTAATTTTCTTTTTTTTTTTTTTTTTTTTAAATGACGTTTTGAAACATGAACAACCTGTTTAACAAAGTGGTTACAGATTTTCGCTCTCTACCTCTTTTTTTTTTTTCATTTTCAAATTCAATTAGTAAAAGATGATCTAAAACTGAAGTTGGGTTACATGTCAGTTGCTGGGAAATATCAGCTGGGGTTTGCAAATAGAAAAGCAATTGGGTTGGTTAGAGCTTGACAATTTCCATGCCATGGCTTGAATTCTTGGTGTGGATTTGGTTATAATTGTTTTTTAAACATGTTTTATACATATTATTGGTGCTATAGGGAGGTTATAGAGTCCCAAAACAGGTAGTTCAACTGCTGCAAATGGCTTTGCAAAGAAGTGAAGGGAAAAAATCTGCCTTGAGTGAGCAACTCAAGAAGTCGCTTAACCTAGGTTAATGAGTATAGATTTAATAACTCTTTAACTAGGCTTTTAGTACAAGTTTAGTACAACATGGTAGAACTTGGATTAGTCCAAAGAGGTGTTTGCAAGAGCTTTAAATATTGATCCAAAGTTGCTTAGAAGGCAGTTTCAGCACTTGTATTATTTCAATCTGCAGCCTTGGTCCATGTTTGAGGCATTGGGAACCTAGGCTAAACAACTCGGATTTGAACACTTTTTGATCCTGTATTTAGTAAAACTTTAGTACTATATAATGGAGTTTGAATTGGGCCAAAAGGATATTGATAAGGTCCATAAATAATGTCTCAAAAATGCTTGAGAGGCGGTTATAAAACTTGAACCAAATGTTATAAAACTTGGTTTTTGAACTTGAACCCTAAAGGAAAGTGTTTAATGTTGTATTGTGATGGCGTAGGGCTACTTATATATTATTGTACCCCTACGTGATGACCTATTTAGGGTTATTTGCTCTATAGTGCCTAAAAATGAATGGGGCATTACTTAATTGGTTTAAACTAGAGGAATAACACTCGCTTCTCGGATTACATATGTGTAATGAATATGTAGGACTCATATATGATATGTTGTGTCTTACATGATTATATTCATATGGTTGTTGGTTCCCACAATGTGTAGAAGGTGTTCCACGGTACGTTTTGAGCATGTAGGGGTGCGTGAATATATTGCACCTCTACGTGGGGTACCTCTATATAGTTATTGATTCATATAGGGAGTGAAATAATTCGTAGCACCGGTATTTTGTCGAGTAAGAGTATAAATACCATATGATATGCTTTATTATAAAAATATACTGTTAAGTATATGTCATGCTATTGTGAAGGCCAAACTCATATTTAGTATACCGTGTACCAACCAAGAATGCATAGTAAACATAGCAACTTAGTAATGTGGTTCCTCTATGATTATAAAGCCGGTATACCAAAATTCGTACTAGGTTAAGGGAGTCTTAAATGACCTAAACCGATAAAGGTTCATGGCTTTATGATATGCTTTTTTATAAAAATATTTCTTCCTAACTTTCACAAACCAAACTCATATTTGTATACCGTGTACCAACCAAGAATGCATAATCTGTACGGTAGTACCGTACCAAACTTTCGTTATACCGAAGGTTGGTATACCAATTTTTTTTCTTATCAATTTTTTTTTGATGAGGTAGAGAAACCAATACAGGATACATATTAGGGCATTAAAGGAAAAGCATCTGAAGTCAAAGACATTTTTAAAATTTTTGTAAATCCATTTATATGAAACAAACTAGGATACAGTTTCTGTATATACGTGTCGCGTAAATAAGTAAACCAACATTTAAGGTGTAGTACCTGAAATCATATAATTTAGGAACATCTAGTTCTAGATCTCATTTTGGGGCGATTGACGGCATCGCGGACGGTGATTATGTCGCCTACGTTTGAGCGCCTGAAATCAATCCTGGCACCCTAGATGCACCTTATATGAAACAAATTAGGATACAGTTTATGTATCCTAGTTTGTTACATATTTAGTAATATTAACGAATAGAAGAAAACATATGCCACTATAAAGAAAACGATAAATAACCGTACTCATAATCAAATATGTAACATGTTATATTTAATAAAAATTAAAATAAAAATATACATATATGTATATATATAAATATCATTATTGTCTATTAAAATTGCTTGAATTGTCGATAGTTGAAATATTTCGGTTGCATTAATCCTATTGTTCTCTCGAGTGTATACTAGACATATATGGTTGATTACACCACGATTATAATCGACAAGTGTAATATTGACCTAGTCTACGTCGCGTGCACTTGGAGACCATGGGGTTACAGGCCGTTAGGTCCAAAGATTGAAACTTTGATTTTCGATTATAAAGCAAGTAGACAAAGTGATATTTGCAATTCATGCGTGTATTTCTTTGATGGGATAGAAGCCAACCCCACTACTATCACGTACAACCACTACCATTGGGTTATGGCTGAGTGGAAAATTCAGTTTTTTGCACAAAGCGTAGGTCCAAAGATTGAAACTTTGATTAATTATTATAATAATAAATCTACTTTCAAAGTTTCAATCTTTGGGCCAAATGCTTGTGCAAACTTGATATTTTCCACCCCACTACTATCACGTACAACCACTACCATGGGGTTATAGTGGAAAATTGTTTCTTGCACAAGCGTTAGGTCCAAAGATTGAAACTTTGATTAATTATTATAATAATAAATCTACTTTCAAAGTTTCAATCTTTGGGCCAAATGCTTGTGCAAACTTGATATTTTCCACCCCACTACTATCACGTACAACCACTACCTGGCACCCTAGATGCACCTTAGGGTATTGTGGTTGGTGGTTAACATCTTAAAATATAAATAAGATGAGAGCCTTTCTCACCCACAGCTATCAAAATCCGTCCATCTTTGATCAAGAAATATAGAGCAAATAAGTTCTTGTCGCTTGAGAAAAGGATTTGCTTAATAAGAGTTTTTCAGCCACTGTTCTCTTCTTCTAAGGATTCAAACATCACAGCCATGTTCTTGTCAAGAATGCTTACTTCATCGGTGTTATACGGTCACAGTAAAACAAGGTAACAAAGATAACACCGCTGAAGAGAAAACAAAACTTTCGTCCAATTTTTTAGTCTTCACCTTCCACTGAGATCTGATTGCATCTTTCTCATGAGCTTGAAAGCCAGGCGGTTGCTGCCTCAATCTCACCTGCTGCTTCGCATGTGCAACCGTGAGATTGAGGGCAACACCGCCAGCTTTCAGCTCAGGAAGATTCTCGCAATCAGATCTTCGGGTAAATGGAAGGTGGAGATTGAAAAATTGGAGGAAAGTTCTCGTTTTCTCTTCACCGGTGTTATACTGTTACCTTGTTTTTACTTGTGACCGTATATCACCATGAAGAGTAAAACAGCACCGTCAAGACATGGCCGTGATCTTTTCGAGATTCTTAGAGAGGAGGACAAAGTGAAACCGGAAAACCTATATTAAAATGTAAAATCCTTTGCTCAAACCGACAAGAACTTATTTGCTCTATCTTTCTTGTTCTAAGCCGAGATAGGGTTTTGATAGTTGTGGATGATAACGACTCTCATCTTGTTTATAAATGTTAATTTAATTCATCGTTGTAAAATTATATATTTTACAACAAAGAATTAAATATTAATATTTAAAATTATTCACAATAGTAATCACGCATTTCTAGATGGGATAGGTTTATCAAACATGCACTTAAAGGACAGAGTAGGTGGTTAGGTAGGGACACCATTATCCTTTAGTTTAGTTTGAACTAGAGCTCAAGATTTGTTGATACAATTATTCACAATATTAATAGGTAAAAAGTCCCAAGAAATTTCAATTTAAGGCAAAGATGGAGCATTACAATGGAGAAATTGTTTCCCGCGAGTTTCAATTTCAACAAGACATTCTTGAACTCACGCGCTTTCACCAAAAACAACACCTAAACTTATTGACAGTGAGGTATAGCATGCCATGCATCCGGTCTCTAAAAGATTGGAAGATTGATTGGGATCCGCTCCGAGCCGCTTCGTGCTTTTGGGATTCGGAGCGACATGTGTTCACCCTATCGTACAACGATCCGGTGCCAACGATGGAGGATTTTCGAGCACCGATCGCGGCCGAGTCGAGGACCGTGGGCATTTCCTCGAGACAGACGATCGCCACTGAGCAACTATCTCGAATTCTTGGGATTATCGCCAGACCGGGTATCTGCATTGTCGTTGACGATAGATTCATAGACTTGACTCATATAGCCAGATTGAGTCTGACCAAATTTCTGATCGTTTGATCTATCCACTTCCTTAGATATATTCATGTCAAGCTCATTCCGTCTCGCGCACTACTTCGCGGCTACATCGGAGTGTGTCCACTACGCCGTTAGAGATCATCGTGCAATGAGAGGTGATCGAGGAGTTGACATCCGGCATATTCAACTCCGGTCGTGAGCGATGGACATCATTCAACTGCTGCTAGCTGAGACATACTCACGCGCATTGATAGATTAGCCTGAGGATCCGAGTACATGGGTTCAGCAGCCCCGCATTACTATCATTGTGGCCGTATGAGAGATTTCGTTGATCTCGCCACCGCTGCAGGGGCGTACGGCATTACCTCGGGGTGACCGGACAAATACAGATATTGGTGGATGCCGCTACCGAGAGTTGGCATGTGAGGTCGGGCTCTGCCCGATATGAGACCGCAAACCCGAACTATTGATTCCCGCATGGGATTGCAGACTGAGAGATATTCAGACGGGCCGCTTATTGTCCGACTTCCGGACTACATGTATCATCCTTTTGCATTCCATCTCTAGCGAAAGCGACAAGACGGATACCCGCAAAGCACTATCTCTGACTTTCAGAGAAAGCAATGACGACTAATACAATGCCGATGATTATGACCGAGCCTCGTACTACACATTTCTTTGCGTGAGCATTTCTAGAGGGCTTTCTTCCGATACGACCACTACTCCGTCATACTAGAGGTAGCACATTTCACCACCGAGTATCCGACATGGTACGAGGAGCAAGAAGGTCCCGTACAAACATGATAGAGGCTCGACGCCGAGAGTGTTTTGGGGCGTACTATTCTTCCAAATTTGGACATTAAGAGGCATGGAGGCCAAGAGCAACCCCGATGAAATCACCGGCGACATTGCAGCCAGACATGAGAGACGGAGATTCTGAGAGCCGCTTTGAGAAATGATCCCGAAGTGATAGCTCGCAGGAGGCCTCGAGGCAGAAAGAGCAAGATCGAGAGCTACCAGACCGATTGATCCACCACCACACGATACCCGAGCCAGACGAGGTCCGACCGACTTTTTCAACATACCTAGACCAAAGACCTCCTGGGACCGAGGCGGAGGAAGAGTAGAGATTCGAGTTCTGGAGCTGAACGAGTTCCTAGACACTTTAAGTTAAGACCTCGTTAATATATTGTTAAATATGAGTTAGAAGCTTTATATTTATTTTAAGAAGATCTCGTGTTGCTTTTAAGTTTGTAATTCAAATTTAGGGAATGATAATACGTTAATTACTTCTAAACTGTTAATATATTATGAAATCCAATAATTATTAACATCCCGATTTTGTTTCATCCGTCGATTAAATTGAGTGTACGTATAATATATGGATTGCAATGCAGAGTGATGTCTGTTAACGATGATCGTAGTTGGATGTATAAGCGGAAGTTGCCGAATCAACGCGTATCAATCCCGAGTTTTATAGAGGGTCAAGGGGTTTGTTGAATTTGCTCAATTAAATAAAACCGGCCACATGGATAAGGATGGTAAGATTAGGTGTCCATGCGACAAGTGTTGTCAGAATGTCAAGTATCTAAGCTTGATCGAGACTCGTAAACATCTTTGCGTAACGGGTTTGAAGTTGGGTACAAACGGTGGACCCGTCATGGCGAGCCGAGATTGCGCACAAATGTTGCGAATAATCCCCCGAGAATATTCATGTACCTCCCGAACCCGAACCTATTATTCACAGACAATGAAGAACCACCTTGAATATGGAAGATATGGTTAGGATGCAAATGGCCCTTCCTTCGATTGGTCGAGAACCAACAAAGAAGAACCAACCCCGCAGCCCAAGAAATTTATTGATGCTATGGACTCGCAAAAGAGAAGGTCTATCCAGTTGCGAGATCGCCGTGTTGGAGGCCGTGGCCGAGCTCCTTAACATAAAGGCCGATTGCAATATTAGCCACCGCTTATAATCGTATCATGAAAGCAATTAAGCGGATGTTGCCGAAAGAGAATAAGATGGTTACAAACTTTTATGAGACAAAGAAGTTGGTTGGGCAGTATTGGGCTATGTTATGAAAAGATTGATGCGTGTAAGAATGATCGCATGCTATTCTACAAGGAAGATTCACGTAAGACAGAGTGTTCAATTTGCGGACAAAGTAGATATAAGCCAAGTCTGAGGGGGAGTTCAAAACACAAGAAAAACATACCACATAAGCAAGCTGCGTTACATGCCGTTGATTCCAAGACCGCAACGCCTCTACGCGTCTAAATCTACCGCAGAGGCAATGCGTTGGCATAAGGAAAGTTTGCGTGAAGATGGTGTGTTGATTCATCCCAGTGATGGGAGGCATGGAAACACTTTGATGAGACTTATCCCGACTTTCAAGTCCTCAAGCAAGAAATATACTAAGCATGCATCCGCTTCCGATGGTTTCAATCCGTTTGGTCCCGGGGCAAAATCTACTCTTGTTGGCCTGCTATAGCCACCGTCTACAATCTTCCGCCCCGGTCAGGTATGAGTGATCCCTACATGTTCTTGTCGTTATTCATCCCCGCCCAAATGTACTCGGGAGGAACATTGACGTCTATCTCCGACCTTGATGGACGAATTGAAGCGCCTTTGGGAGGATGGGGTCGAAACGTGGATGCTTTCAAGCGAGAGAATTTCAAAGCATGAAGGTCGCTTGATGTGGACAGCTAATGACTTCCCCGCATATGGGATGTTATCGGGTTGGAGCACCCACGGAAGTTGGCCCGTCCGTATTGTATGAGTGACACAAAGTCTTTCACGCTCACGCACTCGAAAACCATGTTGGTTCGATTGCCATAGACAATTTCTTCCTGAGGACCACCCATTCAGACCCTTAAGAATGCGTTTAAAAAGAACAAGATTGACCATGATGAGGCCCCGATTCGTTTAAGTGGTGACACGGCCTATGAGGAGGTATCTAGATTGCCCGATCCTCTGGGGGAAAAGTTTTCGAAGACCAAAATACAAGTGGTTCGGGACTACCCATAACTCGGATCAAGAGGAGTATATTTTGGGAGCCGCCATACCGGAAAACAAATCTCATTCGACATAACCTTGACGTGATGCACATTGAGAAGAATGTATTCGATAATGTTTTTAACACGTTGATGGATTTCAAGAGAACAACTAAAGACAACGAAAAGCTCGAAAGGACCTTAAGGAAATATGTAGGCGGCCGGCCTTAGACTTGGTATACGACGTCAATGGTAAAACCGCTAGACCGATGGCTCAATACGTGCTTACAAAGGAAAAGAGGCTCCTCCTCCCGAAATGGCTCAAGGAGTTAAGGCTTCCAGATGGTTACGCGTCTAACATTGGTAACCGTGTCAATGTAGAGGAGGGGAAAGTGCAGTGGCTCAAGAGTCACGATTGCCACGTTTTGCCGGATAGGCTACTTCCGATTGCTCTCGTGGGTCTCTTGCCCGACAATATCGGGTGGCGTTAACAGAGTTAAGCGAAGTTTTTCCGAGCGTTAACATCGACCACACCGCGTGTCGATCACATGAAAAAGCTTGAGGAGAGCATCGTAGTGACTTTCAGTGCAAACTTGAGAAGATATTTCCTCCTTCATTCTTTGATTCTATGGAGCATTTACCTGGTCCACTCGCATACGGCTAGAGCTCGGTGGTCCAGCTTCAATACGTATGGATGTATCCATTCGAGAGGTAATTGAATTTATTCTATTTCTAAATAATTTGAGCGTTAACAATATACCTTCTTTAACATTATTTATGTTTTAATCTACGAATGACTTTTAGGTATCTAGGCCAATTGAAAAGGAAGATGAGCAATAGGCTACGGTCGAGGCCTCAATTTCGTAGGTCGTTATCATAGATGAGATTGTTGCCTTTGTCGGAACATATTTTCCTCCCGATGTTGATACGAGATTGACTAGGGTTGGCCGCAATTACGATGGTGGTTTTCCGTCTAAGTGGAAACATCTCGTATTTTCATCCCCCGGCTCTGCCTCTGCAAACGGGTTGGTACGCGTACGTTAACCGCTAAAGAGTTTGCCGCGGTCGAAACGTATGTTCTTCTTAACTCGCGACGAGGTTGGGGAATATATCAAGTAAGTCATTGATGTTATGTTTACGCCTCGTCGATTAAATTATGCATGTTTAATTACCTCGCATATGAAATGCCTTGTTTAACCCTATCGTGCAATGTTTGAAGATTTAGCTCAGATTTATCTCCGTAACTCATCGCAACTAGGACGAAGAGAATTTCCAAACCGGCTAAGGAAATATGTAAATATTTCGTTTCATTCAAATTTATTCTATACACTTCTTTAAACATTCAATCTTAAAATTGTATTAAATTGGTTACAATATTGTCTTATAGATAGCCGAACATCCGGTGATGCCAAAGCCGCGAGGTTAAGACATTTAGCATCATCTCCGTACTTGAACGTTCATTTATACAACGGTTATTTCGTGAATGGCTACGTGTTTCATACCAAAGCTTACTGGGCTCTAAATTGACGTGGAATAGCTGTGAAGCTTATAGGGAATGATTATTATGGCGTCCCGAAAGAAGTAGTCGAGGTGGAGTATTTGGGTAGAAACAAAGGTTGTCTTGTTCAATTGTGATTGGCGGATGCCGTGCGAGGTGTTAAGAAGCACGCCATATTTGACCTCGTCGATGTAAAGGACTCGTCCGTACATAATGGCGACGACGTCTTCATCTTAGCATCTCAAGCACAACAGTATACATGACTCCCTACCCTCGTCCGCGACCCGACGGATTGTGGGTCGTTTGGATGACCAAGGCTAGGAGCATGATTGACAACCTACCCTCGTCGACAACTACAGAGTCGTCATTAGAAGCACCCTATCAAGAGGATGAAATGCCGCCACCTAACGTTTCATCGCCTAATCATCCATTAGATGATGTCACTCATATTCCTCAAAATGTTGATGAACCCGAGGAGGATATCTTACCAAAGCGAATTTGCCAACTCCCCGCCTCGTTCAGTCATCTCGCGCACATTGATATTGATGAATCAGAGGAAGAGGAAGAGGAAGAGGAAGAGGAAGAGGAAGAGGAAGAGGAACCGCAGTTTGATTCATCGTAGTCCGAAGACGAAGATGAAGAACTCGAGTTTTGTAGTAATTCGTAGTCCAAAGGATGATGATGGGGACGAAGATTAATAATAGTTTAAAGTTTAAAATTGTATTGTGAATGCTTTAGATTATTAGAACTTTAAAGTTTTATATGTATTGTGAATGCTTTAGATTATTAGAACTTTAAAGTTTCATATGTATTGTGAATGCTTTAGATTATTTTTAATACCCGTCGTTTTATATATATTGTGAATGCTTTAGATTATTAGAACTTTAAAGTTTTATATGTATTGTGAATGCTTTATATTATTAATAGTTTAAAGTTTTATATGTATTGTGAATGCTTTAGATTATTAGAACTTTAAAGTTTTAGATGTATTGTGAATTTATTGTTTCCTATTGTTAAAGTTGTATATTTTAATATTTTTACTGTAGTACGTATGAGTTCTAGTAGAAAGGGGGGTAAGAGGACCAAGCCCATTTACACTTTGACATCGGGACGCAACCGTCCCGATCCGGTAGCGATGGTGTCGACCCTCACTCGCAGTACTAGCTCCACCTCCGGGGCCGGTACTCGACTACCGTAGATTCCGAGGGGAGGATATATGTCCGGATCTCAAAGCACTTTATGACCAAGAAGTAACTCTTCATTAATTTGATATAAGTTGGTTCCTTTTGCTTTATATATAATTCATTATTTAAGTTAAAATGTTATTGTATAAATATACTTGGCAGTGGGTAGGTGGATACCCCACCACCGGCACTAAGATCGGGCAATACCGGCGGTCTCGAAAATGACCGATTTTTGGCCCAACTGAAAAAATTGCCACAGAGGCGTAAGGAGGATGCGTGGGATGAGTTTAGGTAATGTGTTAATGGTTTTTATTTAAAACTTAAATGTTAGTTTGTTATTAAAATGTTATAATTAATAATGATTATACTCTTTTAGTTTTGTAATGTTATCATTATATGTTGTAGGCTAAATATTATTGGGATCCGTACATCGCCGAGGCGACGGCTAGATATGTTTTCTGGAAAGGTGCTCACAAGTCGTTTAAGGATTTTATTTGTAAATACTTTTATCTATCCTTAATTAGTTTAATTAACAATGATTATACTCTTTTTAATTTTATAATGTCATCATTATATGTTTACAAGATATTCATATTTTTTATAGGTACCACGAAGAGAAATTATTATATCGCTTCGGCCAAGCGGGACAAAGAGCCCTCAGGTCCTACTTTTATGACCGTTGAGGTGTTTGCTCAATTTTGCGAATATTGGGAGCGCCCGCGCGAAGGCCGTATCCGAACAAAGCCAAGGCCAATAGAGCAGCTCCTGGCCTGGGCGGCGTTGCATACCGGGGACGCCACGGCCGCCGAGCATCACGACCGCATGGTATGTATGTTAATTTAAATGTAGTAGTGTATGGATGCTTTTAAATAGGTTTATGTACGTATGTTAGCCGGGAGCCAATGTTGATGCTATGAAATCCATAGTTTTAGTGTAAATGTAGTGTATGCATGCTTTTAAATCGCTTAAATGTTGCATTTATATATACAATTTCAAAGTAATAATCTCGCTTATTTTATTTATAGGAAAGGGAGTATGGTCCGAATATCACTTTTGTGGATGTTTACGCTAGCACCCATATTCGGAATTTACAAATACCGATCAACCTCCGCAATGGGTCGACGATCGATCCAAGCTATCGCTTTGTAAGTAAAACTACCATTAAATGACTTGATTTTGAATATGTAAATTTATTTATGTACCTTACATTGTGTATATGATTATAATTGTTTGTTTTATTTTTCAAAGCCGCATATCAAGCCGCCGTTGTTCCCGATGGAACGCCTCCCGCGAGCCCGTCCCCTTCGTGCTCGATGTTTGGCAGAGGTCACCTCTCGTGGACATCCAAGGAGAGGAGCCCGAGTGTTGTGGATGGGGATTACGGCGGCAATGCCCGTCGACGCCGACCGGCCGTCTGAGAAATGTCGACTCACCCCATGTTTCATGATCCGAGGGTCGACACTGAGGCCGCGGCTGAGGAGGAGAGACGCGAGCGGCAAAGCTTGCGGATGCTTTGGCGCTCGTACGCAGATGCAGTGAGGAGAACGATCGACGCCATGCAGACTCGTAGACAATTGGCGCCGTTGATGGCTCGTCTCGGCCCGACTCCCAGATAATTCCCTGGCCCCCGTGTTGATTGCGGACTTTTTAGACATTGTTGTATTAATTTATACTTGTTTGTAAACATTTGAGACATTTGCACCCGCGGAGCCCCTCCCCGCCTCTCCCCTCCCCCGCTCCACCCCTCTCCCCTCCCCCGCTCCACCCCTCTCCCCCTCTCCCCCTTCCCCCTTCCCCCTCTCCCCCTATCCCCCTATCCCCCTCCCCCTCTCCCCTCCCGAATTGGTACGGTGGTATTTAGTTTTTATTTGGTACGCCGGTATTTGAATTTTAGTTTTTATAGTTTTAGTTTTAGAAATTGAAATGTTATATCGTGTACAAAAATTTTGGTTTTTTGATATTTTAAAATATTTTTTTAATTTATTTGTAATCGCCGACGGAATTTTCCGTCGCCGAAATTAATGTCGAAAGAAAAATTAATTAAATAAATTAATTTCGCCGCGGAAATTTCCGTCGCCGTAATAAAAATTAATTTAATTAAATTAATTTCACGACGGAATTTCCGACGCTATAATCATTTAATTTTTATTTAATTTTTGATTTCAACATGAAAATTCCGTCGTCGTAATAAAATTTAAATTAAAATTAAATAATTTCAATGACGGTATTTTCCGCCGCCGAAATAATTTAATTTCAATTTAAATTTTATTACAATGACGGAAATTTCCGCCGCCGAAATTAATTTAATTAAATTAATTTTATTACAAATGACGGAAATTTCCGCCGAAATGAATATTTAATTAAATTAAATTAATATAGCGGCGGATATTTCCGTCGCCGTAACCATTAATTCACCGGCGGAATTAAATTCCGTCTTAAAAGAAAAAATAGCGGCGGAAATTGACCCGCCGGAGCACCGCGACGGCCGGGTAGCGGCGGACCACCGACGGAATTTTTCCGTCGCCGATTATTTTTAGCGACGGAATTTTAATTTTAGCGACGGAAATTTCCGTCGCTAAACGACCTTTTCCTCGGTAGTGTACCGGAGCCGCCCGCGACATACTCTACTACCATACTTTGGTTGGAATGAGAATGACGAAGCACATCTCACTCCATACGCGGGCATGCTCGAAGGCTTCACCAACCACGCCTGTAAGGGTAAAGGGGACGATTGTGTTTGACGTAGCTATCGGGGAAAAACCATGCGTAAGACGGCCAAGATAACTTTCATGGTGGTCGATCTTCCTTCCCAATACAATGCCATTCTCGGCGTAGCTGCTCAAAGTGTAATTGGGAATAGTTGCGTCCGTCCCCACCAAAGGGTGAAATTTAACACCCCGCGGGGTTGCTACCATCAAGAACCAGGGGAGATTTCTCCGAGCACCGGGAGGAAAAAAGGAAAGAACAGAAGGCTGCACCTCCTGCCCGCAGATAGAGGGCGAGGACAAAATGCTAGAGGGAAAAGGCGAGGACAAGTCAAAAAGGGGAAAACTCTTGCACTCCCGCCGCCACCCGTACCAATTGGCATGCTTTCTTTCCATTCCACGAAGGTGGAGCTCAAGATGAGCGTAAAATCGAAGCAGCTTGTCCGCCCGTTGAGGGAGGTTATATTGATCGGGAATAGGGGGAAATTGACCGTGATATCATATATTCAATGGCAACACCGACCCAAGCTAGTCAACCCCCCAACTATTGTCATTGACTCCTTGCACAATCGTGAAATCAGCGACCTTCAACCTAACGACGAGCTCGAGGAGGTGGTAATCAATCCCCACTTCCCTGAGCAAACAGTTAAGGTTGGGCTGGAAATTCACAGCGAGGAGAGAAGGATACTTATTGAGTTCCTTAGAGCAAATTGCGATGTGTTCGCTTGGAGGGTGGAAGATATGCTGGGAATCAGCAAAGACGTGATCCTCCACAAAATCAATGATGACCCATCCTTCAAGAACATTCACCAAAAATCCAGATATTTCTCCCCGGAAAAAGAGATTGCCATCAAAGAAGAGGTGGAAAAATTGCTAAAAGCGGGGATAATAAAGGAGATCTCCTACCCCAAATGGCTGGCCAATGTGGTCATGGATAAGAAATCCAATGGTAAATGGAGGATGTGCGTTGATTTCACCGATCTCAACAAGGCATGCCCCAAAGATTGCTTCCCTCTTCCTCGCATAGACAGATTGGTGGATTCTATAGCCGGGCACAGAGTTCTAAGCTTCATTGATGCATACTCCGGCTACCATCAGATCCAGATGGCTCCTGAAGATGTCCGCTCTGTAGCTTTCATCGCTGCGGGCAAGACATACTGCTACACTATGATGCCCTTTGGGCTGAAAAATGCAGGAGCCACATATCAGCGCATGGTCAATCTGGTCTTTAAAAACCAACTAGGCAAAAATCTGGAGGCCTACATTGACGACATGGTCATAAAAACTAAGGAAAACTCCCACGAGCTCGATGTGGAGGAAACCTTCAAAAACTTGCGCCACAACAACATGAAGCTAAACCCCTTAAGTGCGCTTTCGGGGTCAAGGCGGGCAAGTTCCTGATTCATGGTCAACCAAAGAGGGATAGAGGCTAATCCAGAAAAATCCAAGCCCTATTGGACATGAAACCTCCCGCCCGCGTGAAAGATGTACAAAAACTCAATGGTCGCATCACCGCACTTCGCCGCTTCATCTCGCGGTCACAGAGAGATGCCTCCCTTTCTTCAAAACTCTCAAAGGGGAAGAGAGCCGATGAATTTGCATGGAGCACCGAGTGCCATCAAGCTTTCGAAGAAGTCAAGACATACCTCGGGCAAACCACCTCTACTCAAAGAAATCGGTGCCCTGAGAAGAGCTCTTTTTATATTTAGTCATATCGATCCGGGCAAAGAGCCGCTGTTCTTGTAAGGGAGGAGAATAACTCCCAAAACCAGCTTATTATGTAAGTAAGGCGCCGTCCGCCGTAGAGGGGCGTTATCTTAATATAGAAAAGTTAGCTTACGCCTTGCTTGTATCTCGCTCGAAAATTAAGAGCCTACTTTTCTCGCACATCCTATAACCGTACTGACCGAGGCTCCGCTTAGAAAGGTTTTACATAAACCACAGTCCCTGGGAGAATGCTAGCTTGGTCTATAGAGCTCACCGAGTTCCGCATCACCTACTCCCCAAGAAAGACAATCAAAGCGCAGGCCTTAGTTGATTTTGTAGTAGAATCATCATTCAAATTAGCGGACAATGACCTCGAAAAAGAAAGCGAGCAGTAATCGAAGACGACCCGTAAAGCCCGAGCACGTAAATTGTTCAACCAAGGGAGCGTCCGTAGGAGGTATGGACTTTATATGTGGACGGCTCCGCGAGCAAGTTAATCAATGGAGCGGCATACTTCGATCGCACCCGCGGGGAGAAATTTATGAGGGCCTTGAGATTCAAGTTCGAGGCATCAAACAATCAGCCGAGTATGAAGCGATTATAGCGGGCATGGAATTGGCAAGAGACTTGGGAGTTCGTAATATTGAGATCAATAGTGACTCTCACTCATAGTTAATCAAATTAGGGGGAGTATGATACTATCAACCCAAGACTAGCTCAAGATCGTGGCCTTGCAAAACCCTCATCAAAAATTTCACTTACTATGAGCCGAACCAAGTCATGAGAGAGGATAATGTGGAAGCCGACCTCCTCTCAAGAATAACCGAGCAAGAAATTGGTGAGTTGGAGGCAAATTGCCGATTGAATTCACTGAGAGACCCGCTTATAGATCGAATACGTATAAACAATATTGAGGATCAAGTAAGGGACTCGGGTAGATGAAATGAAGGATTACATCGAGAAGCAAACCCTCCCCGAGGACCCAAGAAAGGCTAGAGCCATCGAACGGTGTCCGCGAAATACCTCGTCCTCGATGGGGTGCTTTTTCGGCGATCATTCACCAAGCCTTTGCTAAGATGTGTTAAAACTCACATGGTCACCAACTTACTCTATGAGGTCCATGAAGGAGTTTGTATGGCGGACATCCAGGTGCTCGCACCCTCTCGCACAAGATCAAATTCCAAGGATTCTTTTGGCCCACAAATGAGAAGGGATGCGCATGAGTATGTTAGAAAATGTGATAAGTGCCGGAGATTTGCGGACATCCCTAGACTACCATCAACAGAAAGCGTACTTTGGTTGTACCATCGTGGCCGTTTGATACGTGGGGGATAGATCTTATTCGACCATTTCCAATCGCTAGAGGAAGCATCAAGTATGCCGTGGTGGCCGTGGATTATTTTACCAAGTGGACGGAAGCAAAGGGCTTAGCCACTATTTCCGAGGATAACACTATCGCTTTGTCCACGACCACATCTATTGTCGATTTGGGGTTCCCGAGCAATAATTTCGTATAATGGCACCCATTCTCCGCAAAATTCACCGCCGAATGTGTGAGAATGAAGGTGCAACACCGAAAGTCCGCAGCTTGCCTATCCTCGTGGAAATGGTCAAGCCGAGGCAAAGAAACAAGCTAGTCCCGATCGCCTTAAAGAAAAATTTGGAAGGACGAGGAGGACGTTGGTTGGACGAGCTCCAGATCGCATTATGGGTTGTCCGCACCACAATAAGAAATTCAACAGAGAAACTCTCTTCTCGCTCACGTATGGGTCGTGGAGGCAATGGCTCCAGCTGAGGTAGCCCTACCCTCGTACAGTAGTCACATACTTCGACGAGTCTCAAAACGAGGCAAAATGTAAGGTGTGACCTGGACGATCTCGAAGGAAAGAGAATGCGGGCACATGAAAAAATGGTGAACTACAAACAGTAAAGCGAAGAAGCACCATGACAAAAGAGTAAATAAGAGGAGTTTTTCACTGAGACTGGGTACTCAGAAGCGTAGAGGTCCAAGGGACCCAACCTGGTTTCAATAAGCTGTCCCCGAAATGGGAAGGTCCATATGAGGTCACAAAGATAGTCAAAGAGGGCACCTACATATTGCGACCAAAAGAGGGAGAAGAGCTTAAGCACGCTTGGAATAGCGACCACCTTAAGAGATACTTCTTTTAAAATCTTTGTAATATTTTGGAAGGAGTATAGACTATATATATATAGGTGAGAAGTTATCATCATATTTTGATGCAAAAATCAATTCCCACCAGCCTTAAAAGCTAGGGTGGATGCCCGCAGGCGGATGCCAGTGGGTTCAAGAGCCAACATATCAGCTCCTACTTACTGATGCGCAAAGATCTAAGGATCCGCATGCCTATATATGTACAAAGATCAATTACGATCCGTACTATGATCGCGGGGAGGATACTCTCTCCTGCCCGCGTGACACCACCAAAAATTAGTGGATATAGATGAACGTAGGTACAAAGGCCATGATGCCCGTGCCTACGGATTCTAGTGGGGACAATGACCTGAAGTCCGGACCCACTAATTGCGCGAAGGACCTCGTTAGGGCCGTTACTCGCATGCCTGTATGTGACAAAGGCCTACATATAAGCCCGTTCACCGTATCGCCACGAGACCCTCACGAAAACCCTAGGAGTTTTGAATAAAGGGTCAAATAAGTGAGAATCTCCAATAAGGGGATACGAGATGCCGGGGTTAAAGGGCCTCTATGCTAAAATATGCTCCTACCTTTCGTTGCGCGGACAATAGCCTCACGGCCACCTTCTCGCATGCCCTATGAAAGTATGCTTGCCTTGGCTACTTTTGACTTACACCACAGCTCGCAAGGCTGGGAATAAGTGTAAATGGATGAGAGTGATCAAACTAGTTTAACAAAGCCAAACAGACAAACGAGGTTAAGGCCTCAAAGTTTGCCACAAGGCTAAACAAACGCGATCATAGAAGAATAAGGCTGACTCTCACAAAAAACCTAAAGGTTTTGAATAAAGAGTTAGGAAAACTCAAAAATGCGGGCAAATGGCCTACTAAGCCGCGCCCGCGTAAGGAGAGTATAAAGTTAATTGCAAGTCAAAAACGCTCGGAAAAGTAATAGGCAAGAATGCAAGTACTGAGGTGCTCGAAAATTGCCAAACTACTCAAAATAGCCTACGAGACAAGCAATTAAGATAAAAGTAAAGGAGCCAAGTGGAGAAAAATGCTTCTATTAATGTTAAGGGAGTATTTACAAAGTCCTAAAACTATTACAAGAAAAAGCAAAAATCCTATACTAATGGAGCATTCTCCTTGGGCTCCTCAGTGGCCGCACCACCTGTGCCCGCCTCTCGGCCTCGGTGGCCGCACCTCCCGTGCCCGCTTCGAGTCCCGAGTTTGGGAAGCGCAGCGGTCCCCGTAACCACCTCGGTAGCTGGGAGCGGTTGTTGCTCGGTAGAGGCCGAAGCGGGAGCCGCCCGCCGGGGAAAGAGATCTCCTATGGGCCGGCCCTCTGGAAGAACCCGAGCCAGGCATCCCCCAAAGATAAAGGGTTCTCCCAAATCGCAGCCTCATCCAAATGGGCGATCAAAGGCGTGGCACACTTCGCCACAGAGGCAGAGGCCGCGGCGGAGAGATCTGCACTTGACCTCGTCCTCGGACAGAGGAACTAGCGCATGCCCGGCACGCACTCCGTCGCAGCAACCAAGCCGAGCCGATCACGGCCAACCGCTGAGACGGAGAACATACCCGCGGCCGCGGTTCCGGATTCGTGTCCGGACACCGGCCTCATCTTGGGCCGAGCACTCCGTTGAATTCATCGGAGTTCTTATACTCCTCGATGGCCTCCTTGCGAGCTTCGGCCGCATCCTCTCCTTCTCCAAGCCGAACCGGGTCGAGGCGCAAGCTTCTCGGAGAGATCATCCGCCTTGGCCTCCAGGATCTCCACTTGCTTTTGGGAGGCATCCAGCTTGACCATGAGCTCGGAGTTTCTTTGCTCCAGCTGAAGTTTGTGGCCCCTGAGCTCATCCCGCTGACCCTTTGCCTTCTCAAGGCTCTTCTCCAGCTCGGTCACCCGCTCCTGGAAGCCCTTCAGATCGGACTCCTTGGTCGCGAACTCTTTCTCCTTGGCATCCAGGAGGGAGCTCAGAGTCCCCACCTTCTCTGGGCCGAGGCTCCGAGTTCACGCGGAGTTTAGCCGCCATGTCCTTGGTGTTGCTGGTAAGCTCAGCGGACAGGCTATCACAGGTCTCCCGGAGCCTCATAGCCTTATTGCCCACCTGCGAAGAGGATAGTTAGAACAAGAAAGGCTAAAAGTGTCAAAGGGACAGACAGAAAGAATCAAACCTCAGTGAGGGCAATCCCAATGTCTCCCATCAAGGCTGATGGGTTCTCCTTCTCCGCCACGGCATGATAGAAGTCCGGGGCGAAGAGCCTATTGATGAGCCCAATCCCAACAAAGAGTCAGGCGTAGCGGGCGTACAGGTCCACCCCTTCAATGGCGGGCACACCTCCCACCTGTTTCCTCTTCTCCCAGGTCTCCTCGCGGGTGGCCAGGGAGGATATCGGGTAGGCCACCGAGCAGAGTGTCCCCGCGGTGGAGGGAGCAGTGGAAGAAGCAGTGGCAGCAGCAGGGGGGCTCCTAGAGGAAGTCTCCACCACTTTCTGGGTCTTGGAGGACCTCTCCCTATGCGTCAGATCCGCCTCTCTGTCAGTCCTTTTCCTGGACTGCTCTTGGTTATGCCCGGAGGCAATAGTACGGCCGGGAGATGATGCCCGGAGAGCATTGGGGGGAGGAGGACCCCGGGGAGGTGGAGGCAGGTTCCCAGTGGTTAGAATGGTTCTGGGAGCAGAAAGAGCCTCCCCAGTCCTCCTGCTCGCTACAGGCACAGTCTTATCTTTGGTGGGGACCCCCCCCCCATCTCATTCCTCGCCTCTTCGGCGCCTTCCTTGTTGGCCCTCCGTTCTTGGCCTTCAACTGAAAGCAAAGACTTAGAGGAGCCATCGTAAATTATACTCGTCAGATCTACTCGAGGGAAAGAAAAGATGGTTAGCAAAGAGCAGCTCAAAATCAAAGGCAAAGTAAATTGGCAACAATTTCTATAAAGGAATCGAGACCGATTATTTCGGGAGGATCGCACTCGCCGCCCAAAGATACTGTGTCTTACAATGCCTCAAACCGGTAATGTTCGTGCACCCGCCAATCGTGGTCGCGGGCAAAGGCTCTATCTCTACTGCAGGGGGCATGTGGGCGCCCTCCTCGCGAGAGCCACCCCAAGTAGATCAATAGGGGCTCATCTTCCACTATGGCGCCCACGTCATATACGGGCTCCTCCCCGCCGTCCAAATAGAGGGCCGAGTATGCCTCTATGGCAGTGCGCATAGCATCGGCTGAGGACGGGTCCGGATAACTGCCCGCGGCCACCTTCATAGGGACTGGGTGTGAAGGTTTGGAAAAAGGCCATCCAAATCGTGACTCAATGACCAAAATGTCCTTCTGATTTCATTGGTCAAATTTGTTGGAGGGAGGAGAGAAAGTCCTGGTGGAGTAGTTCCTAGCCTTCAAGCTCAGGATACCCCGGCTAATCTGGTTTTGATAGTAGGCGTAGAGCCCGGCAAGGGTAGGTTCATAACCCAGAAATCTGCACACAGCGATGAAGGAGACAATGGCTCGGATGGCATTGGGAGTCAGGTGCATGGGCAGGCAGGCATTGAACTCCAGGAAGAAGTAAAAGAAAGGGTCCAGGGGCAGCCTCAATCCGTTCTCAAACTGGGCCCCATAAAAAACGCAGGATCGATTGTCCCCGCGGACATCTGCTATGGTCTCTGGCCGCAGCTTGTCCTTGTCCTTCAAATGAACATGCCCAAGGGTGCGGACACGGTAAGCGTTGCGGTCCACATTATAAACCTCGTAAATCTCCTCCTCCCACCAATGCGGCCACCTCCTTCGCCTTCTTACGGCCACGACCAGGATTCACATCCCTAGCTGGCCTCTTGCCTTTGTTCCGGCAGGGCCACAATCTCCTCCTCCTCCTGAGTCGAGCTCTCGAAGGCATCCACAATATTGGTGGTCTCGGCGGCCTTCTTGGAGGTCCTCATGCGGCCCTCCTATCCCCCTCATCGCGATCATCCTCTTCGGTCTCCGAGCTCGAGGAGCCAAAGAGACCGGTGGGGTCACCACGGGCAGGGGCCACCTCCGATTCACCAGTCACCTCGAAACTGAGGGGGTCAAGTTCCTCACTGCTGCTCAGCTCAATTGTCTCCGCCCTAGTAGCCGCGGGCACAATGGGGGGAAAGATGGTACTCAGGGGCAGAACATCTAAAGGGTCACTCAGGGTCCCCGCTCTCGGTGCCCGCGAATTGTTTGATTGATCAGGGTCCATTAGTTCACACTTTTCCCAGTCACAAACTACTTCGGGGACGCGAATCGCTCTCCTCACTAATTCAACGGCGTTCAGAGCCGAGCCTCTCTCGCGGAAAAACCTGCACAAAACCTCCATCACAAAATTTCTCAGCCTACTGCCCCCAACACCAAAACATCACCGTTCCTTTTTACCCTTTTATCCTTGGCCTCCCACAACCGGGGTGGGACAAAAGGCCCCCATTGGAATTTTTCACAGAAATATTGGAAGCACTCAAGGGATAACCTAAGCCACCCATGGCCTACCTTCCTAAATATCCCCCCTGTCCGTTTACAAACAAAGAAACAGATCCGGAGTGCTCCCATCTCCTAACTCTATGGGACTACGGGGTCCAAACTCTCGAGTAGTCATTATTCGAAACCGAAATAAAAGAAAAAACAGAAGGAGATGAAGAAGAAAACACCCAACGTTACTTACGAGAGAAAGATTGAGAGAAGGATTCGGAAAGCGTGCAAGAAGATCGCAAAGAAGAAATTTCTCTCTCAAAGGCTCTCTCGAAGGTTTGGAAACGGTAAAAAGGGTTTGAGGTTTAAGTGGTTTGGTATTTATAAGGTTTACCTATACGGGTTAACCCGTTAACCCGTATTAATTAGCCCACAAATCCTACCTCGGACCACTCCGAACCGTCTCCAACGTTTGAAAATTCGAAAAATAAATACCCTTTGCATTTATTGCCCCTTGAATGAGCGACACGTACTCGTACGTACCACTAACCCGTCTTTTCATCTCGCCAAGGGGCCCACTGTTAACCGGGAGGCACGCCACGCAAGGGACCACGTGTCACTCACCGGTGCCTCCCGAACGTTCCCTGGCCCACGGGGCCAAGCAACGGACAACAAAAGCGCTAACACTGGTGCTCGCTCAAGGAACAATTGGAGCAAGCCGAGCTTCTAGTAGCTCCTCACTCAGACCATAAATAATCACACTCAGAGCTAGGGGCCATTGATGAGCCCGGATCTACTGGATCGGGCCCGCGCTCGATCTAGTCCAAGGAACCAGTGACGTAGCAGCTCCTAGACCGCGAGGGAAGACCGCGGACAAATAGGCCCTTGTGGTCAAGACCGCGTCCCTCCTCGCATCGTCCCCATCGAGGACCATTGGGACCCTGCTCGCTGGATCCGTGCCCGCATGAGTCATGCCTGCCTCAACCGTGCTCGCGTCATATATCTTTGACCGCGGGCACAACGTTGACCGCGGCACATGCCGCTTCCCGGTTAATGTCAAGCCTTACCGAGCAAGTTAGCTTACCGGCTCGACAGGCCACTTGCCGGCTCCCCATCACGCATTCAATGCGGCTCGGCCCGGCGCCTACTATTCCATTTAATGCACTAAGCCGGCTACACGGCTCATGTCACTTTCAGCCATGTCCCCCGGATACCAATGTTCCCTCCCCGACAGAACCAATTAGGCATGGACACGTGTAGCTGGTCAAATACCAAAGTGCCCCCTAGGGCTGATCTCATGGCTTACCTCAACAAGCACCATGGCATTGCCTATAAATAGAAGGCCTTTACCCCCTTGGGCAAGGTAAGTTCCATAGACAATTGAGTAAGCTCCATTACTCTCTAAACCTAAACACACACACTCCAAAGGTATTCAAAGCCTTATTACTCAGTATTCTTACTCTCACACCCGAGGGCCTGAGTTGGAGTAACATCCAACTTTGACCTTAACGGTGTTTGTTTGTGTTGTGATCTAGGTACATCAAACCATCAAATATATCCTAGCCAGATATCCTTGAACCGCTCCTGACCCCGAAAGCTGTGGCGTCATCACCTTCAGGCTTCAGGCTTCAGTTGTACTCCTCCTTATGTTCCCGTCGAAAATTTATAATCTCAAAATGAAATGTATTCAGTGGCAAAGCCACTTGCGGCTCATGTGTCATCAAACCCCCTTGATTTTTGAGTCTTGTCCTTTTTTCCTCCCTTTAAATTTAGAAAAATAATATTTTTTCCACTAAAATTATAATTTTAGTGGTTCCACCATTAATTTTTAAGTAACTAGAGTTTTTTTTTTTTTGTGTATTTAATTAGCAAGTAGATAAGAAATTACCTAATATATGCCTCACATGGTTCCACCATTAATTTTAAATTAAAAATACAGAAGAACCAAAAGGTAAGATACGGAATCCTCACATGCAATTTGAGATTAATTAATGGGCAAATTGCAATTTAGGACCTGAATTCGAGTGGGTGTTTATCAAACGGGGCCCCATATTTTTTTTTGTCAAATGAGGGCTTAATATCTAAATTTTTTGCCAATTAAGGGCTTTTTGACGATTTTTCATTAAAATCCCCTCGACTTCGGGCCCTAAATTACAATTTACCCTTAATTAATTTATTTATAATAGGAGATGATTTTTTTGATATTATGTGAATAGTGCTTCGTAGTAGGTATAAAAATTTGATTTGATACCTATGAAATAAGGATCACCATTGGAGTTGACATAAATTCACAGGTTCATGCCGGGGTGGATTTGTAGGTAAGAGTTTGAATTGGGAATTTAGAGTAGGAGCATAAATGGAAAACGCAAAATCCGTCCCAAATCAGCAAATTTAGAATCACAACAACGTCGTCAGCTATTACATCGCGATTTAGCTATTACGTCGCAATTTAGGCCACAAAGTCATGTTTGAACGATCACCGGTTGAAATGAAATGGGTAAACACAATTTACTCATTGTACTTGGCTTACTTGCGATCTACTGATGCATTGTACATAGCAATCGATTGGTCGCTTTAGCAGTTTCACGTTAAAAAAAAAAAAGCGCAGCTGCTATCCCTAATCTTGACCTAAAATCACATGTCAATGTATCCGTGCATGAAGATGCAACAATTTTGATCCATTGTGTCACTAAGTGGCAGACACAGAAATTGAAGAAATGAGGGGCAAGAAAAAACCTGGTGTTTAGTTTTAAGCCAACTAATTTGGGAACAACTTACAGGATTGAATAAAAGGTAAATCGGTAATTCCTGTGACAGCACCGAGGTAGTGACCGTGCCAGGCAAGCAAGGGGCTCGACCGTGCGGTTTCTCTGAAATTTTTTGGGCGATCGCGCGCCAGAATGGGGTAATCGCGTGGTGTCCAGACTGGGCCTGATTAACGACAGAATTGGTGCAGGATTAGAAAACCGTGCAGGGTTAGGAATATGCGGTATAAATAATCCTTATTCCCTAGCAATTTTTGAGGTTGTAATTCCTATTGTGATAGAGATTAGTAATTCTAGGTGTTACAAGAGGTTTCTTGTCTCTCTGTTTCTATAGATCTAAGTTTTGTACAGTTGTGAATTCTTTTAATCAAGAATTTGTTTATTAGATTAGAGATTGTATTTGGTGATTGCCAGTTGATAATAATATTCCTGCCCTCTGCCCGTTGACGTAGCCAATTTGGTGAACCACGTATATTGTTGTGTTGTTTGATTGATTTATTTTCTGTCTTCTACATAGATCTGTTATAACAACTGGAGTAAAGGAATGATGAATTGTAACGACCCTAACCCTAGACACTATTTTAGCATCATATTAAATTTTTTTAATATTATTATTAATATTTTGTGTTCATTTTATATATTTGATTTCTTATATTAGGTTGAGATGATTGGGAAATTAAATAAAGCATCTTGGGAGAAGTATAATAATAAAAATGGACAAAATAAATAAAATGTGGATAGTTAAATTTATTTATGTGGAAAATTTGGAAAGCCTTACTTTTGGGAATGGGGGGGTCATGCTCTCCCCTTGATTTCCTCCTCCCTTTTCATTATTTTCAACTCCTCCCCATACTTCTTATACTCCTCCCATACCTTTTCTATCATCTTCTTCACCTCTTCACTCATACTTCCTCCATGGAAATTCCCTCCTAAGTTCCTCCTTCCAAAAATTATAATAAATGCAATTCTCTTCCATTTGAAGATCCGGATGTACTTCCATGTTCGTAGAGGCAAGGGGAATGCATCAAGCTAGAGAAATCATAGTTTCACCTCATATCTCTAAAGTAAGTTATTATGACTTCTTTCTAATAATTGCCCACTTTATGTGATAATTAATCTCTTGTTGAAAGAAGATGATTTTTGGTATTTTGAATAATGATAATTGAGTGGAAATTGATCTTAAGTTGTAAATTGGTGATCTAAGTTGAAAGAAGAGTGGTATAGAGTAATTGGGAAAATTTATGGTTCAAGAGTAAGGATTTAATGTGGGTTTGGCCAAGTATTAGAGTTAGGAATTGAATTATTATGATATTTCCTTTCTTTAAATGCTCATGAAATAATTGTGTTATTGTTGTTATAATGGTTATTTGATACCTTGGAAATCTTCTTGGAGTTGATAAATTGGTTAATGATAAAGAATGATGTTGTTGTTAAGAAAGTTGATCAAGAATGTAAGAAAGTGGGTTGAGTTAGATTAAGAAGGTTAAATTTGAAATGTGGTAGTGAAATGTGAGAATCAATTAAGTAAGTGAAAGGGTTATGTTAGTCTTAATTATTTGGGATGTTGACATGGATTTTGAGTACTAAATTAATACTACTTTGGGTTTAAATGGTTTATAATGAGGTTAGGAAAGTTAGTAAAACCTTTTATGTTCACAACTTTGAAGAAGCTTGGCTTGGGATTTTGGTTCAACAGGATTTTGAGGATTTTCAATCTTGGGCGGTCGCCCATATGGGCTTGAGCGGCCGCCCACCAATGCAGCCTTTGGACTTCAGATTTTTCCTCTTGGGCGGTCGCCCATGGTGGCTTGAGCGGCCGCCCATCAGCACAGAAATATCAACCCCTTTTGACCCTTGTTTGGGCGGTCGCCCATACTGACTTGGGCGGTCGCCCATGTCACCAGAAGTTCACTAGTTTCCTTTCTTGCTGAATTTTAACCACAACCACTAAGTATGATTCCTAACCCTTTCAAAGTAGTGAAATCTAACCTACTTCATGTTGGGTTAGAGGATCAATTGGGCTAGACATCGAAGCAAGGAGGAAGATTTTTCGTGACAGGTTTCTGGGGTCAAGAGCGGCCGCGCTGCCTATGTGCGCGACCGCGCTCTTGTGCCGAGAATGGTGCTCGGGAGGAACATCTTCGAGGGCGACCGCGCTGAGAGGTAGGGCGACCGCGCTCAAGGGCCGAGGCTGGCGTTTGGTCTTACTCGTCAATAGCGCGACCGCGCTTAGCAGGAGAGCGGCCGCGCTCCGCCCGATTCAGCAACAGTCAAAGTTTCCTTGTTTGTTTAGGATTTGGACTCTACCCTAGGTCATATATAAACAATGTTCCGCCCCCAATTCAGTTGTTACACAAATTCTAATTACATAGTGCAAGATCCTGGCTTGGTAGTGCCCTGCACGTAGCCAATCAAATTGGTGAACTGGGTTAACAATTTCTTGTGTTCTTTTCTGTTTTCTTTGATTTCTTGTGCTTGGTTTGTGTGCGATTATTATTCTTGTAGGTTTGCTTGGGTGTGGAGGGCCATATTCACAACAACTGGTATCAGAGCTCTTGGTTTAGGATCAAGGGAGTTGTTTCAAGCAATCAAGAATGGGCAAGGACAAACAGGCGGTTGAGAAATTCGATGGGTCTGACTACGGATATTGGAGGATGCAGATTGAGGATCTCTTGTACAACAAAGATCTCTACAAGCCTCAGGGTGTCAAACCGGAAGATGTAAGTCAGGAGGAATGGGAACTCATGGATCGGAAAGCCCTAGGGTGGTTAGATCTACTTTGTCAAAGTGGATCGCGAAGACTACCAGAAGGCGACAACCACCAAGGAGCTATTGGATTATCTTACCGAGAGATTTGAAACTCCGTCTCGCCGCAAATAAGGTTGATTTGATACGTAAGATGGGTAGTCTCAAGATGCAAGAGGGAGGATCCTTGGCTAAGCACATCGATGAATTTATGGATGTCATAGATTCATTGACAAGTGGAGATCAAGTTCGATGACGAGTTTCATGCATGCTTGTTGCTAGCTTCTTTACCGGCAAGTTGGAGCGGAACGGTGATCGCAATCAACGCTTCAAAGGTAAGAAAAATTGAAATATGATGATGTTAAAGACTTTCTTTTAGGTGAGGAAAATCGCATGAAGAAGTTGGGGACATCAAGTACTTCGGGAGCGGCTTTAGCTACTACTAGTAGGGGAAGACGGGTACTAGCAAACAAGGAAGAACCGAATCTAGGGAGAACGGAGTGAGTGGTAAGGGCAAAGCCGATGAGACCAAGGACAAACCGAAGGTTGCGAAGGGATCCGTTTCGGTGCTACTATTGTAAGGAGTTGGGACACTTCAAGAGGGATTGTCCAAATCGTAAGGGCAATCAGGTGAATGTGGCGGATCGAAGGTGATGATGTATCGGTTCTGAGTGTTAGTAGTGCACTAGAATCATGGGTGTGGATTCGGGGCATCATTCCACTCTTGCGGGCATAAGGAAGAGATGGATAATTACACTTCCGGTGATTTCGGGAAGGTCTATCTAGTGATGGCGAGCCTTTGGAAATCAAGGGAAGGGATGTCGAATAGGAGCATCGGATGGGAAGGTTCTACATCCGAACGGGGTCGCACATTCCGGTTTGAAAAAGAACCTACTTTCGCTGGGCGGTTGGACGAAGAGGGTTACAAGGTGACTTTCGGCTGCAGGAACTGGATTATTACCAAGGAGGATTGTGAGATCGCTCGGGGTAATAAGGAGGGTACTTTGTATTTGGCAAACAACACCAAGGATAGTATTGCGGTGGCAGCCAAGGGTGATACCGATTTGTGGCACTGTCGATTGGGTCACATGAGTGAGACAGGATGAAGGTACTTTGTTCTAAGGGTCTACTACCGGGTTTGAAGACAAATAACGTGGGGATCTGCGAAGATTGTATGTTTGGCAAACAAGGGAGGAATAATTTCTCAAGGACGAGTAGGGGATTGAGGAAGCAAAGTTGGAATTGGTTCACACGGACTTGTGGGGGCCATCTCCGGTTACATCTCTGGGTGGTGCGTCATATTACATGACTTTTATTGATGATTCTACAAGGAAGGTCTGGGTCTATTTCTTGAAGGGGAAAGATGAAGCTTTCGAGGTGTTCAAGAAGTGGAAGGCCTTGGTGGAGAATCAAACGGGACTTAAGCTTAAGTGCTTGAGATCAGACAATGGTGGGGAGTATGAGCTCGGGGAGTTTAGGGAATATTGTGCTGCGAATGGTATTCGTATGGAGAAGACTCCAAAGAAGACTCCACAACTCAACGGGGTAGCAGAAAGGATGAACAGAACATTGAACGAGCGGGCTAGAAGTATGAGATTGAAGTGTGGACTTCCGAAGACGTTCAGGGCATATGCAGTTGACACGGCAACTTTCTTGATCAATCGGGGACCATCGGTTCCATTGGGGAACGGAATTCCAGAGGAAGCTTGGAGTGGCAAGCAGGTAAATCTGTCCTTTCTTCGCGTATTTGGCTGCGTCTCTTATGTTCATGTTGATTCTGCTGAGAGAACTAAATTAGATGCTAAATACAAGTGTACATTTATTGGGTATGGCGGGGATGACTTCAGGTATAAATTTTGGGATGATCAAAACCATAAGGTTATTCGTAGTCGAGATGTGGTATTCAATGAACAGGTTTTGTACAAGGATAGAAAGGGGGCATCTGATGGTACTAGTTCGGAACCAGAGGTTGTAGAGGTGGATATTCCAGACTCGGGTGGGAAGCGGGGCTCATGTTGACCATGGTCGGGAGGTCACCGAAGATGAACCACGTACTCGTAACCGGATATTCCGCTGCGTAGATCCAGCAGATTGCGTGGATCACCTGACAGGTATACTCCTTCGAATTATTATTTGTTGTTGACAGATAATGGGGAATCGGAATGTTATGCGGAGGCAGTTCGTAGTGTGCTTTGTAACAAGTGGAAAGCTGCGATGGAAGATGAGATGGTTTCATTGAAGGCAAACAAAACTTGGGAGTTGACCGAACTACCTAAGGGGAAGAAGGCACTGCATAACAAATGGGTTTACAGAATCAAGGAGGAAGCAGACGGTAGCAAGCGTTACAAGGCAAGACTGGTTGTTAAAGGGTTTCAGCAGAAGTATGGTATTGACTACACCGAAGTATTCACTCTGGTTGTGAAGATGACCACTATTAGAATGGTTCTGGGGATAGTAGTGGCGGATGGCTTGCTGCTTGAACAGATGGATGTGAAGACAGCCTTTCTTCATGGAGACTTGGAGGAGGAAATTTACATGGTACAGCCAGAGGGTTTCTTGTCTAAGGGTAGCGAGGAGCTAGTTTGCAGATTGACTAAGAGCTTGTATGGCCTTAAACAAGCTCCTAGGCAGTGGTACAGGAAGTTTGATGGATTCATACACGACATTGATTTTATCAGATGCGAGGCGGATCATTGTTGCTACTTCAAGAATACGGACAATGGGTACATTATCTTGCTGTTATATGTGGACGACATGTTAATAGCGGGCTCTCGCAGTAGAGAGGTAAACAGGTTGAAAACTCAGTTGTCAGAACGGTTCGAGATGAAGGATTTGGGAGAGGCAAGGAAAATCTTGGGCATGCAGATTGACCGGAATAGGGAGTCGGGCAAGTTGGTTCTTTCACAAGCAGAATATGTTGAGAAAGTCTTGGCAAGGTTTTGTATGGAAGAGGCGAAGCCAACAGGGACGCCATTGGGTTTGCATTTCAAGCTATCCGAGAGGGACTCGCCTAGGAACAAGGAAGAGCGTGACAAGATGGAGAGAACTCCATATGCTTCAGCTGTGGGGAGTCTCATGTATGCAATGGTGTGTACAAGGCCGGACATTGCACATGTGGTGGGAGTAGTCAGCCGGTTCATGGGCAATCCAGGAAAGCAACATTGGGAAGTGGTTAAGTGGATCCTACGTTACTTGAAGGGTACTGCTGGTAAGGCTCTGTGTTTTTCAAGCAAGGAAGTGGTGTTAGAGGGTTATGTTGATGCGGACTTGGCATCAAGTGATCTTGATAAGAGGAGAAGTACTATGGGTTATGTGTTTACATTGGGTGGTACAGCAATCTCCTGGGCTTCTAAGTTACAAAAGATCGTGGCTCGCCCGACCGCAGGCGTAATATGTGGCGATGACATAAGCAAGTAAAGAGATGGTTTGGCCGCGTAACTTCTTGGGTGAACTTGGGAAGACGCGAAGTGGTAATATTCTCTACAAAGGATGTGAGCGCAATTCACTTGGCAAAGAATCTGGCATTTCATTCTAGGACGAAGCACATTGAACTGAGGTTTCACTACATCAGGCATCTCTTGGAGGAGAAGACTTTGTGGCTTGAGAAGATATTGGGATCAGAAAATCCGGCTGACATGTTGACAAAGGTTGTGAACCTTGAGAAGTTGAAGCTGTGCAAAGCTTCAATTGGGCTTGAAGAATGAGAGAGGAGGATGGCACTACCATGATCGAGGTGAGCACTAGGAGGACACCAAGGGTGAGTTGAAGACGGATACGGGGCTTATATGTGTGGTTGATCTCTAGGTGGGAGATTGTTGGGTTAGAGGATCAATTGGGCTAGACATCGAAGCAAGGGGAAGATTTTTCGTAGCAGGTTTCTGGGGTCAAGAGCGGCCGCGCTGCCTATGTGCGCGACCGCGCTCTTGTGCCGAGAATGGTGCTCGGGAGGAACATCTTCGAGGGCGACCGCGCTGAGAGGTAGGGCGACCGCGCTCAAGGGCCGAGGCTGGCGTTTGGTCTTACTCGTCAATAGCGCGACCGCGCTTAGCAGGAGAGCGGCCGCGCTCCGCCCGATTCAGCAACAGTCAAAGTTTCCTTGTTTGTTTAGGATTTGGACTCTACCCTAGGTCATATATAAACAATGTTCCGCCCCCAATTCAGTTGTTACACAAATTCTAATTACATAGTGCAAGATCCTGGCTTGGTAGTGCCCCCAGACGTAGCCAATCAAATTGGTGAACTGGGTTAACAATTTCTTGTGTTCTTTTCTGTTTTCTTTGATTTCTTGTGCTTGGTTTGTGTGCGATTATTATTCTTGTAGGTTTGCTTGGGTGTGGAGGGCCATATTCACAACACTTCAGATATGAATTAATCATTTTTAACCTAAGTTAAAGTAGAATACCTTGGCTAGGCCATGATGTCTTATTTGGTCAAAATGGAATTGTGGGAAGTAGGTCTTGCACCTTTATTAATATTATTCAAGGTTGAGTAGTAACTTTGTAAGAATGGTTTACGGTTTAGGTTGGCCTTACTTGCTCCCATACCTTGGTGATTAGTTGAACAGTGTAGAGACTATAATCACACTAGTGTGTTGGTTAGTAATGTATATGTGTTACATCAATATATTGTATTCCGATTGTGGATTATCTGGCATATTGATTATATTGCATCCCGGTGTGGATTATGTGGTTATGTGGATACCTTATTTGAACTCATATTCGTTAATGGTATTATGCATAGTGTATTAAATGAACTGTTGCACTATGGTATGGATTAGCATGAGTATATTTTACCATGTTGTTATATTATTATCCCTTTTTGTGGATTTATTTCAAGTATCTATTATGTGCTTGAACGTGTTGATATTCGGGGGTATAATGGAATTCAATCAATTATTGATTTGTTCTATAAGTGATTGAAGGTTCATTATACCTGTGACCGTTCCCCTCTGTGGCCACAGAGTGGGTGTGCTAACGACTGTATTGAGCCAAAAGCCTTACAGACCGTTGCGATTTGGTGATTTGGAGAAATGCTTCGTATTAAGCCAAAAGCTTTACAGCTTAGCGGTATTGTTGTTGGATACTCGATTTAGTATCTGATTTTCTTATATGGATCTCTGGAGTATGAGTCCTATAAGCGGTGAATGTGCTGGAGGCAGTTCACCAAAGAGAGGAGTTTTACTCCCACGTTGTACGACTTATTGTTCAGACGGGAAAGGTAAAATGAGGTAACGTAAGGTGTTTACCGCTTTCATAATGTGTTATGTGCTGCCATGCTATGTGTTGCATCTTGTTTGGCATCTTGCTGCATTCATAATAGCTTATTGAGATTTATTCTCACCCCTTCCCTTTTACTGCTTTAGATTGTGCTGAGACAGGTGACCTGAACCAGTGAGGCCGGGGAAAGAGTTTGGACTCTCGCTTTTGGGACTTATCAGGATAGGTATATGAGTGGGTTGTCGGGAGTCACATTTAAGTTTTACTCTTTTACAAGTTGGAAGGAAAACTCTTTTATCAAACAATGTTAATTAGGATTTTCAATGTAATTAATCAAGTATGGTTATTAAAGTATTTGTTTAAATTCCTCCAAGTGGAGATATTATTATTTGATTTTGTTTATGGAAAATTTAGAATTGGTTTTCTTGTAAAGGCAAATAAATGTTTTAAAAATCTAAGATGGGTTTTCTTAGTTTGAGCTTCTCAAGCTCGGGACACGCGTTAGGTCCCGGGTTGGGGTGCTCACAGTTGGTATCAGAGCTTAGTTTAGAGGTCAAGGGTAGATGTCTAAACTAAGGGGAAGTGTGTGGTAATTAACGCCGAGTGTTTAATGCAGGAGTTCGTTCTAATGGCCGAAAGCAATGATGATCAGCGAAAGGTTCTAGGAAATGAAGGAGATATGGGTATAGGTGGAATTCAGAATGAAGAGATGATGAAATTATTCAAGATGTTTGTACATAATATGGGGACTAGAGGATCAGTTCCGAATCAACCTGAGGGATACCAAAGTGATGGATTAGAAAGATTTGTGAAGATGAACCCACCGAGCTTTAACGGAGATCCGAATCCGTTAAAGGCAGAAAAATGGTTAGCAGAAATGAATAGGATTTTCGAGGTTATAGAAAGTCCCAACAAAGAGAAAGTTAGGTATGCCGTTTTCAAACTTGAAGGTCCGGGTGATCGGTGGTGGCGGATTTTGAAGGAAAGTTGGGAGCGGGATCATACGCCCGCACTTGGGATAATTTCACACATCGGTTCGAGGATTATTTCATTTCGATGGTTACAAGGGACAAGAATGAGATCGAATTCTTAGGACTGGAACAAGGGAACATGACGGTGAATCAAGATGTAGTCCAGGTTTGAGGAATTAGCTAGAAGTTGCCCTCATTTGGTATTGCATGAAGCGAAAAGAGTTCATAGGTTTGTAAAAGGTTTGAGGATTGAGTTTAGGAAGAAATTATGGATTGATAGTTTCACCGATTATCAGACAGTCATAGATAGAGCATATAAGGTCGAGAAGGACATTGAGGAAAATAGTGGAAGATCCGAAAGTGGGATTAGAAATAAACCAAAGTATCTAAGACAAGAATCCAAAATCACTAAAGGACAATCAAGGACTTCAACTTCAGGGAGTATGAGAGGAGGGTTTGTTGTAGCTTCTTCATCTAGGCCAAAATCCAAACAGTATGGGATGAATTGTAAATTTTGCAAGAGGATTGGACATACCGAAGATCAGTGTTGGAGTAAGCAAGGGAAATGTTTGAATTGTGGAAAAATGGGGCACTACAAGAAAAATTGTCATGTGTTTCATCGGAGGTTAGCTTCAGGCAGCAGTCAGCAAAGTGGACTACAAAGAGGTGGTACCAAAAGAGATAACGAAGGGGAACAGAAAGAGAAGGTATGTGGTCGAGTGTGTGCTTCGGGTCCAGGAGAAATAAATCCCTCAGAGGTCACTAGAGGTAAATTCCCTGTCTCAGAAGTAGGGGTCATATTTTATAGATCCTGTTGCATATCATTCATGTTTGGCATCACATTTTGCTTATATGTGACTTACATTTCTTGAGAAATTGTTTTATTGTTAGAGGATTCTACTCTTATGAGAGAATACCTCGAATCTCCTTTGATGTACCACGATGGTGATGTGGTTATGGCTGAGCATGTATTGCCAGTTGATTTGGTATGATTACCGATGTGTAATTATGAGATATACTTGACCTGGATGATTAAGAAATTGTGGTGTATTGTAGACTATCATAAGAAGTGAGTCTCCTTTTCTATATCTAAATTGATTATATTGGTAGTTAAATCAAATAAACCTTTATATGATACTCTTGTTATGTAAGCATTAAAGACAGAAAGTTTTGGTTAAAAGTGTGAAGGATATTTGGTAGGTGTTAGACTTGCATAAGAAGTCTTTTCAAAGAGTTTATGTGCTAGTTGTGAGTAGATGGTAAATGTGTTTCCATCAGAGTATCTCATGTATTGATTCTAAGTATGATAATCGGGATTTTAATCTTTATCTTGACGGCTTTATGGTAGTTATGATTGATGAGCTTCTTGGTTATTTAAAGTTATGAGAGGATCATTTGTGAGTTGTGTTATTTGCCTTTAGTGGGAATTCATTGTTGGAAGAGTTTAGCAAGTGTGAGTTGGCTTGAGAGGATTCCAAATTTTGGGTTCTAAAGTCTTAAGCTTGGATGTCCCCTAAATCTTACGAGGATTGTGTTCATGATCTTTGGGGTTGGCAAGTGCTACCGAAGGAAATTTTAAGGAATTCTTGAAAAATGAAAGATCGTTGCTTTAATTAATTCTAAAGGATGTATAAATGGTGTAGGATGTAATAAGTATGAATTATATTGATAGAGATGGAGAATAGATTGGCTATAGATCATATCCTTACCTTGCTTAATGGATGGGAGGACTTTGTGAAATTTTAAGTGCGTATTAGAGGGGAATTAGATGGTGATATTATGAGAATTGGGAAAGTAATAGCGTATGCTTCGAGGAAGTTGGCTTAGATAAACCAGAATTTTCTTACCCTCTACTCGAGAGTGGCTGCAATTGTTTTATGTGAGAACCTTACCTTTTTGAAGCTCTCTTGTGGAATTTGTTACCGATCCTAAGAGTTGGAGGATTTAGTTACTTAAAAGGAAGAGATTAGAAGACTATCCAAACTCTTGAAGAATAGATGGTGAGTGGAGTGATAGATTTCTTTTCAACTTGAAAGGTTTTATTAATCTTAGCGGAGTTGAGTATAATAACAGTTTTGGTTTAAGCATTGAAGGGATACTGTATAAAACGTGATATGGAAAATTTATTTGTATGATCCTTCGTACTTATGGAGTTCTTCAATTAATGATGTTTAGGCGGATTTGACATATGTGGGGAAAACGTTGAAGAGTTATTAGAATTACAATTTCGGGAGTAAATTCTAGAATATTTGAGTTGTGAGAATGTATAGAAGAATCATGACATTTAGGAAACTGTTTGAAGGTTGTAATTCAAAATGCTTGGGAGAGTAACCTTTGTTATTGATCCTCCAGGTAAGTCTTTTAAAATTCGGGACGAATTTTCTTTAAGGGGGAGTGAATGTAACGACCCTAACCCTAGGCACTATTTTAGCATCATATTAAATTCTTTTAATATTATTATTAATATTTTGTGTTCATTTTATATATTTGATTTCTTATATTAGGTTGAGATGATTGGGAAATTAAATAAAGCATCTTGGGAGAAGTATAATAATAGAAATGGATAAAATAAATAAAATGTGGGTAGTTAGATTTATTTATGTGAAAAATTTGAAAAGTCTTACTTTTGGGAATGGGGGGGGGGGGGAATGCTCTCCCCTTGATTTCCTCCTCCCTTTTCATTATTTTCAACTCCTCCCCATACTTCTTATACTCCTCCCATACCTTTTCCATCATCTTCTTCACCTCCTCACTCATACTTCCTCCATGGAAATTCCCTCCTAAGTTCCTCCTTCCAAAAATTATAATAAATGCAATTCTCTTTCATTTGAAGATCCGGGTGTACTTCCATGTTCGTAGAGGCAAGGGAAATGCATCAAGCTAGAGAAATCATAGTTTCACCTCATATCTCTAAAGTAAGTTATTATGACTTCTTTCTAATAATTGCCCACTTTATGTGATAATTAATCTCTTGTTGAAAGAAGATAATTTTTGGTATTTTGAATAATGATAATTGAGTGGGAATTGATCTTAAGTTGTAAATTGGTGATCTAAGTTGAAAGAAGAGTGGTATAGAGTAATTGGGAAAATTTATGGTTCAAGAGTAAGGATTTAATGTGGGTTTGGCCAAGTATTAGAGTTAGGAATTGAATTATTATGATATTTCCTTTCTTTAAATGCTCATGAAATAATTGTGTTATTGTTGTTATAATGGTTATTTGATACCTTGGAAATCTTCTTGGAGTTGATAAATTGGTTAATGATAAAGAATGATGTTGTTGTTAAGGAAGTTGATCAAGAATGTAAGAAAGTGGGTTGAGTTAGATTAAGAAGGTTAAATTTGAAATGTGGTAGTGAAATGTGAGAATTAATTAAGTAAGTGAAAGGGTTAGGTTAGTCTTAATTATTTGGGATGTTGACATGGATTTTGAGTACTAAATTAATACTACTTTGGGTTTAAATGGTTTATAATGAGGTTAGGAAAGTTAGTAAAACCTTTTATGTTCACAACTTTGAAGAAGCTTGGCTTGGGATTTTGGTTCAACGAGTTTTGAGGATTTTCAATCTTGGGCGGTCGCCCATATGGGCTGAGCGGCCGCCCACCAATGCAGCCTTTGGACTTCAGATTTTCCCTCTTGGCGGTCGCCCATGGTGGCTTGAGCGGCCGCCCATCGGCACACGTAAATATCAACCCCATTTGACCCTTGTTTGGGCGGTCGCCCATACTGACTTGGGCGGTCGCCCATGTCACCAGAAGTTCACCAGTTTCCTTTCTTGCTGAATTTTAACCACAACCACTAAGTATGATTCCTAACCCTTTCAAAGTAGTGAAATCTAACCTACTTCAGATATGAATTAATCCTTTTTAACCTAAGTTAAAGTAGAATACCTTGGCTAGGCCATGATGTCTTATTTGGTCAAAATGGAATTGTGGGAAGTAGGTCTTGCACCTTTATTAATATTATTCAAGGTTGAGTAGTAACTTTGTAAGAATGGTTTACGGTTTAGGTTGGCCTTACTTGCTCCCATACCTTGGTGATTAGTTGAACAGTGTAGAGACTATAATCACACTAGTGTGTTGGTTAATAATGTATATGTGTTACATCAATATATTGTATCCCGATTGTGGATTATCTGGCTTATTGATTATATTGCATCTCGGTGTGGATTATGTGGTTATGTGGATACCTTATTTGAACTCATATTCGTTAATGGTATTATGCATAGTGTATTAAATGAACTGTTGCACTATGGTATGGATTAGCATGAGTATATTTTACCATGTTGTTATATTATTATCCCTTTTTGTGGATTTATTTCAAGTATTCATTATGTGCTTGAACGTGTTGATATTCGGGGGTATAATGGAATTCAATCAATTATTGATTTGTTCTATAAGTGATTGAAGGTTCATTATACTCATGACTGCCTCTCCGTGGCCACAGAATGCGCGTGCTAACGACTCCGTATTGAGCCAAAAGCCTTACAGACCGTTGCGATTTGGTGATTTGGGGGAATGCTTCTGTATTAAGCCAAAAGCTTTACAGTTAGCGGTATTGTTGTTGGATACTCGATTTAGTATCGATTTTCTTATATGGATCTCTGAGTATGAGTCCTATAAGCGGTGAATGTCTTGGAGGCAGTTCACCAAAGAGAGGAGTTTTACTCCCACGTTGTACGACTTATTGTTCAGACGGGAAAGGTAAAATGAGGTAACGTAAGGTATTTACCGCTTTCATAATGTGTTATGTGCTGCCATGCTATGTGTTGCATCTTGTTTGGCATCTTGCTGCATTCATAATAGCTTATTGAGATTTATTCTCACCCCTTCCCTTTTACTGCTTTAGATTGTGCTGAGACAGGTGACCTGAACCAGTGAGGCCGGGGAAAGAGTTTGGACTCTCGTTTTTGGGACTTATCAGGATAGGTATATGAGTGGGTTGTCGGGAGTCACATTTAAGTTTTACTCTTTTACAAGTTGGAAGGAAAACTCTTTTATCAAACAATGTTAATTAGGATTTTCAATGTAATTAATCAAGTATGGTTATTAAAGTATTTGTTTAAATTCCTCCAAGTGGAGATATTATTATTTGATTTTGTTTATTGAAAATTTAGAATTGGTTTTCTTGTAAAGGCAAATAAATGTTTTAAAAATCTAAGATGGGTTTTCTTAGTTTGAGCTTCTCAAGCTCGGGACACGCGTTAGGTCCCGGGTTGGGGTGCTCACATGAATGGGGGTTCAAGGGCAGCGCCCCCGAAGGCGATGAGCAGGACTATGCCATAGTAACCGAAGAAGACAAAGGTATGATGATACATGGATTCTTGATTCTCGGCTTCTTATCATGTGTTCGCGTAGGAAATGGTTTGCAACGTACGAGGAGACGAAATGGGTGATATTTATATTGCTAATGGTTCTGACTGCAAGGTAGTTGGCATGGGTTACATCAGGGTGAGAACTTTGGGTTATAAGTTCTGTACATTGAATAATGTTAGACATGTTCATGAAGTAACGAAGAATATGATAATACTTAAATGGCTAGACAAGATGGGATACAGTTTCAAAGGTGAAGGTAGAGCAATAAATTTCTGCAGGGGTTCGAATGTAATTCTAAAAGGGGTAAAACAAGGTTACTTATATGTCCTCCAAGGTTCTACGTTTTTGGGTTCGGATGTTGAGCATCGTACAATAGAGGGTATGATAGAGACACATATGAAGGAAGCATGTTGCATGGCTTCACGTGGGGTGGTTGACAAACAGGTGGAGCAGGAAGTTACTAAAGGTGGACTTAGGCAAGCTATGGTTGGTAGGTCAACGCACACAATTGGGAAGCGAGGAAGGAATCGAGGAAAAGGTACGTACTTTTGGAGATTCCACTGATATTACCGCTTCATTTGTTTGGGTTGGCAAGATCCAATATCGATTGGATTCGCTCAATTGCCGGTTGGGGCAATTTTGAATGCCTAATGCAGTGGCACATTTGGGTGTCTTGGAGAAACAATGGTGTACTCGGCGCATTACAGTTTGGGTGTGCAGGAGAATACATTTGGGTGTCTGGCAGACACATTTGTTTAATTGTTGAACGGGTCTGATCAACTATTGTAGCAAGAAGTTTGGTGTTTGGCATAACACATCTGAGGCAAAGGGGAGTTCTGGTTTTGTGATCGGGAGGTTAGATGTTAAGGTGGAGATTTGTTGAGTTTGATTCCATTTAATTTGGGCACAACTTAGGGGATCGAAGGCTTGGCATCTCCAATTTTCAAAGGCATCAAACCCAACATGTTTGGTAATAGGGAATCTCGAGGTAGGAATGGGTATGTATTGTATGTTATTTTCAAATAACAATAACTTTGTATAGTGCTAAAAGACTTGTGCCTAATCGGTATCTTGAGCATTTTTAAATCTCTCTGTCGTAGAGATTTTGAGTTCAATACTCTCTGCCGACTAGAATTGAGATTATGTGGTTAGGGATTTTTTTTTTAAAAAAAGTAAGAACTTTGTATGGTATACATATTACAAAAACTAAATGTATGTATTCTTTTTTCTATGTTCTATGAGCGTAAAATTCCATATTTTGTCAACACTTTTTCTTAGGGGTGTGCACGGTTCGGTTTGGTTCGAGTTTGGGTTAGAACCGAAATCGAAACAAAGGATATCGGTTTTAGGTGTTTTGAAACCGAGAAGTTTCGATTTATTAATGGTTCAGTGTGTTCAGTTTTGGTTTGGTGTAGGTTTGGTTCGATGTGATTTAAGGCCTTGAAAATCCGTAGTAGCAGGCTATTGGGCTCTATTGGCCCAAGTTGCAATTAACATGTAGAAAACATTATGTGATTCATCCCAAAAAATTTAACAAGCCCCTATTGGGTCACCATACGTGAGGCAAGCATATTTAGCATTTACAAACATAACAAGCTTATGTTAAGCTTTCAAAAACATCACTACATTAGAATCAAATAACAACATTGTTTTATGCTTAACGGTTTTGGTTCGGTTTCTAAACGGTTTTTATATTTTAAAATCAAACCCGAGCCTTTGGTTTTTATGTTTTATGAACCATCTCAAACCAATAAGCTATTGGTTCGATTTTTTGGTCCCGATTTTTCGAAAAAAATTTGTGTTATCGATTTTTTTTTTTTCTGCTCACCCCTATTTTCATGGATTATTAACTAAAGGCGAACTCAGAAATTTTAGGAGGGGGGGGGGGCAAAAAGTTTGAAGTAAAGAATAGATGAATGGCCCATTTCCTCTAGGGCCCCTTGGGCGAGATTTAAACCCAATCTAAGAAACAACATTTACTTATTTTCCCAGACACCCCTCCGCCTAGTATGGGCGACCGCCCATCAACATTGGGCGACCGCCCATCAAAAAATAACCCCCTCTCCGCCTAGTAAGTTATAAGACTTTTAAAAAAAGTCTTATAAGTAACTTATAAGACTTATTTATAACATATATAAGACTTAAAATGTCTTATAAGTTACTCTTATATTTAATAAATCTTATAACATATATAAGACTTTTTTAAAAGACTTGTAGAAAAAGTCTTATAAGACTCGCCTAGTAACTTATAAGACTTTTTAAAAATTCTTATATTTAATAAGTCTTATAACATAAATAAGACTTTTTTAAAAGACTTGTACAAAAAGTCTTATAAGACTCGCCTAGTAATTTATAAGACTTTTTAAAAAGTCTTATATTTAATAAGTCTTATAACATATATAAGACTTAAAAAGTCTTATAAGTTACTTATAAGACTTTTTTAAAAAGTCTTATAAGTAACTTATAAGACTTTTTTAAAAGACTTATATAAAAAGTCTTATAATAAGACTCTTTTTAACTTACAAGATTTTTTTAAAGTCTTATAAGTTACTTATAAGACTTTTTAATAAGTTTTATATAAGACTTATTAATAATTTTCAGTTTTTGAGTTTGTGCGTCTTATATATGTTATAAGACTTATTAAATATAAGAGTAACTTATAAGACTTTTTAAGTCTTATATATGTTACTTATAAGACTTTTTAAAAAGTCTTATAGGTTACTTATAAGACTTTTTAAAAAATCTTATAAGTTACTAGGCGGATGGAGGTAATTTTTTCACTTGGGCGATCGCCCTATGTTGATGGGCGGTCGCCCAAACTAGGCGGAGGGGTGTATTTGGAATTTGGAAAAAACTTTTCTTTAAGAGGAATATAATTTGGATTGGGAGGGCCCTAGGGAAAAAAACCCTAGATGAATGGGGTTTCGGCCCCCAACTTTTTTTCTTTCTATTTTTTTCATATACAATACAAATATAGAAATAGTTAAATACTTATTTTAATGGTGATCATAATGCATTCATTGATCTTTCATACAATTCAACACATATATAACATAATTATAATTACACGTATAAGAAATTTCAACATACGAGTATATAGTTTTTCAACATATACAAATCTTATTCACCAAAAGAAAATCTATACTCCCTCCGTCCCACCAATTGCTTCACCCTTTTTCTTCGACACGGGAATTATGGTAATGGGAGGAAAAAAAAATGTTGTGAGTGTAATTTGAAAATAGGAGAGAGAATTAGTGTAGGGAATAGTGAATTTGAAAAGTGTTGTGAGTGTAATAGTGTTTTAGGAGAGAGAATGAGTGGAGAAAATAGTGAAGATTCTTTGCCAAAAAAGGAAAGGTAAAGCTTCTAACAGGACGCCCTTTTGGATAATTAGTGAAGCTTTTATTGGGACGGAGGGAATATATAAATCATTTTGCTTTAGTCTGTTTCTAAAATAAAAATATTTTAATACTTCTATATTCAATTCAATGAGACCACATATTTAATTCACGTGTACTAAAATGTACTCCCTCCTCCCGCTAGTAACCGCTCCCGCTAGTAACTGCACTGTTACTGTTTGATCGGGGATTAAGAAAAAAAAAATGATATAAATGTTATGAGTGTAAAAGTAAAATAGGAGAGAGAATGAGTGGAGGGAATAGTAAATTATAATGGTGTTGTGAGTATTAAAATAATGTAGGAGAGAGAATGAGTGGAGGAAATAGTAAAGATTCTTTACCATTTTAGGAAGTGTGCGATTTGTATTGGGACGCTCAAAATAGAAAGTGTGCGGTTTGTAGCGGGACAGAGGGAGTAATTTGTAGTGAAGCGGAGCAAGTGTGGTTGTATTTAATACGGCCAAAATCTTACAAAAAAATAGTTTTTTCGCAACATAAGAAAAAAAACTAGTTTTAAAGCACTAAGTATAACTAAAAAGAGTGATGAACTGTTTTGAAAACTAGTTTTTTATAATATTTTGAAAAAAACTAGTTTTTCACAAGAGTTACTCTTTAATACGTTAGATAATAGTGAAATCCATTGTAAAAGAAAAAAGGTTAAGGTGATACTTTTTCACATAAACTAGATTGACTCCCGTGCGATGCACGGGACATTACTGTATATTCAAAAAACAAAAATTGAACTAAAATAAATCAAAAAATCAATTCGTTTATACATTATGAAATAATTTCTTAAAGACTACATTGTCAATACATAAAAATTAGAAAACAATAAAATAGGAATAAAATAAAAATCATAAGGAATATGCATTTCTCCATATACAATTCTGTAGTATTTTATCATTTAAAAAAGTAAATAAAACACATGAATCACATACGAAATAAGTTATTGAAATTAGTAAAAAATGTGAAGATTGAAAATCTCGTTAAAAAAAGATGATATTTTATTTATTTTTGATAAAGATAATTTTTTAAATAAAAACAAAAGATTTGTTCGAACCAAAAGGATAGTACAGTTATATAATAAAAATTAATATCATTCTTTTTCAAATGAAAACTTTCCATTAAGTCATGCTCGTACATCTAAAAAATTATGTCATATTTATTTACATTAACCCATTATGAACATAATTATGATATTTATTTTCAATGTAACTTATTTAATTTTTAGGAGAAAATAAAAAATTCTAAAAATACAAACACTTTCGTTAAATGAAAAGAAACTTCCCCAAGCCCCCCACTTCCTAATCAAACCCAACCCACTTCTTCCTCTCTCTTTCTTTTAAAATACAAATTTATACTATTTTTATTTCATATAATATTGACATACACTTCAATCAAAATTTTAAAAATGATGGTCATCTTTTCCGATATTCGTCTTTATAAATACACAATATTTTGAGACAAATAGAAAAATAGACAAATTTATTAATACTTTATTTACTATGCTTAAAAAAAAGTAAAAAAAAATTAAATAAATTGTTTGATAAATCGAACTAAAATTATTTTGTTTCTTATTTTTTAATTGGTTAAAATTATGAGAGCCGTAAATTACACGTGCCTAAAGAGGCGCGCGAATGCATTAGGTTTTTTTTTTTGTTAACATTGGGCACGTGTCGTCCGTTTGTGAAAGGGCAATTTCGACATTTCTCTTGCGCGTGTACTTCACGCACCGACAACTGTGCGATTGTGCGATTATGCAGGTTTTTTTTTTCCTTTTATTTTTTAAGAATTTTGACACGTCTCGCCCTTTGATTGGCTGGCTGAATTTTTGATTTTTTTACATCCGATTTCTTTACCCTCGATTATTTTATAATAATTTTTTTTTTTTTTTTACACCAAAATTCATAAAAAAAAATTCTCTTTAAGTAGATACTTCTTTCATTTGATTTGGATAGAGAAAAAGAAACCCTCTTTTTTTAAATCATTTACTATCCACTTTATTTGGGTAATTGTTCATAGATTTTCAATCCTAACCGAGTAACTACAAATGTGTCCTCGGTTATTTTAAAACTTATGCAAGTATTTTTATATATAGAGAGAGATAGCGATTTATAACTAATTCTTTTATGCTTATTTCTAAAACTATATTATATTCACTTCTAATATGAGATTTAAATTAATGAAAAAAATACCCCTAATGCATTCACGCGCCTCTTTAGACCCGTGTATTTTACGGCTCTCAAAATTTTAACCAATAAAAAAATAAGAAACAAAATAAATCATTTACTATCCACTTTATTTGGGTAATTGTTCATAGATTTTCAATCCTAACCAAGTAACTACAAATGTGCCATCGTTTATTTTAAAACTTATGCAAGTATTTTTATATATAGAGAGAGATAGCGAGTTATAACTAATTATTTTATACTTATTTTTAAAAATATATTATATTCACTTCTATTATGCGTCTTAAATTAATAAAAAAATTAAATCAAGAAATTAATCTAATTTTGGACTAAAATTTTAATTCTCAAATAAATGTCCAAGAAATAATTCAACAATTGTGTTAAATGAAAAAAAAAATTCCCAAACCCTCCACTACCTCATCAAACCCAACCCAACCCACTTCTTCGTCACCCTATTTTAAAATACCAGTTTCTACTATCTATATTTCTTATAATATTAGCATGCACTTCAATCAAAATTTTAAAAATGATGACGATCTTTCCCGATATTCGTCTTCATTAATAATTTATTTACTATGCTTCAATTTTTTTTAAATAAAATAAATAAATTGTTTGATGTATCAAATTAAAATAAATCCAATAACCATATTACCCATTCCAACTCATTATCACATACCCCATTAATTTTATTTTATTTTATATTCTTTATTTTTATAATTGGTAAAATTAATATTATTATCATTATCATTTATAATTAAAAAAATACTTCACATTTAACTCAAAACATATTGAAAAATGAAGAAGGAAAATTAACAAAGGATAATTAAGAAATTTATATTCTAAAAAAATGGTTTTCTTTTTCTGTGTCCAAATCAAATGAAAATAGTCTCTATTTAAAGAGGATTTTTTTTTATGAATTTTGGTGTAAAAAAAAAAATTAAAAAATTAATTTATTATAAAATAATTTAGGTAAAAGAAATGGGGTAAAAAAAAAAACAAAAATTGAATCAGCCAATAAGAAAATGCCAAGTGTCCAAATCAAAAAAAAAATAAAAAACAACCAAATTCCTCTGCATTCACGCGTCCTTGTCCGCGCGTGAATCGAAATCGCCAGTGAAATGACCAAAATGCCCTCCACCATACGGTTGACGCATGTCCAAATTTCCAAAAAAAAAAACAACCCAATCACAACATGCCACATATCAATTCAGCCCATTTTTTTGCAAGTTTGCCATGGCGTGAAAAGACTAAAATGCCCCTCAAGCCTCTTTTATTTACCAAAACCTTGTTATTATATATTTATAGATAATCTGTTGGGCCAATAGTATATACTGAAAAGTCCATTGATATTGGGCCCTACTTTATCAATGTTGTACATATGCTTGTAATGTTTCTTTTAATGGGCTGGTATGAGATACTTCTTTCCCGGACCAGAGTTAATCCATCAAATAACCTATATCAGCTCCTACTTTTCTCTCGGGGATTTGGGGCAATCCACCGCAACAAAAGATGGGGATAGCGGATTGACGAACCTAACAAAAATGTTTAATATACTCTTAAATAAATAACCCGTTGAATATGGACCATCGAGATTTAAAGGGGTGGGCAGGTGTGAGTCATGACGACTGCACTGGCTTCGGATCCTTCTCTAAAACCCATTTTTTCCCTCTCTTCTTTAATACGTATTTTTTAACATAGACAACAAAAGTTTTATATTCGTTATGTTTCGGAATGATTAACTCACTTTTAAGTTTATTGATCAATTTGATTGATTTTTTTTTTTTCAAATTAAAATGTAGTATACTAGGTTAGTTAATAACAACAGTTGGTGCCAAGTTTGTGATCGAGACGAGACCTTCTTTCTTAGACATGGCTAATCCTATAGGATTGATTCATGGGCCCATAAAGTCAATTGTACAAACACTTTAACTGTACAAACAATTTAATTGTACACTCACCAGTCCTGCAATCCATCCTCTTTGACCCGCCATTTTTGTGACATCTCCTAATTTAACATCGAAAATATATGGTAATTTTGTGATGTGCTATAAATAACCTAAATGAGAAAAATTTTAGTGCACCGGTGTGTATGATGCCTAAATAGCAGGTTGGGCTTGACTCGGGTCGTTACACCTTCTCTCTTGTTAGTCAATAGACAAAAAAAAAATACAATCTACTTGTGGACCTTAGTTCTAAAAATGTAAGTCCATTTTGGCCAGCCCCTTTTCTTAGGGGTGTGCAACAAAATCGAAAAATCGAAAAAATCGAATCGAAACTGAGAAAATCGGACCGAAAAAATCGAAACCGACAAAACTGAAATGTTAATGGTTTTAACCATTTAAACACCGAAACTTTCGGTTTCGGTTTCGGTTTTGGTTTGAAATGAAAAACCGAGCCGATAAAACCGAGCCGATAAAATCGAACCGAACTGATATTATTAAAACGACGTGTCATTTTAATATATATATAAATTTCATCTTCTCATCTTACATTTAGAGTTAAAATTATGCTTACGATAGTTTAACTAGAGTAGGTCTGCTGAGAAACGCGTTTCTCCATAACTATGGAGAAACGTGTTTTTAATAGCCAGAAGCTTTGCGTTTGATAACCAGAAAAAAATTTCTGGATATCAGTCTCAAAGGGTTCTGAATATCCAGAAGCTTTGGAACGGATATCCAGAAAAAATAGATTTGAAGCCAAATCCAAGGCCAAGATCAGAAATTGCTTATTGAAGGTTTCTGGATATCCAGAAACCTTCAAATGTATATCCAGAAACCATCAAATGAATATCCAGAAACATTTTGAAAGTTTCTGGATATTCATTTTGAAGGTTTCTGGATATCACTTTCATAAGCTTCTGGATATCCAGAAGCCTTGGCCTGCATTGTCGCGCGACAAGTCAGACCCCGTTTCTCCATAAGTTATGGAGAAACGCGTTTCTCCCCAGATTTTAGCGTTTAACTGTTATTTATAGTGGCAGGTAGAACACTTAAATTTTTCATGAAAATCTTAAGTACTTTAGCATTGCATCTTCTTCTCATCTTGCTTTGTTAATGAGGGATTAATAAATTTCATCTTGCTGAATGTAACTATCATAATCCACCCATCAATATATGCATGTTTTTTTTATCTTGTTGAAATCGAATGACACCGAACCAAACCGACACCAAACCAAAATCAAATAAAATCGAAGCTTAATTGTTTTAAAATACAAAAATCGATATCTTTCGATTCAATTTTGATTTTAGCCTAAAACCAAATCAAACCAAACCGAGCACACCCCTACCTTCTCCCTTGCTTGCCAATAGGCAAAATGTAAGTGCATTTACAATTTTCCAAAGCATGAGGGCACGTTTGTTGCTATAAATGGAATTGTAGGTCAGCGTGTTGACTTGGTTTAGCAAACATAAAATCCACCTGAATAACATTACTTAACAAATGACTTTGATTATTCCCATTAGATGCTTCTATTTACTTATATAAAAATAAAAAATACTCATTTATTCTAAGTGTGATATATATATACGTGCTTAATTTTGGCTTTAGTTTAATTATTCAACTACTCTATTTTGGTCGTAGTCTAACCATCCCAAATGGAAATTTTCTTTCAAGACTATTTTCCTAGTTATACTTAAATGTTTTTTTTTTTTTAAAACCAAAAACTAACTAACAAAAAAAAGATGTTATTTACAAAAAAAAAAAAAAAAAGTAAGTTGTGATATTACAAAAAAAAAAAAAAAAAAAAAAAACTACATTTATTTACAGGCCAAGGCCGTAAAGCCCTATATCAGATTTTTAAAGAGTATTTTGAGCTTGGTTTTTTACTTAAACAACTGATAAATGCATTTATCAGTTATTTAACAGATAAATGCAAAAAAAAAAAAAAGTTTTTTGTAATATTCAAAGTATTCTTTGTAATATCCAACTTATATAAAATTTTTTTTTTTTTTAATATTCATCTTTTAAAAGTAAATTTTGATAAATGTCCTTTTCTTTAACCAATTCTCTGTCTTTCTTCTCTCATTCACGTTTTTTTTATGATGTCCCCCGCACGCCGGGAGGCTCATTCATTCACGTTGACTTTTAGAAAATAGAGTAGGTTAGATTTAGCGATAAAACATTGAATTTTTCTTGAGTAGGTCTAGGTTTTTTCATAAGTTATGGAGAAACGGGTTTCTGGATATCCAGAAGCTTTGGGATTGATATCCAGAATTTTTGGGACGGATATCCAGAAAAAAAAAATTGAGATCAAATCCAAGGCCAAGACCAAATTTCTGATCTGGATATCACTTTCACAAGGTTCTGGATATCCAGAACATTGAATATGGATATCCAGAAGCCTTAAAACTTATATCCAGAAGCCAATTCTAAATTTCTGGATATCACTTACATAAGGTTCTGGATATCCTTTCAAAGAGTTCTGGATATCCAGAAGCTTTATAATTGATATCCAGAAGCCTTAAAACTTATATTCAGAAGTCAATTCTAAATTTCTGGATATCACTTACATAAGGTTCTGAGTATCCTTTCAAAGAGTTCTGAATATACAGATGCTTTATAATTGATATCCAGATTCTACCTTAACGAGTAGTCTTGCAAATCAAACCATACAATTTCAACCAGAAACAATACAGCAACAACATAATCCTAAATCAGAACACATCAGACAAAATTAACTATTATTTTACAAGAAATCACACGGATCTAATCCAATTACATGGCGGAATACACCAATTAGCGAAAGTCAACAAAATTATTGAACAAATTAAAGTCACTAGGTCGAGTAGATGAACTCACTATTCAGGATTCATGGCTGTAAGGAGACGAGATCGGCAAGAGCACGGCGAATTTGCGGCTGAATTATTGACTGACGGGAGAGAATTAGAACGTCGATTGAAGGAGGGAGAGAGAGGGGACGAACCCGTTTCTCCGTAATCTCCGTAAATTACGGAGAAACGCGTTTCTTCCCAGATTTTGTAATTTTTCTTGACTGTGTCTAAGAAGCACAATTTTTATTTTTATAAATATAAACGTTGAGAAGTTACCGAACATTCATTTATCAATCTAGTTGGCGAATTCACATAAGTGGAAGTTGTCAAAAATCGCAAAGATGGCTGTTTTTATTAATAAAAATATTTTTTTTTGTTGGAAATGGGTAACGAAAAGTTAAGTTTGACTTAACGTTAACCTAGATTTCTAACGGAAGTTCGTTATGTGTTAACGGAACTAGTTACAAATTGTATTCTACATTTGTTGTAGATTACTAAAATCATTGAATATCTCAAAAAACCATTTGGGGTGAATGAGAATTAATGACAAATATCTTTTGTGACTTAACAAAGTTAGTTAAAAGGGTCAATTTGATTGTGTGGATCAAATTGGGTTTGAACAGTGTTTTTGGGCGATGAGTTTTTGGCTCAAACTGATCAGAACGAGTGGGGACTCTGAGCACGAGTCGTGAGCACGAATGGACCTTAATGGACCTTGGCTCAAAACTGATCAGAACGAGTGGGATGCCCAAGAACGAGTCGTGGTCACGACTCGTGCCAAGGAGCACGAGTCGTGCCCTCTGTGCTGTTTCGAAATGTTGCACCTTTTCATGAGAAAAGGCACAAAACCTTTTGACTCCCTTTAAATACTTCCCCCTCCGAATTTCAATTCACTCATACTGTATTTCTACCCTTCCTACCCTCTAGTAAGATAAATTATCATACCCAAATCATTGCATATTGTTGCATTCAATCCGTTCAAGTCCAAAGTTCAAAACATTGTGTTGTTCGTTAGATTAGTTATATTGGAGTGCTCCTTATAACTAATAAAAAGTCGTTTTATCTTACGAGAGTTTTGTCATTCAACCGTAAGCACACATGCGGGACAAATAACTCTTACGGAGATTGTATCAAATACAAGACTCGACTTGATTTCTTTTGTTCTTTCAATCTCCGTTACTATTCTCGTCAGTTTTTCTGTTAAATCTTAAAGAAGCCATACACAAGTTCAAACAATCGTAAGAGTTATTTCACGCTTCTTCAAGATTATCAAGAGATGGCAAACGAGAAAGACACCACTTCATCTAGTCAAGGGAATGTGACGCCTCCTCCACAAGGTGATACTACATTCAACAACGTTGCTCCCGCTCCTACAACTCATCACATCAGTCATGGTGAGAAACCCGCGAAATTTACCGTGTGGATTTCAAGAGATGGCAACGTAAGATGCTCTTCTACTTGACCACCCTAAGTTTGCACCGCTTCTTAAAGGAAGATCCTCCAGGCGGTAGAAAAAGGTGATCCGGACCCCCAAAGGCAAATGGCAAAGGAGGCTTGGTCTCACGGTAATTTTCTTTGTAAGAATTATATCTTGAATGGACTTGATGATGCACTATACAATGTGTATAGTACAGTCGAGTTAGCCAAAGCGTTGTGGGACACTTTGGAAAGGAAGTACAAGATCGAGGATGCCGGGTCAAAGAAATTTGTCGTCGGTAAGTATCTTGACTTCATGATGGTCGATTCCAAACCGGTAACAACTCAAGTAGATGAATTCCAAATCATTCTACATGGGCTTGATGCCGAGGGGATGATCATGAATGATCCATTTAAGGTGGCTTCCATCATTGAAAAGTTGCCTCCTTCGTGGAAGGACTTCAAGAACTATCTCAAGCATAAACGCAAGGAGATGTCCTTGGAAGACATTGTTGTTCGTCTTCAAATAGAAGAGAACAATAGAATGAATGAGGCCAAAGTTGCTAAAGGCAAGATGGAGGCTAAGGTCAATCTCGCCGAGGCTAGCACAAGTGGCACAAAGAGAAAGCATTCCGAAAATACCGGGAATGCTAAGAAAGGAAAGAAGAAGGCCTCTAAGAAATTCAAGGGGTCTTGCTATAATTGTGGCAAACCGGGCCACTTGTCAAGGGATTGTCGTCTCCCGAAGAAAGAGGCGAATAATGTTGACCACATGGATCTTGACTTTGCGGCGGTTGTGTTCGAGGCCAACGTTGCAAACTTGGAGGGGAATCCAAGCATGGTGGATAGATACCGGTGCTACCCGCCACATTTGTGGTAACAAAGAAAGTTTCTCCTCCTATACTCCCATCTCCGGAAGAAAGCTTTACATGGGAAATTCTGACCTCCGATGTTCAAGGCATTGGAAACGTGATTTTGAAGATGACTTCGGAAAAGAAGTAACCTTGTTGGATGTCTTTGCATGTTCCAGACATCCGTAAAAATTTGGTGTCCGGCGCTTTGCTTAGTAAGGCCGGTTTTAGACTAGTATTCGAATCCGACAAATTTGTACTAACCAAGAATGGTTTGTTTCTTGGAAAAGGTTACCTCGAGGAGGGCCTTTTTAAAATGAATGTAATGACTATAATCCGCCAAGGTGCGATGAATAAAAGTTGTGTTCCTTATGTTTACTTGTCGGAAAGTTCTAATTTATGGCATGATAGATTAGGACATGTAAATCTCGACACCATTAAGAAATTAGCGAGACAAGATTTAATCCAAATGACTAAATCCGACTCGACTAATAGGTGCGAAGTTTGTGTTGAGGCAAAAATGACAAAGTCGCCATTTAATGCCATACAAAGAGACACGACTCCTCTCGAGTTAATTCACACCGACATATGTGATTTAAAACTAGTGCAAACTCGAGGAGGTAAAAAGTACTTCATTACATTTATAGATGATTGCACTAAGTATTGCTATGTCTATCTCTTAAGAAGTAAGGATGAAGCCTTAGGGGCTTTTGAAACTTATAAGAAAGAAGTTGAGAATCAACTTAACTTGAAAATTAAGAAAATTAGAAGCGATAGAGGTGGAGAATATGAAGCACCGTTTGAAGGATTATGTTGGGAATCCGGCATAATTCATCAAACAACGGCTCCATATACCCCTCAATCTAATGGAGTTGCCGAACGCAAAACCGTACTCTCAAAGAAATGATGAACGCGCTTTTGATCGATTCGGGCTTACCCGACAACTTGTGGGGAAGCAATACTCACTTCTAATTATGTTCTTAATAAAATACCCAAGAAAGGTATTGATAAAACGCCACATGAATTGTGGCACAATCGTAGGCCATGTTTTAAATACCTTAAAGTGTGGGGGTGTTTGGCCAAGGTTGAAGTACCTAAGCCTAAACAAGTCAAGATTGGCCCAAAGACCATTATTTGTGTTTTTATTGGATATGCCAATAATAGTAGTGCCTATCGATTTATAGTGCATAAATCGGACATTCCGGATATGCACGTAGGAACTACTATAGAATCAAGGAATGCGGTATTCTTTGAAAACATTTTTCCGGTTAAGGACAGGAAAGATGTAGGTTCTAATAAGAGAACACATGAGTCTACATCCGGTCCTTCTCAAATCGTAGATGAAGAGCCGAGACGTAGCAAAAGGGCAAGAGTAGAAAAAACTTTTGGTCCTGATTTTCTATCTTACATGTTAGAAAACGAACCATCAACTGTTAAAGAAGCTTTATCCGGTCCGGATAGTTCGTTCTGGAAAGAAGCTATTAACAGTGAAATAGAATCCATAATGCTCAACAATACTTGGGAATTAGTTGATCTCCCTCCAGGTTGCAAACCATTAGGTTGCAAATGGATCCTTAAACGGAAGTATAAGGCGGATGGATCTATCGAAAAATACAAAGCTAGGCTAGTTGCCAAAGGCTTTAGACAGAAGAGGGATATGATTTCTTCGATACATACTCCCTGTCACAAGGATCACATCTATTCGTGTTCTCATAGCTATTGCGGCGGTGCATAATCTTGAGATACACCAAATGGATGTGAAGACTGCTTTCCTTAATGGAGAACTTGATGAAGAAATTTACATGGAACAACCCGAAGGGTTCGTGGTTCCTGGTAAAGAAAGAAAGGTGTGTAAACTTGTAAAATCCTTGTATGGACTTAAACAAGCACCTAAACAATGGCATGAGAAGTTCGATAGAACCATGTTATCGAATGGATTCAAGATCAATGAATGTGACAAGTGTGTCTACATTAAAGGAACATACGAATCATTCGTTATCGTTTGTCTTTATGTAGACGACATGCTCATAATGGGAAGTAATCATGATTTAATCATGAATACCAAAGGCATGTTAAAGAAGAACTTTGACATGAAAGACATGGGATTAGGCGATGTAATATTAGGGATAAAGATCTCTAGAACATACTGAAGGATTAGTTCTTTCACAATCCCATTACCTAGAGAATGTTCTTCGGAAATTCAATGTCTTTGATGACCCTCCCGCTAAGACACCTGTAGACTTGGCTCTACATTTAGCCAAGAACAAAGGGAACCGGTTTCTCAACTGGAATATGCAAGAATAATTGGCGGTTTGATGTACTTAACAAATTGTACTCGTCCGGACATTGCATATTCAAATGAGCAAACTAAGTAGGTTCACAAGCAATCCTAGTATCGATCATTGGAAAGCTCTAATGAGAGTACTAAAATATTTAAAATATACATTAAACCATGGGATACTTTACAATAAATATCCAGCGGTATTAGAAGGATCTTGTGATGCCAATTGGATATCGGACACGAAAGACTCTAAATCCACAAGTGGATATGTATTCACAATAGGTGGAGGAGCAGTGTCATGGAAATCCTCCAAACAAACGTGTATAGCCAGATCCACGATAGAATCTGAGTTTATCGCGTTAGATAAAGCTGGGGAAGAAGCGAGAATGGCTTAAAAACTTCCTGGAGGATGTTCCTTGTTGGAGCAAACCTACGCTTTGTACTAATCCATTGTGATAGTCAATCAGCAATTGGAAGGGCACAGAATAGTATGTACAATGGTAAGTCTAGACATATTCGTCGTAGACACAATACCATTAGACAGTTGATCAAGAATGGCATTATCACCATTGATTATGTAAAATCATGTGATAACTTAGCGGATCCATTTACCAAAGGTATAAATAGAGATCAACCGTATAAAGCTGTTAAGGGAATGGGTTTAAAACCCACAACAAAAGAACTTATAGCGGACACTCAACCTTGAGAAATGGAGATCCCGGGCCCTTGGTTCAATGAGACAACCAAGTTATAAGTTCTAGTAGAGTTACTTGGAAACAACAACTCGGTTTATTAACACTGGAGATGTTGAATACTCATGCCCAGAACATCCAAGTACAAGCACATGCAGCAGTGGTAAGGTTAAGTTGAGAAAACTTTTAATGATTTCTATACCTACGGGTGGAGTAGTGCATGATACTCCTTATAGTGAGAATCACCTATATAAGTGATAGGTAATTAGGCCGCCTCTAAATGAACGCTTATGAATGAGATACGGTCCCGGGGCCAAAATGGACAAAACGTGAGAACAACAATTGTTAGAGCTGTTATTATGTGAGTATTATTGTCTTGGTATACACCCGACAGTCACTGGTTCAAAGCGACTCGCTACCAAATGGCTAGTATATCCGATAATATTTCACTAGGGAAGATTCAAGGCCACAAGCTATCTATCCCGATGTAATAATAGTTCGCCGGAACTTTGGACGAAATTGCATTCATGCATTAATTGTCATTCATGTGGGGGATTGTTGGAAATGGGTAACGAAAAGTTAAGTTTGACTTAACGTTAACCTAGATTTCTAACGGAAGTTCGTTATGTGTTAACGGAACTAGTTACAAATTGTATTCTACATTTGTTGTAGATTACTAAAATCATTGAATATCTCAAAAAACCATTTGGGGTGAATGAGAATTAATGACAAATATCTTTTGTGACTTAACAAAGTTAGTTAAAAGGGTCAATTTGATTGTGTGGATCAAATTGGGTTTGAACAGTGTTTTTGGGCGATGAGTTTTGGCTCAAGGCGATCGAACGAGTGGGGACTACGAGCACGAGTCGTGAGCACGAATGGACCTTAATGGACCTTGGCTCAAAACCGATCGAGCGAGTGGGATGCCCAAGAACGAGTCGTGGTCACGACTCGTGCCAAGGAGCACGAGTCGTGCCTCTGTCTTTGTTTCGAAATGTTGCACCTTTTCATGAGAAAAGGCACAAAACCTTTTGACTCCCTTTAAATACTTCCCCCTCCGAATTTCAATTCACTCATACTGTATTTCTACCCTTCCTACCCTCTAGTAAGATAAATTATCATACCCAAATCATTGCATATTGTTGCATTCAATCCGTTCAAGTCCAAAGTTCAAAACATTGTGTTGTTCGTTAGATTAGTTATATTGGAGTGCTCCTTATAACTAATAAAAAGTCGTTTTATCTTACGAGAGTTTTGTCATTCAACCGTAAGCACCTGTGCGGGACAAATAACTCTTACGGAGATTGTATCAAATACAAGACTCGACTTGATTTCTTTTGTTCTTTCAATCTCCGTTACTATTCTCGTCAGTTTTTCTGTTAAATCTTAAAGAAGCCATACACAAGTTCAAACATTTTTTTTAAATACATAAAGGTTGTAAAAAATATAACTCCAAAAAAATTAAATAGGCGTCTAATAACCCAATTACCTTAACGATGTCAAACATCAAGTTCTAATTACATTCACGGTCATACATAATAATATGTTACTCCCTCCGTCCCACTTCAATTGGTCCACTTTTCTTTTTGAGACGTCCCAATTCAATTGATCCATTCCATAAATGGAAAGTTTTTCATATATTTTTATCCTTATCATCTCCACATATTTACAAAAAAACCAATCATTAACTTACTATTCCTCCCACTCATTCTCTCTCCTATTAAATACTCCCTCCGTCCCAGCCCAGTGTAAACTTATTTCCTTTTTGGTCCGTCCCAGCCCAGTGTAAACTGCCATAAATGGAATGTCCTTTAATATTTTATATTCTCCCTATCCCACCCACTCATTAACTCCACTCATTCTCCACCACACAATTTATTCAACCAACCTACTATTTACTCCACTCATTCTCTCTCTTCATTTTCTACCACACATTTTCATTATCTTAATAATATTCCTTAATTGGTGTGCCATTTTTTTTAGTTTACAGTTGGCTGGGACGGAGGGAGTATTTTTAACTTTTACATTATCTCTCCTATTCCCTACTACACATTTAACTTTTACATTTTCTCTCCTCTAATTTCTATCCACTTTATTCATTTTTCTTAAAAATCGTGAAATTCACCCCGGGATCAATTAAAGTGGGACGGAGGAAGTAATTTATAACTAAAAGTAATAAAAAATCATTTTTGTAAATGCCTTTTAACATCAGTCTAAGAATGGAAGTACTACATTTCAAAATTCATAAAGGAAAATTGTCTAGATTATGTTATTCTTATAATTAGTTGTTCATAAGTAGCCCAACTTTAGGATATAAGTAACTTTCAAGTAGGAACAAACAAACTGCACCAGAGCACGGGCAGAGACCATATGCTGATGCTAAGACTATTATGGAGTTTGAGTTTGAAAGAGTTTTTCATTTTGAGCTAGAGCATATGCATATAGTGGCGAATCAATAGCTTTTTCTAATCAGAAAATTTTGAATGAAACTTGTTTCTCTATAAATTATAAAAAATCATGTTTTTTAATATATAGATTTGTTGTTTTAAAGCCTAAACTCACTGTTTTAAGGCATAAACTCGTTATTTTATTTTTTAGCTTAAACTCACTGTTTTAACACCTAAACTCACTATTTTATTTTCTAGGTATTTTAAGGCCTAAACTCAATGTTTTAAGGTCTAAACTCGATATTTTTAAGGATGAAAGTGGGCTTTTTATAACTTATGGAGAAACAGATTTTCCTTAAAACTTACTCTTTTCTAATTAGGTGTAAAAATCACACTATATTTGAGAAAATACATAAATATGCTCCTAACTTTTGTTTTGGATACAGATATATCCTTAACGTCGATAATTGTTATCTTTACTCATTAATAATAATATTAATATTAATATTAAAATTATATTTATATTAATATTAATAATAATATTAATATATTAATATTATATTAATATTAATAATAATATTAATATATTAATATTAATATTTTGATGAGGAAGGACCCAAATGACTTTGATGACCTTTGGTTATCTGGCAGCCCAAATTATTTCCTGGTAATTGATGACCAGAAATTTTGTCATCATTGTGCCAGGCTAAGCTTTCACCTCAGCCCACGATCAGGCCAAATGGTCACCACTGTAAGTGCTCTTAGACCTCCTTTATCAACAACCCAATCCAATCCAATCCAACAATATAATATTATTTCTCTCTCTTCCACATATATCATCTACAATCCAAACCAATCTTCTTCATTTTTTAACTTTATTCACAATCCAATCCAACCAACCAACCCAACTCAAATATCATTTATTCTTTATTTTTTATTACATATATTATTAACCTCATTTTTCTTATTTTTTGCATTGTAATAAATTTATAAAATATTTTATATTACTAAATTTATATAATTATTATACAATGGAAAATTTGGATCCATAATAACAATGAGAAATTAGGGAAAGAGATAGAAAAAACGATTTAATTATAGAGAAAAGAGAGAATTTCAGATGTGCTTCAAATTCAATAAACTTGATCTCTATTTATAGAGGATAAAAAAATAAAAATTTTGATATTTTTTATTTTTTATTTTAATAAATTTTTAATATAATTAAAAATAATTTAAGTTAAAAATGAAAAAGTATATTTTAAAAAATCCACCAACCAATGGTTGGTGGACACATGGCAAAGATTGGATCACAATCCAAGATTGGACCACCAATCCGGATCACCAAGTTGTGCAATCTCCATTTCATTTTTTTTTTTGTTTGGTTTCCAAAAGTTGTCTTTTTCCTCCGATCCAGGCTTGAGATCGCTGATAAACAAGGTCTTATGGAGTTTGAGTTTGAACTAAGTTTCTCATTTTGAGTTCGAAAATATACATGTATTGGCGAATCAATAGCTTTTTCTAAGTGGGTGTATAAATCACATTATATTTGAGAAAATACATAAATGTCCCTAAACTTTTGTTTTGGATACAAATATATCCTTAACGTCGATAATTGTTATCGTTACTCATTAAAAAATGAGAGTATATTTGTTCTGCGTTAAAATTTTGTCAAAAACCATATCATTGCATATACCACTATGAAGGAGTCTTTTTATTGGCCAAAGAAAGCTCCCGCTAATTAGAAGGATACAACAATGTAAAATTGACATCAATTTTCTATCACATCAAACATAAATACATCAGTACTTGTGCAGTTTGTAAAGGAGATGGGGGGGGGGGAGAAGTTAAAAAAATAGTTGGGGAGGAGGAACTAGGGCCGTCGAATTAATTTTCTAGATTTAAGTTCTGATCAATTCAAATATAACTCCGTCAACAACTTAAATAATTATCAAACTTCATCATTTACTAGTTAAGTTTATGTTAAAACTTCTTTTCCTTGATATATGCTTTCTTGGGTGAGATGTTAAAAGCTAAATTATTATCATTTCAAGCCTTCAAACTCTTTCAACAATAACCATTTATCGTTATATAATTATATCTCGATTATTGTTGATACAGTCAATCGGTATCAATCTAATATAAACTAAATCAAATTAAATCTTTTTTTTGGTACATAAAAGTTGAGGTGTGGGCGCAACATGAACACTTTTCAGGAATCACCCATCGTAACTCGCCCAAACACGCGTAACTGTAAAATTTTGATGGAATTCAATTCATTAATGTTATATGATCGCGCCAAAATCAAACCAAATCTACAATTACTAACAAATCGTCTACGCGAACAGCACTTAACATTGTACAAGGCATCTCTTTCTCACTCTATAACTCCCTTTTACTTTTACGCATTTGACCATAAAACAATCATAAGTCATACCTATAGACACCACTATCAAACCACACCTAGCCCCTTACAATAATACTCCCTTATTTTATTGCCTTACAGCTAAGAATAAATCACTCATAGTCTGACTTTTCGTTCATTTAAATCTCCATAAACAAAGTCAACCCAACATTTATTGCCGTTCGATTAGGTTCCCCAAGTTTGACTTTACTTCCTCCCAACATTTTCTCTCTCCTTCTTCTTGGGTTTATAAGGCCTTTCCCAACTTCATTTCTCTACCCTGACTTTCTCTCTCTCTAACTTGCCTTGTGAGATTTGACCTTTTACCGTCTATAATGACTGTTGATCTAGTCGGTATTCAGAGCGCCGAGCATCTCAATCGGATCTTCCATCATACTAATCACGACTTCGCCGTCTCTAATTTCAATCAGGCCGTCTCTATCATGAATCGGACCGGTAAAGCTCGGTTCCGCCGTGGACCTTCAGATCCGCAGACGTCTTCTTCTTCTAATTCTAAATCAGAAGCTCTACGAGAACCACCGTATGTTCCAGTTCCCGTTCCAGCTCCGGCGGTTGCTTGTAGCGAGTCAAAGGAATGCGCGAGTAAATCTATTACCATGTCTGCGTCGACGAGCTCGTCGTTGACGTCGTCGATTATCGGTGACGAGAGTGTACATAACGGTAAAAAAGTATCAACATCAATAATTACTCCGGCGCCGACCTTCTCCGCCAAAAAGCCTCCTCTACCGTCGTCTCATCGGAAAAGGTCTAGCGATCGTGTTAACTTGGAAGGATCCGCCAGGGATCATTCCGTTTCTCGCGGCTCTCACGGTTGCCACTGCTGTAAGCGAAGGTAATTATTCGGCGCACGTTAGCCTTATCTAATTCAATTGTCTATCGTAAGCTACAATAGTTGTGCACGGTTAATCACATATCGATCGATTAGTTAATAATTTGCTTGCCTCTCTCTCTCTCTCTTTAGGAAATTGATTGTCAAGGTCAAACGAATTCCGGTGATCGGCTCGAAGGTCACCAGTATACCTGCCGACGAGTACTCCTGGAAAAAGCAAGGCGAAAAGCGGATCGAAGGATCACCGTATCCTAGGTATAAATCTCATATCATATTCCGATATTCCTATTAATTAATTTCTGCCTCGATTGCAAATCCTTTTGAATTTATGGAATACTGATTTTCCGAATTGACTATGATTCGCAGAGTATACTACAAGTGCAGTACGGCGTCAGGATGTCCGGCGAGAAAGCGCGTGGAGATGGCTCGCGGTGAATCAAAAGTACTAATCGTGACATACGAAGGAGAACACCGTCATTCTCACCGACCGTCTCCGGTGCCGACGTCTTTGACCAGTCCCGTAATTAACACGACAATTCAGTCAAAATGAGAAAAAAGCAAAAGTAGTTGTGGCAGGCAGTGAGGGCCCACCCGCTATAGTGCTTTACCAACAGTCAACTGTGAAGCACAAGACTCGAGAAATTAGAAAATGACTTTTCTTTAGTGGTTTTTATAAATGTATAAAAAAAAAAAAAAAAAGCGAAAAAAAAGGGGAAAATTGATAAATTCCTCGATCCAAATGCGATTTTGTTGATACATAGAATAGGAAAGATGCGCTTTTTTTTTCTCTCTCTCTCTATTGATTGCGACTTTGGCCAAAGTTTTCTCTTTCAATAGAATAGGGTTTTTTGGATTGGATTCGGATTCGCGTCTTTCTTTATTTCAAAGAAATTACTGGACTAGTTTGTAATTATGCAAAGTCAATGGATCTGTAAGGGATTTTTTTCCAATGAATAGAACAAGTACAAGTGGGCTCTTTTTACTTAATTCCATCTTCTTTTTATGTGTCTTTGAAATTTTGCTTTTAATCTTTGTCAATAGACTAACGGAGGCACAATTAATGGGGAGCATAATTGGACATTTTTCAATTGCCTAGCAATTACAATTAAAAAACATTTGTTGAACTACTAGAAATTTTTGTATCTATATAATATTTAAAACCAAAAACATTTCTAGGTCTCTCAGCCCATCCACGTGGCATTATGACGTGGAAAGCCACGTGGAAGTTTCCACCAATCAAATCATTCCACGTGTCACTAATGATGAAGCCAATTTCGAAATTTATTTAATTTTCAGCCTAAAAATTTAAGTTCAAATAAAATTAAACATTATCTTTACCAGTTAAAATTTCTAAAAAAATACCATGTTTTAAAAATTATATATATTATCACTTTTTTTATCTTAACAGTTAAATATAAAAACCTTTTTTTTATCAACTTAAAATATTATCAGCTTAATAATTAAAAAATAAAAACACTAAATCTTTAATAAATCTTTACCATTTAAAATTTTGAAATTTTAATTTATTATATTTTTTTCTAAATTAAAAAATATTATATGTAAAGAGTACATATATTATCATTTTTAAGTGGTATTATCATTTAAAAAATCATGTTTCTAAATTAACATATTGCTGGAAAAAATGTCGATAATATGTTAGCTACAGTGGTCCTGCTAAACATTTTTCATATGTAACTGTCAATTGCAAATTCCATTGGGCTAATTCAAACTCTAACTCATTCAAATATTACTCAGAAATTATTATTTAAGGGAATTAAAAAAACAAAAATTCTAAAAATATTGCAAGAATATTACTAATTGAGAAATAATGAAAAAAAAATTAAGGGTATTGACAATGAAGAACGTAGTAATGAATTTGCAAATTTTTAATACTAATCGGTTTAAATATTTAACATTTTTTAGAAAAAGACTGGTGTAAGAGTTTTGTTACTATATTTTAGGTAGTTTTGACTTTGAAAATTACTATATTTTAGGTAGTTTTGACTTCGAAAATTTTGAATACTAATGAAATCATGCCCTCCTTTCATTTTTTCTTTTTTTTTTATTGATCTACTTTTTTTTATTTAGAAATTAACTTTGAATATAACTTAAACCATATTTTCTCAAATTTAAACCACTAACTAAGATATCATCCGATAATAAAGAATATTTATATTTCAAATTTTGACTAATTAAATATTAGCATCAAATAATCTCTACACTTTTCACTCATTAGTTAAGGTAAGAATTGAAATATTAACAACTGATTTGAAATTAAATTTGGCTTAATTGGTATTAATTTGTTTAAAAATTTAGATAAACATGAGCTTTAAAATCATTTCAAATCCTCATTCTGTCAAATTTACATTCCAAGCTCAGTCAATATATACAAACGTCTGACCAAAATCTAAGACTATAATTTAGGATCTATCATTTGACCTACTTATCATCAATACTAACAATAACAATCATCCTTATCAATCAATTATATAACTGCCTATTATAATGAGATACACGAATATTGTAAATATATGTTCTGCACATATCTTCCTTTGCATATTGTAAATATATATTATGTACATATTTTCCTATTATTAAGCTTATTGATTAGCATTAATTCACAGTTGTTTGTCAAAAAAAATATGAAAAAAATTAGTTTTTTGAAATTTTCATATTATTTGAGTAGTTTTTTGTAATTTCTCATCTTATGTGTTTGTTTTTTTTTTTTTGTAAATACCAACTTTTTGAGTTAGTTTTTGAACAAAAAAAAAATATTTTTTATCCTAAATAATGGTAACATTTATAAATTAAATTACTATGATTAAATCATCTTCAAAAATGTTGCAACAATAATTTAAATTTTGAGTCATTAATGTTTTTAGAAGTTATGCTCATATATTTTTTAGAAGAATTTAAATATAATTTTGAAAATTTCATGAATAGCTGGAACCCAAGAATGTACTTACAACTGAATAAAAAATTAATATCCTTTTCAAAGTTTAATATTATGACTTTGTTTTCAATTGAACAAGAAAACTAATGTTCCTTAGAAAAATTAATAGTCTCAAATAGCACTGTTTAGTATTTTTTTTTATGTTACATAATACACGTCACACTTTGATTTTTTTGTCAACTTGATTGAATTTTAATCAACATTTGACTAAAAAAGTAAATCATTTTCATACAAATAAAAAATTAGTTTTTGATAGTATATCTAATGTTGCATCAATAACAATATTAAATATTATGATATTATAATTAAATTATCTTAACCTTTGTCAAAAATTTAATCAAGTTGACCATAAAATTGATGTGTGACATTTATTTTATGACATAGGGAATAGCATAGTTCCAAATGTAATGAAAAACTTATAATAGCAATATAATTAAATTGATGTTCTATATTCGGACCCATATTTCAAATAATAAGCCTAACTATGGCCCGTGGTTTCCTTCCCTTTCTTTTATACTTCAATGTAGCAAAAACTTCCTTATTTACAAATATATTCCTTTAATACTACGTCTAAATAGAATATTTAATTTAGTAAAGTTAATATATAACTAAGGAAATAATTTAAATTATTATTCATTACTTAATTAAAAGAGTATTTTACGAAAATTAAAAATATTTAGTTGTGATCCAAAAATAATTGCCTGGGATTTTTTATTTTGAATTCATTTTTTGTTTATTAATTTCGGAAATGTATTAAAATTGTTAATTTCGGAAATGTATTAAAATTGTTAATTTCGGAAATGAATTTATTTTTTCACTTTATTAATATTTAATTTTACAGATGTTAAGGAGATAAATTAGGAGCTAAATTAGCAAGTGTTTTTTCAGTAAGTTTTTTTTTTAATTTATTTAAACCGCAATTTATTATGAAAAATGAATAAAAATAAAATATTTCCTCTTAATTTTAAAATTGTTAATTTCGGAAATGAATATTAGTTTTTCACTTTATAAGAAATATTTAATATTTAATTTTAGAGATATTAAGGAGATAAATTAGGAGCTAAATTAGCAAGTGTTTTTTCAGTAAGATTTTTTTTTTAAATTTAGTTAAACCGAAATTTATTATGAAAAAAGAATAAAAAAACAAACCTTTCCTCTTCATTGACACATGGCAAATTGTGATTGGATCAAAGATGACATGAAATAATGACATGAAATTGTGAGGTGGCTTAATGAGAGACATGGAAATGTTTCTGTTTTAATATATATATATACTAGCCTAAGCCCGTGTCCAAGGTCACGTTTTTTATTTTTTGTTTTTTTTTTATTTTAATTTAATTTTTTTTTTTTAAATATGCCCATGTCCAAGGCCACATTTTTTTAAAACTATTTTTTAAAAAAAAAAAAAATTAATTTAAAAAAAAAATTTAATTAATTATTTTTTTAAGGGCGAAATGGGAAAGGGAGTGAATAGTGAGGGCAAAATGGTCATTTCCGCGGATGGAACTATTCACACCACTGTTCAAAACAATGGTGTGATTTATAATATAGATAGATTGTCGCAATCGTCGAAACCCACATTTTTAATTAACTAAAACAATTTTATGAATGAACAATTATGTTGCAAATTTCATACAATTTTAGTGAAACTTTTATGCATTCTTAAGATAGTTTTAAAGTTTTTAATATCACTTGACTACTCATTTTGCTTTCAAATGATATAATACTTCCTCCGTCCCAATTGACTTTTCAAACATTATTTTATGGTATAAATTTGATTTCCCAGATTGCCCCAAATGAGATTAATTACACTCACACCCATATGGCCATATGATACCAGTATACCACTCCTCCCAGACTTGCTCCCTCCCTCTCTCTACTTTCTCTCTCTAATTTCTTTCCCTGCAACCGCCCTCCTCATCTCCGGTGACTCTCTTTCCCATCTCCGACAACCTTCCATCCCTTCTCCGGCGAACCCTCCCATCCTCTTTTCGTCCAACTCCGATCACTGACGCCGGTAAAAGCTCAAATCCACCTCTATTCTCCGGCTATCTCCTTCGTCTCCAGCGACCGTTCATTCTTGTCCAAGATCAGATCTGCAAAAATCATATCCCGATCTCCATTGAACTTCCTTCTTTCTCATCTCGGATCTGAAATAGATCTATTCTCTTCTTTAGACGGTGCAAAAGTGGTATTGGAAATATATCACTCAGATTTTAGAAAGATCTGAAAATGAGAAAATGAGAAAATTCGGCGACCGGAAATTTCAGATCTGTAAATATCACTGTCAGAAAATTTCAGAAATGAGATTTTAGAAATGACGGTCAGAAACTTCCAGAATAAGATCCCTTTCTTCTTTTCTAAAATCTCATTTTCACGGTCTAAAGAAGATAATATTATTGTAAGAAAATTCCGGTGGCCGGAAAATTTACCGGCAATCGGCGACGATGAGCTGGCGAATGGCCGACGAGTTCCCGAAGATCGGCAGTTGTTTTCCGTTGAGGTTGGTGGTGCAACTGACTATTTTTATTCCAGGGGTGGTATTGGAAGTTCCATTAATTTGATTATTTAATTTTAGAAAAGTGACAAACTTTTTGGGACAAGAGAAATAAATGAGAAAAGGGACAACATTTAGGGACGGAGGGAGTAATAAATGATATGATATTTCACTTTAATATTTTACTAATCTCTCCAATAACACTCCCATAGAGCCAAGTGTGCAGCTCATAATCTGCATAAACAAAGTCATAAAACACATACAGAACCCTAAACCCTAAACTATGTCTGGCAAGATTATCGAAGCAAAAAATGTCAATAAAAATGACCCAAACACCATCATCCTAGGACGAGCATTATTCACACAAATACTATATAGTATGCCAATAATAAGGATGACTCATGGATATCAATTATGGGTCTTGATGAGCATTGAGAATTAGAAATCAATCTAAGTAAAACCATAACACACTTATGGGGACAAACTACAAGGAGAGAGATCACGGCACTGAAAGTATACTCCCTCCGTCCCACGTGAATGCAAACTTATTTCTATTTTGGTCCGTCCCACGTGAATGCAAACTTCCCAAAATGGCAAAGAATATTCACTATTCCACCCACTCATTCTCTCTCCTACTTCACTTTTACACTCACAACATTCTCTCTCCTCACTATTCCTCCCACTCATTCTCTCTCCTATTTAATTTTTCATACTCACAACATTTTACTTTTTCTCTTTCTTACATCATTTTTCCTTAATTCCCACACCCAAAAAGTTAGTCCACATTCACGTGGGACGGAGGGAGTATATGCCAACTCTCCTGTAATTCTTTGCTCCAAAAGCTTGTCCACAGAGAGTCTCAAATCCTCTCACCAACCCTGACTACAAATAACAATCAAGAGCAAATTGTTTTAATATTAATTTAGGGACGGAGGGAGTACATAAATATTGAAAAAAAAAATAGAGAGATGGTATTTACGCCTAACAATTTCGTTAAAATAGAGATGGACGAATGTATAATTTGCCAACTACCTCAGAAATGGCAGCTCTTATTGAGGGTGATATTGAAGATGCACCTGATGTGAGAGACATCATGGTTGAGAATAGGTGTGGTGACTTAAAACAAATTCACGAGTTCAACCCGTGTTATCTTCCTCTTCAGTACCCGCTGCTGTTTGTTTATGGGGAAGATGGATACTATACTGATATTCCTAGGAATATGCCTCCTATGTCAAAGCGACCCAATCTTTCTTTGAAGGAGTTCTTATCATTTCGACTACAGGAGAGGTCTACAGAGGGACCCCAACTTATGAGAAGTGGAAGACTACTGCAGCAGTTCATGGTTGATTCGTACATAATGATGGATACACAGAGGCTTCAGTGGATTCGTCACAATCAACCCGCTCTTCATGTTGAATCTTACCGGAAACTATCAGAAGCGGTTTCGAGAGGAGATACCGATCCATCATCTGCAGGTAGGCGAGTTGTGTTGCCATCAACGTACACCGGAGGACAGCGTTGCATGACTCAAAATTTTCAGGATGCATTAGCTATTTGCGAGTGGGCCAGGGATATCCGTCACTCTTTATCACGTTTACCTGCAATCCAAAGTGGCCAGAGATTACGAGATTTGTTCAGAAGGAGGGGCTAAGGCCAGAAGATAGGGCTGATATTATATGTCGGGTTTTTAAGATGAAGGTTGACGAATTAGTAAAAGATTTGAAGAAAAAGAAGATTTTTGGCGAGCCTACTGCACGTAAGTCTTTAAGTCCACCGTTTTTTTTTTCTTTTTTTTGTTTTAGTAACTGTCATCAACTTGATTACTCTTATATCAATACATTTATAAAAATAATGTCCTAATAAAAATTAAAAAGAGTTTTGTTAATTCATTAAGCATGATACAATAAGAATTTTTTAATTATTATTAAGATTTTAAATTTTAAATTTAAACAATTATTCAAAGTGTAATCAAATTTATCAAAAGTTTCAGTTGTACTAGGACGGATGATATATATAATTATTTAATTTTTATGTGAAAATAATTTTATTTCTTCCCATGCTTATTTGATACAGTTGTTTACACTGTGGAGTTTCAAAAGCGAGGTCTTCCCCATGCTCATATTCTTCTTTTTCTCAAAAGTAAGGACCGAGCAGGAACAGCCGAAAATGTCGACAAGTGGATATGTGTTGAGATTCTCGATAAAGAAACTAATCCTAAATTGTACGAGGCTGTAAAAGAATATATGGTACATGGTCCTTGTGGTGCTGCTAACCCAAAGTCCCCTTGCATGGAAAATAAAAGGTGCTCAAAGAACTTCCCTAAAACCATTAATGAAGGAACATCCATTGATGAGAATGGATATCATGTTTATCGGAGGAGAGACACCGGAGCCAATGTAGAAAAATGTGGAGTTTTGCTTGATAATAGGTATATTGTGCCTTATAATGCTGAGTTGTTGTTGAAGTATCAGGCTCACATCAACGTGAAATATTGTAATCAAAGCAAATCCATAAAGTACTTATTCAAGTATATCAGCAAGGGAAGTGACAGAATAGGGGTTAAGTTTTGCATCGATGATGAAGTGAAACATTATATGGATTGCAGATATGATTCTGCATGTGAGGTGATGTGGAGAATATTTGGATTTGATCTCCATTACAGGACACCCCTGTTGAGCGCTGATCTTTCCATTTAGAAGGAGACCAGGTCATTCCTTTTAAAGACGGTGATTATCTTCCGGATGTTGTGGGTAAACCTACTGTTAGTCAATCACAGTTTTTACAGTAGATGAAAATCAATCGTGAAAATTCAGAGGCTCGACGTTACATGTATCATGAGTTTCCAAATAATTTTGTTTGGGATAAGACAAAGCGAGAATGGCGTCCTAGAAAGAAAGGCACATCAATAGGACGGATTTATCATGTCCCCATCAATACTGGAGATATATACTATCTGAGGCTGATGTTAAATCATATTCCTGGTGCTACATGTTATGATGATTTGAAAACCGTAAATAACAAAGTGCACGATGATTACAAAGCAGCATGTTATGCTCTAGGATTGTTAGATGATGATAAAGAGTATGTGGATGGAATAAAAGAAGCAAGTGAATGGGGGGTCACCTCATTATTTAAGAAGACTATTACATATGAAAAATGTTTAGTAGTACTGTCAGATGATATCATTTACAAGCATCAGAAGAATTTTAACAATCCTGGTAAAACTTTTTTGATGTTTGATTTAATTTTTTAATGAAATATATTAATGTTTATATGATTTGTCACGTTTTTTATATTATTTTTTAAAATGATGTGAATTAATTATATTTTGATTATTTTTTTAATGTGAATCTTTTCATATTGTAGGGCTGAAACTCAGTGACGATCAAGTAAAAAATTTTGTATTGGCTGAAATTGATAAGTTACTGGCAGCAAATTGCAGTGGTCTCCGAAATTTTAAAGACATGCCTCAACCAAGCACTTCTGTTATTTCTGATGCGGAGAATATGCTAATATTAGATGAAATGTCATATGACGTTGAGGAGATGCGGTGAGCACTCCAGATTACATAAATGTTTGAATGAGGAACAAAGGATGGTTTATGAAAAGATTATGTCTGCTTGTTGATTTAGGCGATGGTGGAGTGTTCTTTTTGTACGGGTATGGTGGCACGGGGAAGACGTTCATATGGAGGACTTTGTGCTCGGCATTGCGAAGCGGGGAGGGACATAGTTCTTCCGGTTGCTTCTAGCGGTGTTGCTTCCTTACTTCTTCCAAGAGGTAGGGCGCTCACTCAGATTTGGCATACCTATTCGGGTGGACGAAAGCTCAACTTGCGGCAAGATTAAACCTGGTTACGATGTGTGTGGTCTCCTAAAGAAAACGAAGCTCATAATTTGGGATGAGGCTCCAATGACCCACAAGCACTGCTTTGAGGCTCTTGATAGGAGCTTGAGGGACATTATGCGTACTTCTGCTGGTCGATGCTCTGATAAACCCTTCGGTGGATTAGTTGTTGTGTTTGGAGGAGATTTCAGGCAAATATTGTCTGTTGTGCCTAAAGGAAGCCGACATGATATTGTACATGCTGCCATTAGTTCATCTAAACTTTGGAATTCGTGTGAGGTTCTAAAATTGACAAAAAAATATGAGATTGCAGGTAAATCATCTTATATTAAACTTTAATATTTTACATTTTCCTATTCCAGTAATTAAATATTTCTATCTCATTCATTTTGTGAATCTATGTAGGTCGGTTCCTCTTCCTCTTCCGATGCTATGGAGATCAAAAATTTTGCTGAATGGATACTAAGGGTAGGAGATGGTGATGTCGGTGAAGAAAATGATGGAGAAGTTGACATTAAATTACCAAATGATATTAAGGAGATAAATTAGGAGCTAAATTAGCAAGTGTTTTTTCAGTAAGATTTTTTTTTTATAATTTAGTTAAACCGAAATTTATTATGAAAAAAGAATAAAAAAACAAACCTTTCCTCTTCATTGACACATGGCAAATTGTGATCGGAGTTCTTATCATTCCGACTACAGGAGAGGTCTACAGAGGGACCCCAACTTATGAGAAGTGGAAGACTACTGCAGCAGTTCATGGTTGATTCGTACATAATGATGGATACACAGAGGCTTCAGTGGATTCGTCACAATCAACCCTCTCTTCATGTTGAATCTTACCGGAAACTATCAGAAGCGGTTTCGAGAGGAGATACCGATCCATCATCTGCAGGTAGGCGAGTTGTGTTGCCATCAACGTACACCGGAGGACAGCGTTGGATGACTCAAAATTTTCAGGATGCATTAGCTATTTGCAGGTGGACAGGATATCCGTCACTCTTTATCACGTTTATCTACAATCCAAAGTGGCCAGAGATTACGAGATTTGTTCAGAAGGAGGGGCTAAGGCCAGAAGATAGGGCTGATATTATATGTCGGGTTTTTAAGATGAAGGTTGACGAATTAGTAAAAGATTTGAAGAAAAAGAAGATTTTTGGCGAGCCTACTGCACGTAAGTCTTTAAGTCCACCGTTTTTTTTCTTTTTTTTCTTTTAGTAACTGTCATCAACTTGATTACTCTTATATCAATACATTTATAAAAATAATGTCCTAATAAAAATTAAAAAGAGTTTTGTTAATTCATTAAGCATGATACAATAAGAATTTTTTAATTATTATTAAGATTTTAAATTTTAAAATTAAACAATTATTAAAAGTGTAATCAAATTTATCAAAAGTTTCAGTTGTACTAGGACGGATGATATATATAATTATTTAATTTTTATGTGAAAATAATTTTATTTCTTTCCATGCTTATTTGATACAGTTGTTTACACTGTGGAGTTTCAAAAGCGAGGTCTTCCCCATGCTCATATTCTTCTTTTTCTCAAAAGTAAGGACCGAGCGGGAACAGTAGAAAATGTCGACAAGTGGATATGTCTTTGAGATTCTCGATAAAGAAACTAATCCTAAATTGTACGAGGCTGTAAAAGAATATATGGTACATGGTCCTTGTGGTGCTGCTAACCCAAAGTCCCCTTGCATGGAAAATAAAAGGTGCTCAAAGAACTTCCCTAAAACCATTAATGAAGGAACATCCATTGATGAGAATGGATATCATGTTTATCGGAGGAGAGACACCGGAGCCAATGTAGAAAAATGTGGAGTTTTGCTTGATAATAGGTATATTGTGCCTTATAATGCTTTGAGTTGTTGTTGAAGTATCGGGCTCACATCAACGTGAAATATTGTAATCAAAGCAAATCCATAAAGTACTTATTCAAGTATATCGGCAAGGGAAGTGACGGAATAGGGGTTAAGTTTTGCATCGATGATGAAGTGAAACATTATATGGATTGCGAGATATGTTTACGCATGTGAGGTGATGTGGAGAATATTTGGATTTGATCTCCATTACAGGACACCCCGTTGAGCGCTTATCTTTCCATTTAGAAGGAGACCAGGTCATTCCTTTTAAAGACGGTGATTATCTTCGGATGTTGTGGGTAAACCTCTTTGTTAGTCAATCACAGTTTTTACAGTGGATGAAAATCAATCGTGAAAATTCAGAGGCTCGACGTTACATGTATCATGAGTTTCCAAATAATTTTGTTTGGGATAAGACAAAGCGAGAATGGCGTCCTAGAAAGAAAGGCACATCAATAGGACGGATTTATCATGTCCCCATCAATACCGGAGATATATACTATCTGAGGCTGATGTTAAATCATATTCCTGGTGCTACATGTTATGATGATTTGAAAACCGTAAATAACAAAGTGCACGATGATTACAAAGCAGCATGTTATGCTCTAGGATTGTTAGATGATGATAAAGAGTATGTGGATGGAATAAAAGAAGCAAGTGAATGGGGGGTCACCTCATTATTTAAGAAGACTATTACATATGAAAAATGTTTAGTAGTACTTTGTCGGATGATATCATTTACAAGCATCGAAGAATTTTAACAATCCTGGTAAAACTTTTTTGATGTTTGATTTAATTTTTTAATGAAATATATTAATGTTTATATGATTTGTCACGTTTTTTATATTATTTTTTAAAATGATGTGAATTAATTATATTTTGATTATTTTTTTAATGTGAATCTTTTCATATTGTAGAAATTTGAAACTTCGGTGACGATCAAGTAAAAAATTTTGCATTGGGTGAAATTGATAAGTTGCGCGGCAAATTGCGGTGGTCTCAGAAATTTTAAAGACATTGCCTCGACCAAGCACTTCTGTTATTTCGATGCGGAGAATATGCTAATATTAGATGAAATGTCATATGACGTTGAGGAGATGCGGTGAGCTCTCCAGTTACATAAATGTTTGAATGAGGAACAAAGGATGGTTTATGAAAAGATTATGTCTGCTTTGTTGATTTAGGCGATGGTGGAGTGTTCTTTTTGTACGGGTATGGTGGCACGGGGAAGACGTTCATATGGAGGACTTTGTGCTCGGCATTGCGAGCGGGAGGGACATAGTTCTTCCGGTTGCTTCTAGCGGTGTTGCTTCCTTACTTCTTCCAAGAGGTAGGGCTGCTCACTCAGTTGGCATACCTATTCGGGTGGACAAAAGCTCAACTTGCGGCAAGATTAAACATGGTTACGATGTGTGTGGTCTCCTAAAGAAAACGAAGCTCATAATTTGGGATGAGGCTCCGATGACCCATGGCATTGCTGAGGCTCTTGATAGGAGCTTGAGGGACATTATGCGTACTTCTACTGGTCGATGCTCGATAAACCCTTCGGTGGATTAGTTGTTGTGTTTGGAGGAGATTTCGAGCAAATATTGTGCATTTGTGCCTAAAGGAAGCCGACATGATATTGTGCATGCTTTGCCGTTAGTTCATCTAAACTTTGGAATTCGTGTGAGGTTCTAAAATTGACAAAAAAATATGAGATTGCGGGTAAATCATCTTATATTAAACTTTAATATTTTACATTTTCCTATTCCAAGTAATTAAATATTTCTATCTCATTCATTTTGTGAATCTATGTAGGTCGGTTCCTCTTCCTCTTAGATGCTATGGAGATCAAAAATTTTCTTTGAATGGATACTAAGGGTAGGAGATGGTGATGTCGGTGAAGAAAATGATGGAGAAGTTGACATTAAATTACCAAATGATATTTTGATAACGGATACAGTGATCCTATTGCAACTATTGTTCAAAAACTTATCCGACATATTACATAATATGGGTATTGATGGGTTTTTTCGGGATAGAGCAATTTTGGCACCAACTAATGAGATAGTAGATACCATCAATGATTATGTGATGTCACGGTTGCCGGTGAAGAAGTGTTGTATATGAGTTCGAGATAGCATCGGCAAGGAGGACGGCGATATTCTTTGGACACGATGATGTATTTTACGTTGAGTTTCTTAATACGACCGAATGTTCGGGCTTGCTTAGAACCATTCCATACGTACGAAGGTTGGGTGTATAGTCATGCTACTCGAAACATTGATCAAGCTTACGAATTATGCAACAGAACGAGACTGATGGTTACAAATCTAGGAAAACATATAGTTGAAGCAAGAATGCTCTCTGGAAAGAATACTGGCATGAAGGTGTTTGTGCCTAGAATGATGTTGAGCCCATCCGATTTGACAAAATTCCCAGTTAAATTCCAGCGTAGACAGTTCCCATTGAATCTTTGCTTCGCTATGACTATAAATAAGAGTCAGGGACAATCTCTTTCTCATGTAGGGCTTTACCTTCCTCGACCTGTATTCAGTCACGGGCAGTTGTATGTAGCAATCTCGAGAGTTACAAGCAAAAAGGGTCTCAAAGTTCTGATTTGTGAAAAGGACGGTCAAACGAGCGATGTGACCACTAATGTGGTCTATAAAAAAGTTTTTCACAAATTATGAGGTAATTCTAATTTTATAAATATTTATACTTGCAATAATTCATTTAATAGACTTAACTTTAATGCGTGTATTGGTTTGTAGGTATCAGATTCAAATTAATGTGGCTGCTGCTAAATGGGGTAATTCTAATTTTATAAATATTTATACTTGCAATAATTCATTTAATAGACTTAAAATAAAACTCTTCTTTACATCACAGGAAATTTTCTCTCGACAGTGGAGGACGTTGCTAACTCAATTTGAGACGAAAGGGTATGAATTATAATTTAGCACTGTGTGCATGAAGTCTTAATGGATGTTTCACTTTCATTGTAACTCTGAGGGCTTCAAATATCTTTTTTTTTTTTCCTTTCTTTTCTTCTTTTTTGTGTGTGGCTATGGCCTATGGGGGTGAATAGAATGGGATGATATGCACATATATCATATTTACATTGTTTAAGTGAATGCTTCATGTATGTATGGTGTTTTACATGGAGTTCTTGGGTTACATGAAAAGATAGTCGGCAGTGTGTATTGGAATAAGTTGTGTTATAAGAAAACAACGTTTATTGTCAAGCTCATCTTCATCTTGATGTTAACATCATCGTTGAACTTTATATAGCAATGTAGATCATGACGGGTTTATTAATGAAAAATGTCAAATTTGAAGATTATTTAGGGACGGAGGCAGTAATTTTTTTTTCTTAGCATTACTATGCTCCCGTCGAATCTCGACGGGTTACTGACTAGTTTCTATATAACGCTGAGAACATTTGACATTATGTTAAATATTCTTTACATTTATTATCTAATTTTCATTTTAATGGAGCGTTGGAAATAAATCGTTAGTGCGATTCGAAATCTCAATCTAAATGGAGTAGTATTGATCTTTGTAATTTTGGTTTTAAAATACTCCCTCCTTTCCATATTAAGAGTCATACCTAGTATTTGCACGCTTATTAAGAAAATATTAAGAAGTGAGTGAACAATGGAAGTGGGTTGGGAGTATAATTGTCCTAAACACTGTTTATGATTCAAGTGGATAAAAAGTAGTGTAATAAGTATTGATTTATTTGTAGTTTTATGAAAATAAGAGGGTATAAATGTCCAAAATACTATTCATTATTTGTCATTTTGAAAATAAAGTAAAGTTGTCTGGGACGGATCAAAAGGAAAAGTAAGACTCTATCTTAAAGTGAGAAGGATTTTTGAAGTGGAACGGATGGATGTAGTATATGGTTTTGGATTTAATAATAATAAGATGGATTCTACGCCAACTAATGCGATCTACAACTTGTTGTATGGTCCCTCACTAATAAATCAACAACGACTTAGTGGTGCACATATAAAAACAACTATGATGCCGAAGGCGTGATATTCTCTAATGTGGAAGACTTTGTCACAACTTGACATTATTTTTAATAATAAGAGTGATTATAAAATATTATTGCATTAGGTTGTCTAATAAGTCAAAAAGGAAAAAAAATGCTCTTACCGTATACTCCATCCCTCCCGACATAACTTTTAATCATTATGTCGTTAACAAAAAATAGTTTAAGTAACAGTTTTAGTTGATTTAATTATTCTAATAAAAATTTAAATTTTGTTATTGATCTATCAATAACAATTTTTAGATATTCATTTAAATAACTGAATCAATCTAAATTATTGGTCAAAATATCTTCACATTAAAAAAAAATCATTTTGAGATGTATACGGATTAAGTAATAACCCTCTACTTTTGTAATTTTCACTACAACTATTATTCATTCACAATATTCCTTGTTTTTAAATAAATGATCATTATTTCACACAGTTACTTAATATCTTATACTCCCTCCGTCCAAGTAGTTACTTCACAGTTACTGTACTCACGTAAATTAAGGAGTGAGTATTATATTGAAAGTGTTGTGAGTGTGAAATTAAAATAGGAGAGAGAATGAGTGGAGGGAATAATAAATTATAATGGTGTTGTGAGTATTAAAATAATGTAGGAGAGAGAATGAGTGGAGGGAATAGTAAAGATTCCTTTTCATTTTGGGAAAGAAACAAAGTGTGAAATATGTAATTGGACGTCCAAAATAGAAAGTGTGAAGTATGTAACTGGACGGAGGGAGTATATATATGCATCATTTGTTTTTCATTTTCAGCTCTTATTCAGATTTGAATGGGTGGGTACATCAGAAATAATACAATTCAGACTGTTTGTTTTTTTTCTCCATTCAGATCTGAATGCCTCTTATTTTTCACTTAATTTTCAGATGTAAAACTATCACTTATTTGTCTTTTAATTGATTTTTTTTTTCATATATATATCTATTCCATAAACTAGCAATTTCAAAAATACTCAACCCAAACACTAGATCAATAATCATTCATCTCATCTCTCTACTCTATTAAATGTCGTAACATTAATTTCATATGTGAATTCAAATGAATATTCAAACAGTTTGAGTAATTCAGAAATCATTTTTCAGACGCTATCTCTTATCAATTCAGCCAAATTCAGACGTGAAATCAGATTTCAGCACTTAACACTTAAAAAAATCAAATGACACCTAAGTAATTTTCTATCATTAAATAAATATCTATTTCTAACATTTAAGAAAACATTGAGAAAGTTAAGATTTTAAGAATTTTAATTTTAATGATACCATCATACGACCTTATGAATATAAGTCAAAATTAGAGTATAGTGCTTGAAAACAAATAATTTTGAAATTTCACTAAATATATATGGACATTCATTTACACATTTAACACATTAAACACTTTAAAAAATGAACATATATTTAAGTGCAAATATATTACTGTCTCAAAATGAATAACTAAAAAAAATAAAAAAATTCTTGATTCGAAATAAATTTTAAATTTGTTTATTAAATAAATTAAAAACAAATATGAAATTTTTTGATCTATCTATTTATTTTTAGACTAACATAAAATCACTTAGTTGAGTTGAATTAGTTCTCATGTGTTAGAAAAGTCCAAATTAATTCAACAACTATACAAAAAAAATGTCAACGGTACTCAATTCAGGACAGCCGTTAGACAGGAAAACTTGAATTGTGTTAAACAAACTCGGTCAAAAGAGTAGGTTCATTATTAAAGAAAATAAAATGTAATCATATTTTGAAGGGAACAAAACAAGGATACTCAAGAATCTTTAGAAAAAACCTATCACATACCACACATACCACATTGAACAAGATTTTTATTAGCTTGCAATCATACTTGATGATAGAAATAATGAAAGTTAGAGGGCAAAATAATTACCAAATTCCACATTTAAAAAAAATGTCGTAATGGAATTACTACTCAACAACTTGCAAGTAAATCAAGATTTGATGAGAAATAGTAGGCCTGTCAATTGTAACTCATTACCCGTTGAGCAAGTTTTGGAAGAAACTAGTTTATCCATAAATTATAAAAAGTTCACTTTTTTTCTACTTGCAAGTAGTTAGTGAATATTTAGGAACAGTTTATAAAACAGGACTTTCTATAACTTAAGGAGAAACTAGTTTCCCCCAAAATCTTGTGTTACACGTTAACTCGTTTAGCTCGATCCATTAATTACCCGACCCGATCTGACTCATTAAAATAAAAAAAATTAAATGGATAACCCGTTTAACCAATTAATTCTCGCGGGTCATGACAAGTACAACCCGTCCACTTGATTACCCGCCACTAGACTAGATAAAAATTTTAAAATCCCAAATCAGATCAGTTTTTCATCGTCTCATGGTCTCTTCTCCTCTCGTCTCCACGCACAATACGGCGACGAGTCGGCGGCGATTCTCGTCTCCATGCACAATACGGCGACGAGCCAACGGCGAACAATACGGTTGCCGGCTGATTTCTCAATCGTTTCCTCATTAGCTAATTCACCCGTCTCGTTATAATACCTTCTCTTCAGATATTCTTTATGATCCGAAAACAATTTTTTCTCTTAATGCCTGAAAATCATTCATTATGTCTTTGAGCTTGATTCTCAGCCCATTGGTGACTGAAATTCTGGTTCGATCATATGTACTGCCTTCTTTATAATTGAATGAAATTCTTCTGTTAGCGAGATTTGATTTGTTTAGAGACTCGAGACGGGTCTGGATAATCTTGGCTTTTCGGAGGACGAAGACCATGTTTGAGTCCATTTGGTCCCTTAGTCCGCGAAGAAGTTTGGCACTGTGGGTCAATTTGGTCTCTTCATTCAGGTTTTGGAGATCAAGGAGGAGATTAGTAATGTCTTCCGTCTCGGATTTTATGGCTTCTACTTCTCGGAAGAACTGAGATAGATAGGCTTCATCTTCTTGGCTCAATTGTTTTTTTAAGACATTTTGAGTACACTGTTTTTTAAGACATTTTGATATTGCTGATTTTTTTTTTCACAACGTGTGTATGTGGTGTTTTTTTTTTTTTGGGGGGGGGGGGAAGGGGTAAAAAAAAAAAACCCGATTGACTCGAACCCGACCAGACCCGAAGTTGACCCGACCCGTAATGCCCGGAATGTAAACGGGTTTTGACGAGTTGAACCCGTCATTACCCGACTCAACCCGCTTAGTATCATGTTTTTAATGGAACAAGGACACTCAAATATAGAAATGGAAAGCTTAATGAATGACTTGCACCTAGTACATTTCTCTCTTTGACAAAAAATATAAAATCAGTTGTAAGTACTCTTTTGGGTTTCTAAATTTAGTACTCTCATTATTTTTCTTTGAGAGAGTGTAAATTCACTTGTATAAGGTGATGTTTTTGTGTTTAAAATTAGTACTCTCAGTCAGTAAGTATTGTTGAGAGAAAATGTAAAATATGTAAAATCACTTGTGAAAAGTGATCTTTTGTGTTATAAAATTAATTCTCTAACCATTTTTACCAGGGGTGTGTTCGGTCCGATTTGATTCGATTTTAGGCTAAAATCGAAATCGAAACGAAAGATATCGGTTTTGTATTTTAAACCCATTAAGCTTCAGTTTTATTCGGTTTCGGTTTTATTCGGTTTAAGTTTGGTGTCGGTTTGGTTCGGTGTCGTTCGATTTCAACAAGATGAGAAGAACATGCATATATTGATGGTTGGATTATGATAGTTACATTCAGCTAGATGAAATTTATTAATCTCTCATTACCAAAGCAAGATGAGAAGATGCAATACTAAAGTACTTAAGATTTTCATGACAAATTTAAGTGTTCCACCTGCCACTACAAATAATAGTTAAACTACCGTAAGCATAATTTTAACTCCAAAGCGAGATGAGAAGATGAAATTTATATATATATTAAAATGACATGTCGTTTTAATAATATCGGTTCGGTTGAATTTTATCGACTCGATTTTTCATTTGAAACCAAAACTGAAACCGAATGTTTCGGTTTTTAAATGGTTAAAACCATTAACATTTCGATTTTGTCGGTTTGTCGGTCCAGTTTTCTCGGTTTCGATCCGATTTTTTCGATTTTCTGATTTTGTTGCACACCCTTAATTTGTACTCATACTACATTAATTTTAAAGAGAAAACATTCTAAAAGATAGAAATGACTTTAGAGGTTTCAAATCCCAGCTCCTCTTGGCTGCTTCCTTCATCTCCTTCGTCTTTATTGTAGGGACTATCTTTTGGGTTAGAGCAGCTCAACCAAGGTAAAAATAAAAACAACAAATCCAGCAGTTATCCGGGGAATTTAACCTCAAGCAGAAATGATATTTCTTCCTTAGACTTGTCAGAATTAGTTGAAACACCAGAAACACCAATCTCCGACACGATGGTATCGCTCAAAACGACGAAAATGAGAGGTTATGGTCTGACGGCGATAAATCAAACAGTCAATAACCATTGTCGACAGGAAACGATTTACTTTCGGGGGGAAATTGAGTCTCCAGAACAACCGTGTCAGACAAAGACGAAGAATAGGAGTGGTTAGGGACAGAAGCCGACCAATCAAGCGAAGGAAAGAACCGCCTACTGAAAACGACTCATTTCGAAGGGACAATTCTGTCTTCGGCACAATTGTGTCTGACAACGACGAAGAAATCTAGGAGCTAGGGTCGGCCGGAGATGATTCTGACGATGAATAACAATTGCCGCTATAGGGAAAGCTTGAATCCATGGCCTAGAAGGAGAGAAAATGAGAGACAAGGAGATGTGTTTCTATCTCAGATCCTGATCTAAATGAGAGAATATGAGGAGGGTGGAAAAAAAATTGTGGTGGAGGTTTAATTGAATTAGTTGGGTTGGGTTATTTTAACTTAAGGATTGAATTGATTAGTTTTCTTAAGCACAAATTTAAGTGGGCCAGCATGAATAAAAAACAAATAAAAACTTGTCATTTTTGGATTGTGCAATTTTAGTTGGGACATTCAAAATGGCAAACTTTACAATTTAAAGTAGGACGGGGGAGTCTTACCTTCACTTCAAAATTCTTGAAATTTAAAAATTGATAGGACAGAAAATGGTTTGGAACGGTTTAGGTTATATTTCAACGTCTTAGATTTAAAATTACTAACAAACAAAAACAACTATGACGGAATAACATTGGACTAAAATTTTCTAACGTTAAGATAAGTATAGGTGTATTAGGAGTAAAATGTATTGACTAGAATCTCAAGTGTAATGAGACGTTACCTTTCTTTTCTAATGAGGATTAGTGAATATATTTATAATCCCGTAAAACTCACGAAAATATAGGAATTAACTGTATTTATCTGAGAATATAAGATTTTGTTATTAGCAACGTGTGTGACGCTAGTCTGCTTGATTGAGGTCTTTCATGTGAATGAGATCAACCTGAATTCGTACCTTAGGAAGACAGAGATGCACATATGTGTTGTCGTATGATTAAACCAAGTTAAGTCGGGACCTTGTCTGTTAGGATAGAAGTATAGAACAAGTTAAGTCGGGATCATGTTTGTTAGGATGGACCAGGACTTAAAGTCAACCTAGTGGTCAAGTTGTCGTACAGTCAGTTAAACGTGGAGATGGTCATGTTGTTAAGCTTGTTGGGCCTTCTTACTTGCATGGGCCTTGTACTAGACTCATATGGCCTTTTCCGTCCCTTTTATCTCGTTAAAAAATTATTTTAAAAATATTGATTTTTAATACTCCCTCCCTCCCAATCTAAATGTCTCAAAATGGGTTTGGCGTGGGAATTAAGAAAAGTGATGTAAGAAAGAGAAAAAATTTAAATGTTATGAGTATGAAAAATTAAATAGGAGAGAGAATGGGTGGGAGGAATAGTTAGGAGAGAGAATGTTGTGAGTATAAAATTAAAGTAGGAAAGAATGAGTGGGTGGAATAGTAAAAAAAACTTTTCTTTTTTGGGTTGAGACATTTAAATGAGACGCCCAAAAAGGAAAGTTGAGACTTTAAATTGGGACGGAGGGAGTAGAATATAATAATAAATATTTTTGTTATTTACTTTCAAAATTTTTAATATAATGAACTATAAAAAAAATTGAAAAAAAATAAATGATTTAAGAATAAAATTATTTTAAAATTTAAAAGATCATTCATATTTTGAAATAAAAACGAATTTTTATTTGGGACGATGCGAGTAGTTCGTATTATTCCCGTTATTGTTATATTGTTATGATGAATCCAAAAACCTCAATCAGTTGACTTTCTGACATAGACATTTAATTAATTAATTAATTAAGAAAGAAAATATTCTTATGAAAATTGACAACACGCTTGCAAAAAAAATTTGTCTTTCTATTTCATATTGTCAAATGTAAAGATTCTTAGTTAACTTCATGTTTAGGTTTACACGAACAATTTCATCATTTTGTTCTTGTTTTGTTGTTGGTGTTATTGTGATAGTATTTTATATAAGTAAATTAGACATTACGCCTTTTTTTGTATTATCACAATTTACATTATAATCAAGAAAATTAACATACTCGGAACGTGCAACTTTATTTTATTTTTTATGAGGAAAAAAATTATTAATGATTTTTTAATTGAAATCGTAAAATGAAACATAAAAAAAATATTATCCCTAAATATATATGAATGTCCAAATTTGTTTTGAGACATTTGAAAGCTTAAGTTTTGTAACATAAGTAAATAACAACATTTGATGATCTCATCATATTGAATTGTAAGTGCAAGTATAAAATGAAACTTGTTACTTCCTCCGTCTCACTTCAAAGTGTGCACTTTTCTTTTTGGAACGTCCTATTTCAAAGTACTCATTTCATAAATGAAAATATGTGAACAGTGTTTCGGACATTTATACCCTCGTAATGTTTACTCCCTCCGTCCCGCTACAACCTGCACACTTTCCTCATTGGGCGTCCCATTACAAACTTCACACTTCTTAAAATGGCAAAGAACTTTTACTATTCCACCCACTAATTCTCTCTCCTATTTTACTTTTATACTCACAACGTCAATCAAATCACTATTTCCTACCCCACTTTCTCTCTCCAACCTCACTTTTCATACTCACAACATTTTTTCCACTAACTTTTTCCTTAATTTACGCGCAAACAGTAACTGTGAACTTACTATCGGGACGGAGGGAGTATATATTTACAAAAAAATCATTCATTATACCCTTATAATGTTAATATATTTACAAAAATTCATTCATTAACTTACTATTCCCCCACACATTCTCTCTCCTATTAAATGTTTTTAACTTTTAGGAGATATTTGGTTCGATGGAAAAAAAGTGAAGGAATGAAATGGTCAATGAAATTGAATTCCTGAAGGAATTGGAATGGATAAAAACTGGTCAAACCCCCCTGTTTGGTTGGCACGGAATTGAATGAAATTGTCATTCAATTCCTTAGCAAATCATGTTTGTTTGAAAATACAAATTATAGGAATGGAATGAAAGCATATAAAATGTCCAATTTACCCTTCTTTTAAAAAATTAATGAGTAAAAAAAAATTTTATTTTGGGAGGGGAGTGGGGTGGGGTAGACAGGGGTATGAAAAATGAGTAAAATTTTTTTTTTTTTTTTTGGGTGGGGGTGGGGAGTGGGGGGGGTAGGGTAAGGCGGGGAGTGGATGGATGGGGTAGGCGGGGGATATGCAAAATGAGTAAAAAAAAAAAAATTATGGGGGTGGGGGGTAGAGGCGAGAGTTTGGGTGGGTGGGGTAGGCGGGGTATGCAAAATGAGTAAAAAAGAAAAAATTCGTGGGGGGTGGGGGTGGGTAGGGCAGGGCTGGGTGGGTGGGGTAGGCAGGGGGTATGCAAAATGAGTAAAAAATAAATTAGTGGGGGTGGGTAGGGCAGGGCTGGGTGGGTGGGGTAGGCAGGGGATATGCAAAATGAGTAAAAAAATTTTTTTTTCGTGGGGGGGTGGGAGGGTGGGGGATGGGTAGGGCAGGGCAGGGCAGGGTGGGTGGGTGGGGTATGCAAAATGAGTAAAAAAAAAAAATTCGTGGGGGGTGGTAGGGCAGGGTCTGGGTGGGTGGGGTAGGCAGGGGGTGGGGGGGAGGTGGGGTAGGTAGGGGTGATTTGGGTTTGGGGGTATTTTGGTCATAATTTTTTTTTTTTTTAATTTCATTGTCAAAGGAATTGAACATTCCTCCCATATTTTGAGGGAATGGCAAACTCCTTCCATTGATGGAATCGGTCATTCCAGCGGAATGAAAAAAAAAAAAAAAAACTTCAACCAAACATGCCAAAGGATTTGGGGGAATGGAATTGAGCATTCTATTCCCCCACTTTACCACGAACCAAACGGGGCCTTACATTCTCTCTTCTCTAATATTTTACACATTTTCAATTCTTTATTCATTTTTTAAAAAATTTCTTAAAAATTGTAAATCATACCATAGATACTTTGAAGTGGGACTGAGGAAGTAAATGATAGGGGCGGGAGAGGACTTTCTTTCCAAAAAAATTGGACATTTATTTTGTTTTTGATTTTTTGTTTTTTAGAAAACCTCCGAAGAGGTGTTTCATGAATGTCAGTCGGGGGTACTGTTCACTTCCCCGCCATTCTTGTGCAATTCTTGTAACGGTCACCTTGTAGTATTATCTGAATTATCTAATGGGACCGTAGACCACCTAAAAAGGAATACTCTCTCCGTTTCGAAGAAATGCGCACAAAATGAGATGGCACAAGAATTAAAGAAAAAGGTGATGTGTTGTGAGTGTAGATGGTTGGGTAGGAGAGAGAAAGTGGAGTAATTGAGTAATTGTTGTGAGTAGAGATAAGCGCGTCCCATTTTCATTTTGGGACTTTGCAGATTATTGTAGGACGTCCAAAAGATATCTTTTTGCATATTAATGTGGGACGGAGAGAGTATTTATTATTTGAGCGGATGCCCACTTCTTTTTGAAACATTTCCAGTCAGCTCGGATCACTTACAATACATACTGGCTCTAGATGTGAGATCAGCAGCAAAATAAAGAAGAAAAGGGACCAACTACGAGTATTAAATAGAAAGAAGAGAGAGAAAGAAAGCACCCCCCCACTTTATTGTTTTATTTAAATCTCTCTTTCCAAGTACAAGGAGGTCAAAAATGCAAGTGCTGAATTCTGTTCACAGCAAGCTTATTGCTGGTGCAAACTGTCATATGCTTAGATTAGACATAAAACGGCCTAAATAAATCACTGAGATCCAAAATAATTTATTTTAGCTTCATATTGACAAGTTTCTTTTGCCAAAAAGTGGGACTGAGCATTTGGACTCTTCCTCAATGAAAACTACATGAATCTCTTTCGATGGAGTGATTTGCAGTTTTGCAAATTATACTCCCTCCGTCCCCCCAAAAAGCTCTTCTTACTTTTTTTTTTTTTTTTGTTAATATGAAAAATGCTTGGAACAATAATTTTAGATTAATTCAGTTATCCTAATAAATATCTAAATATTATTACTGATAGTATTTATAATAATATAACAATAACAAGTTTTAAAGTTTTATTAAGATAATTAAATTATATTTATTGCTCAAAGTACTTACCTTCGTATTGACATTGACAGCTAAAAAAGTGGAAAGATCATTTAGAAACTGAGGGAATAGGATTCACACAATCTAAAATCCCATGAATTCACTCTTGATAGTTTTTTTTTTGAGAGCAAGGGTAAAGCTTTTCTACCATACAAGAAGTGGATGGGGTAAAGTGAAATATCGATAGCACCAAGGAAGAACTAATCCCTGATAAGATCCTGTCAAAACAATTTCAAGCCAAAATACTGATAATCAAGAAACTCACTCGCACAGATACAAACACTTTTTCCATCATCCACATTCCTTACCTCTCAATCTCCAAGTGTTTTCATCAATTTGCTTACAAGGTATTTCGTGCGCTAATGACAGTAAAGTTCAATATCAAGCCATGGCTCTGTTTCTAGAGAGGATCATCATCATTAGTCACTAAAACTTCTGATAAGTTCCTTTAGTCCCTGGCAAACCATCTATTGCGTGAAGAATCTTCATGCAACAGACCACTAAGTTGGAATTTCACAAATAACAAGTGACAGCTTTGTAGAGAAGGTGCAAAAGATTGTACGAGTTTGACATAATAGAAGCAGCCCATCGTGGTTCATATGACCAGAAATATGATGACCCAATTCATCAACAAGTAAACACAACTTTCAGTTAAGGCAGCTTCTAGATGCCTTTGTGTCTAAGAAATCTAAGTAAGAATAGTTAGATAGAGAATTAAAATATACCTACAACCAGAAGAGACTGAACTTCCTATTTCTTTTGATTTTCTTCATAATTATTTTTTCTATCAGATATCTTCCTAGCTTTCACTTCTTTTTTTTTTATCTTTTTTTTTTTTTTTAATCTTGCCATCTCTCCACTATTCTCAAACATCATAACAAGAAAGCACTCTAAGGCCTTCTCTCGGAATGAGTTGGATCATCAAGCTTAAATTGTATCTGCCCAGACAACTACTGACTCCAATTTGTTTCCATAGCATACAATTAAAGCCTTGAGAAGACATGAACACAAGAAGTAAAAGCTTACAAAATGCAATCTGTACCATCTAGATGCTAATGCAATGGCATACACTTGACATTCATACAAGGTACCAGCAACCATGGCATGAGTCAGTGGCGAAGCCGCCCTAAAGCCAATAGGGTCATTTGACACCCTTGAATTTTAGAAATAGTCGTCTCAGGACCTACAAAATCTTAAAAGGTACACTTAAGCTACTAAATTTGTCAATTTTGACTCCCTGTACTTGTGGTAAAATTTATACAATGAAATCAATGACCTCCTTTGTGCCAAATTTCTATATAAATCTGTACTCCCTTTGTCCCGGTTTAAGGTTCTTAGTTTGACTCTGCATGCTTATTAAGGAACTAGTGCAAAATGGGTCAAGAATAATAGTGAGTTGAGGACGCAAGTGCCCAAAATACTATTCATAAAGCAAGTGAGTGAAAAGTAGGTTAGGTAAGTAACGATTTTCTTGTAAGTCTATGAACATTATGAGGACAAGATAGTCCAAAACACCGTTCATACTTTGCAATTTATGGAATAAAGCAAACTAAGAACCTTAAACTGAGACGGATCAAAAAAGAAAGTAAGAACCTTACTCCGGGATGAAGGGAGTATAACTAACTTTTACTCCTTAAGCAATCTTGACCTCCTTTGAAATTTATCCTAGCTTTGTCACTATCACGAGCGTAACAATTTGTTAGTTCAAGCTAAGAAAGGGTCATCTTTACGACTCTCAAAATCATGGCAACAATTCCTAGTCCCCAATACACGTGCTGCTAAGTTATATAAGAAGTCACTTGAGTTCCTCTCAAAATGGGGCTGGCATTGCAAGAGTTTAGGCATTCATCACAGCAGTGCTTTCCTGAAGATACTAAACATTAATGAAATGAAGCATACAAGCTGTTTGATTTTCTAATTTCTACCTGCAAACAGTGTTCCAACAGCCGAGGTTCTGGATTTCCTCAAATGTCGATTGATTAGCACAATGCCTTAACTTAGATTGGTAACTAGTGAGGTGATATTCTTTCTCTTCAATGGGATGTGAAGTCCTGCAGACAGCCAGGTAACCAAGGACCAACCCTTCCTATAGAGATCTGGACAAGAGCTCAATTTCTTTGGAACGGGCACAAACGAAACATAGACCGTCTTCATAGTTAAATGAATATTTGCTGCTATTTACTAGATTCATGCAAACTCAACGTAATTCTCAAATACTTTTTTTTTCTACGTCAACGTTTATATTATCCACCATGTTCACCTTGCGTTTAAGCATAACTCATTGATTTGGTACCTTAACGAATAGCCTAGGCATGAAGATGATGAAAGAAAATCTTGTAAGTTAGTCTCTAATGCATTATGTCATATTCCATAAGGTAAAACTTCCCAAAGTCAGGAAATAAAATCTGAAAGCTAATCCAGAATAGTTTATAACTTATCTAGCATGATTTACAAAATCTTGTAGAAGATCTACCCTGAATTATAATTATAAGACAAAGGAGAATGCTAAATATCCTTTCACAGGATTCCAAATCTAAAAGCACATTTCCTCAAATATCCTCAAACTAAAGTTTATTTAACCCTTTACTAAGCTGCAATGATTTCAACCTGACACTCCGCATCTATGCATTGCAAGTGTACATTTACAGAATTACATATCAGAAGCAAATGCATAGGTAGATCTACAAAGAAAGAAATTAAGCCGAGACCACTTATTGACAATACCATTAATTAGAATAGACACAACAATGGCACATAAGAACATGAATAGTCCTCAAATAAAAAATAAGAAAGGAATTAAGAACAAAAGAAACACTATTACTAATCAATTTCAAATCACAAATAAGCCCACATAAGCCAGCTGGTCGGAGCATATAAGTTCTTATTTAACATAAAGTTTACAACCAAAATACTAAAAAACAACAATTTCAACTGTAAAGCAAAGTAATTAAGAAAATTTCACTATATACATAAAGTAGGCGTTTGTAAGCTCAAAACCGAGCTAGTGGGATGAACTCACAAGAGCCTAAACAGCTGGAATATTGGAAAAGGAAAAACCTTTGTAGCCTTTGTAAGCGTAGTAAGCAATGCGCGTATAGTAGAACCCTGGAATGAACATTAACGCCCCCAATATCGCAAAGAATAGCCCTAAAATCAACAAAACAAAAATTAGGTCAAAATTGGAGAGCTTTAATGCTTTTTATAAAGTGGAAGAAGGGAAATTAGGGTTACCATGAGCTCTATCGCCGCCGACTTTATTGACGGCCATGATGATGCCGAAGACGATACCAAGGACGCCGAAGACAAGGAGAGCAACGGCGAGGGCGATCTCCTTGATCGGAGGGCGGTTGTGAACAGTGTAGGAGTCGGAGTCCATCATAATATCCTCATCTGATATAGAGAAAGCGTGGTCGACGTAGGCCATTGCTGTGCCGGAGATCGGGTTGCCGTTACCGATTGATTTGATTTGTTCCGTTCCGTTCAGGTCCGGCTGGTGGAATTAATCGACCTTGGAGAAATTGGAACTAGAATTGATTGAAGCAGAAGTTTAATAAGGAAACTTGTTCTTGAGGAATAGGATTCAAGATTTGAGAAGTCAGGGGTTGGGTTGGGGGGACTCAACTATCGACAAGGGGAAATTGAATTGGCTTCTTTTTCTTTTATTTATTTTTTGTTTGTCCAAATCAGTTTGCTTCCCATTTTAACAACCTACCAGGGAAATGAATCAGCCTTCTTCTTTTTTCTTTTTATTTTTTAATGAAATTTTTATTTAAAAATTATTTATTCTTATAAAATAATAAAAAAAAAAGCCAAAAACTTGTAAAAAACGCATTTTTTGTTAACTTAACAAAAAACGTGTTTTACCGTCTTCCTCAATAACAACACACAGTTACACACTTACACACAGATAATAACCTCTCTCTCTCTCTCTCTCCTCTCTCTCTCTATACGCAAAGGGAAATCTGCGTCTTCTTCTTCGTCCTCACCGATCTCCCTCACCAAATCCATTACCGGCGACCTCTCCAATTTCCCCAATTGCAATCGCCCTCACTGTCTTCTCCTTCTCTGGCAACACCAATCCCCTCTCCGATCCCAGAAACCAACCGGCGACCTCCAACTCTCCTTCAATCGCAATCGTTGGAGCTAACCGTTCCTTCACCGGCGTCCCTCCTCAGCAAAGCTCACTCCGCATCTCTCTCCGTTTCGATTTTACATCTTCGAAATTGTTAGTCAAATTCAACGGATTTCTGGTGTTAGGTTGAAGGAATTGCTGTTTTGATTTCTGGTGTTAGGAGAGAGATTGCTGTTTTGATTTCTGTTTTGATTTCTGGTGTTAGGTTGAAGGAATTGTGAAGGAATTGTGAGGAAGGCCACAACAATAAATTGGATGCCAGTGCTCTGGTTTTTGAATGCCAGTTCTCTAGTTTTGAAATGCCAGTTTATAAGTATTTGAGTACCAGTTTGAGAATTTGATGCATTGGTGGACTGGGTAATTAGATGCCAGTGTATGTGTTTTGGAGTGCCAGTCCATATATTTTGGAGTGCCAGTTAGTGTATAATAGAGTGTCAGTAAGTGTGTAACTGAGTGTCAATGTATTTTTTGAATGCCAGTTCTTGTAATTTTGAATGCCAGGCCATGTTTTTTTGAATGCCAGTTCATGTTTTTTTGAATATCAACAAAAATAATTATCAGTGTTTTTGAGTGCCAGTATATGCATTTTTGAGTGCCAGTAAATGTGTTTTCAAATGTCAGTCCATGTATTTTTGAATGCCAGTGCTTGTATTTTTGAGAGCCAGCAAAAATATTAGTGTAACAAAGTGCCAGTGTTGGTGTAACAGAGTGCCAGTGTGAAGAGTGTCAGTTCATGTATTTAAAAGTGCTCGTGTAAAAAGTGCCAGTTTCATGTTTATAAAATGCCAGTATGAAATCACTGGTCATTTGTAATATTAACACTGACATTTATCATGGTTGCCAGTAATTACAAAAATGCCACCGTTTATTTTGAACATGGTTGCCAGTAATTACAAAATTGCCACCGTTTATTTTGAACAGCGCTTTGGAAAACACGTTTTTCTTTATCTTAAGAAAAAACTAGTTTTTTATAAGACCAACTCAAAAAAAAAAAATCTAATCAATATAATATAAAAACTACTCCATCCTTCCAAATAATAGCTCCATTTGTTAGTATTTTATTGAACTTTCACCAAAAATAAATGAAAAATAATAATTTTATTAAAATTCTAAAACTTACTACTCCCTCCGTTCCAAAATGTTTGTCTCATTTGACTTTTTTGTTGAACTTTGATCACAAATATATGACAATTTAATTATGTTCATGAAATTTTAAAAATTCCTATTGATTCACCATTAATAATATTATCAACAACAACTTTTAGAATTTCATGAGCATGATTAATCTCTCATAAATTTATGGTCAAAGTTCAACAAAAAAGTCAAAGGGGACAAACATTTTGGGACGGAGGGAGTATTATACTTCATAAAAAAAATACTTTTAACAATTATTTTACAAGGAATAAATTAATATAAATTATTAATCAAAAATATAAAAAAATGATCAATTGTTTTTATTAATTAAATTTCAATTAAGTTTACGACTAAAAATGTTGGATTATTTTTAGGGGAGCAAAAAAATATTATCATAAATTTGGGATATGGTTTTAAGTAGAGATAATTGCAAAATAAACCTTATACAAATTTATCCCTTGTAATTTAAACTTTATACAAATAATAATTGCGAAAAACCTTGTACATAGAATTTTGTTGAAATTTAAACATTCATCCAATTAGTCGTTAAAAAAAAAGTTATAAAAGTGTACTTACACCCCCTAAATTTATCTAATTTGTAACGTTCCTTAAAAAATCACTCCGTCCTTCCCTAATTGAATATCAATTTTAATAATTTTTTGTTAAAAAATAAACTTATTATGTTCATTGTTTTGCTCATCAGTTACAATTAGCTCTTGTTGTTGCTTTGGCTAAAAATTATGATGATATTGAGAATTTTTTCAGAATGATTTCCACCATAACAAATGTTGTTGGAGCATCTTGTAAACGTAAAGATATGCTTCGATTACGACAAGCTGCAAAAGTGACAGAATATATCGGTAATGGTTTAATTAAGACAAGAACAGGATTAAATCAAGAGTTATGTCTTTCGAGAGCCGCTGATACGTGTTGGGGGTCTCATTTTAGATAATTGTTGAACTTATTTGTCATGTTTTCTTCTGTTGTTGAAGTTCTTGAAGTTGTTTCTTTTGATGCTATTGAGTCGTCACAAAGAAATCAAACACGTGGTCTACTTGGATATTTGCAGTCATTTGATTTTGTCTTCAATTTGCAATTGATGTTGACTTTCAATTACAAATGAGTTGTCACTAGCTTTGCAAAGGAAAGACACAGATATTTTAAATGCTATATCGCTTGTTAAATTTAGTAAGGAAAGATTGCAAATGACAAGAAGTGATGGTGGGAATCTCTCCTGAAGAAGATAATTGACTTTTGCAGCAAGAATAACATTGATAGTTTGGATATAAATGCTGACTATGTTAATCGTCACCGTCCTCGCCATAAGACACATGTTACAAATGAATTTCATTATTGTGTAGTGCTTCTATGTCATTTTGGATAAACAGATTTTAGAGATTAATGATCAGTTCAATGAGATAAATACTGAGTTGCTTCTTTGTGTTGCTAGTTTGAATCCAAGTGATAGATTTGTTGATTTTGATTCATCAAAATTGATAAGGTTGGCTCAGTTTTATCCGGATTACTTCACTTATCATGAAGGTAATGCTCTTAAGTATAACCAAGAGACATATATTATGGATATGCAATCGGATGACATATTTGGTCAATTGAAGGGCCTTACGGATTTGTACTTACTTCTATTGACAACAAGAAAATATTTGTCGTATCAATTGGTGTTTCGACTATTGAAGATGACATTGATTTTGCCTTTAGCAATGACAAGTGTGGAAAAATATGTGGAAATTTGTACACCGTTAGATTTCCGTCAAAAAATTAACGCAATGGCTGGTTAGGCGTTATAGTTGGCATGTAAAATATATAGCGTGGAAATAATTGCCCAATTGGAATTTGCTGACTATGATAGACTCAAAACTATGTCGTTTTAGCACAACTTATTTACAGATAATTGTTGGAAAAATTCGTTATATGTGAAGGAAATTGTATATTTTCCTTACATAAATCGTTTGTCGTTTGACAAAGATTATTGTGGGTTCATGTTCCATGTTGTGAGAACATGAAAATGAAATATCTAGATGTCCAATTTGGTATTGGATAAGAAAGATATGATAGCTCAAAGTTGGTGGGTTGAAAGTGTAACTTTTGAAACTTCATCAAAATATTGATATTCCATAAATCCAAATTATTAAGGGATTAATTGGATATTGATGATGTTCCATAAATCCAAATTATTAAGGGATTAATTGGATACATATCAAGAGTCTTGGGGGTTACAAATTGAAAGGACATTCATATAAAATTCTAGGACTTTTGGTGAAGCTAGAGGAGAGTTACCCACAACAAGAAACTAGAATGTTTTTTTTCATCAATCTTTCCACCCTCCCTCTTGCAATTTGTTATCTTCTTCCTTTGGTCTCCTAGAGAAATATCCATGGTGATTTTGTCCAAGCATAGTGAGATTCGCCGGAAAACATTAAGTGCAAAGTTGTTCCGGTTCATCCGTTTTATCCTGGGAGACTAACGTCCATTGAAGACCTCGAGCACTCGTAGTGAGGGAGCGAATTAGTCTTAAGGAGAGTGTGTCACACACGACTCGGATTCAAGCAAATTCAAGATGACGATTCAAGGAGGTTACGGCACGGATTCAAGCAAACTCAAGACAATGAATTTACGGTTTTCTCTTTATTATTTTTATGTTGTATATTATATTTCAATTCATTGTAATTCTTTTCTCATTTGTGCTCGATTGTATAGATTTTGTCTAACAATCTTAAGACTAATTCTCCTATTTGAGAAAGAATTACAGATTTGAAAAATTCGGTGGATCAATGATCACAAGAGAAAAGATGTAAAGAGATGGCTAAAGGAGACAGAAAATTGATGGAAAAGAAGCAAATTTTCAGCACAGATTTTCTATGACCATCTGTTGGAAAAACTCAATTTTTCCGGTTCGTTAACCGTTTGATCGAGCTCAAACTTGGTGGGCATGTTTCTGACTCATAGAAGCATATTCTGGACGGTGGGATCGGAAAGTTATTATGTGAAGCTGGAGATAAAAATTCCAGAACAGAACAGTTTTTAAGGCTAAATTAATTACTTGAACTTATAGTGAATTAACGGATGAACATCGAGGATGTTGAAACGATTGTGTAAAATAGTTGTGGTGATGCCACTTCTAGTGTTTATACAATAGATGATGGATCTCTTATGGTTCATGGAAATCATAGTGAGAAAAAAAAAATTGAAAGTTCGTTTGAACTAAATTGAGGAAATGAACGGTTAAAGATGTCATCTTTAACGTTCTTATGGTTCACAAGAATCATATTGTGAAATGAATAGTTCATTGAAACTATGTTGAGAAAATGAACGGGTAAAGATTTAGTCTTTAACGTTGCATTTTATAAATGAAAAGTTCGTTGGAACTAAGTTGAGAAAATTAACGGGTAAAGAAGTAATCTTTAACGTTAACGAAAAGTTCGTTGAACTAAGTTGAGAAGATGAACGTTGAAAGATGTATTTCTTTAACGTTGCATATTTTCAATAATCTATTGACAAAGATGATAGGGCTTCTTGAACGGAGTTGTTAAATCCTATTAGTGTCAATAGTGATAAAAGTCACAAAAATAAAAATGGAGCTTCTTGAAAGAAGTTGTTAAATTCCATTGTTGTGAACATTGAAAAATGTTACAAGAACAAAAACCATAGGGCTTCTTGAAAGAAGTTGTTAAAACCTATTGGGAGAATATGTGACTAATGTCATAAAGATAAAAACAATAAGACTTCTTGAAGAAAGTTGTTAAATCTTATTGTTGGTGATGATGACAAATAACACAAAATATTTAGAATGAAAACTTCTAAAAGAAATTGTGTATTTTGTAAATGAGAATGTGATTTTTCTCTAATTTAGAGGTGCTCCAAGATGAGACCTTTAAAGTTTTGGAATAATTAACCTTCAATTATAATTCCATTAAGGAATTTAGAGGTTTATAAATATGAGTGGTTATAAGAAATAAATTGTGTTAATTCTCCTATTGAATTAACAATTTATTTTTGGAGTTAATTCTCTAATTAATTTAGAGAGTTATATTTTTAACAACAAATTTATAATTGTTAAAAATTAAAGTCAATGGTTGGTTTGTGTAGAAACAAATCTCTAATGGAATGTGGTTGTTCCAAATATATCGGATCACCATAGTGAGAAGTTAGAAAATTTTGTTGGCCTTGACTTTAAGTGATGGCAATAAAATATGTTCTACTTGATCACCTTGAACTTAGAGAGGTTTCTTTTGGAAGATCCTACAAAGTTGGGTGAAAATGTGATGGATGTTCAAGTCGTGAGTGCAGTTGAAGCATGTGAATTTTCTTTATCGGAACTATATACTTAATGAATTGTCGGATTCATTATAAAATGTGTATAGTACCAAGAAAATGGCAAAACATTTGTGGGAGTCGTTGAACTATAATTCTAAAATCGAGAATGCGGGTGCATTGAAAATCATCGTAATCTGCTTCCTTGATAGTGGACTCCATAAATGAAATAAAAAAATCATACGGAAGAAGTGGAAATAGTATTTCATGAAAATCATGTATAATGGATGGTGTTGAGTGAAATTCTCAAGTGATGACAATAATTGAGAAATTGCTTCCCACTTGAAAATATTTTAAAATCACCTCAAACATAATGAATGTTGAGGTGTGTGCTATTCGTCTTTGTGTTGAAAAAGAGAATAGAAATTTGGAGAAAAAGTTGTCTAACATTTCTTTTGGCGAAAGCATATGTGATGAAGCATGCCTAAATGCTTAATACAAAGACAAAGTGGGTCAAACTTGTTTGAATTGTCAAAATCATTTGAAAAGTCAAATGTGTTTAAAAAGCCAAACTTGTTTGAAAAAGTCAAGTATATACCTTGTGTCTTGGCAATTGTGATGTCATCAAGAATGAAATTCATGATGTTGGAATGAATGAAATGAAAGGGTATTCAAGTGATTAATAATGAGAATGAATCTCTTTTTATGGTCAAACAAGACTTATCAAATATATGCTTGAAGCTATAATCAAGTCATATTGATGCTTGAGGGGTGAATGTTATTCACTAGATGATGGTAAAATATAAATTTTTACCTTTAACATTGCTTGCTAAAAAAAGTAAAATGTTGAATCTTATCTCTTTAAAGAAAAAGTTGAAAATCAACTTAATAAAGAGGTAGCGATAAAACACAACTAAATGTAGTTTGTGTATATGTTACACTAAATACTATTGATTGCATATGGTTGGGTATGCTTACAATAATTGTGATTATAGAATTCTTGTGTATGAATTCAAGATTCAATAATGGAATCATGAAGCACTTCTTTCTTTAAGAATATGTTTCCGTATAAATTAAGAGATGAGGCAAACTCATTTAAACGGATTCATGATTCAATAGAAGAAGAAACTTATCATGAGGAATGATAAAGAAGAGGCATGACCTTTACATAGCAAATGAGGTAGGACAAGAAAATTCTATGGCCCATATTTTCTAACCTCCATGATAAAAAGTGAATCACAAAGTTATAAAGACATTGAGCTCTTTGGAAGAATCTTTGTGGGAATAGGCCATTAAAAGTAAGATTGATTCCATCTTGGAAAATCACACTTGGAAACTAGTGGATTTACCTCCGAGTAGTAAATCACTAGCATATAAGTGAATTTTCAAAAAGGAAATGAAGACCGATGAAACAATTAATGAGTACAAGGCTAGACTTGTAATTGAGGATTACAAGAAAAATGAAGACCTTGATTACTTTTATATTTATTCTCCCATCACGAGAATAAAGAGTTGTATTTGCAATTGCTGCATAGCGAGAATAAAGAGTTGTATTTGCAATTGCTGCATAGCAGAATTTGAAATACATCAAATGGATGTAAATAACATTTCTAAATGTCGATTTAGAAGAGAAAATTTACATAGAACAACCCGAGGGGTTTGTTGTACATGAGCAATGAAACAAAGTGTCCACAATGTACATCATGATCAAATGGTGTTAATAATGAAATTGGCATTATTGCTAATTTTGGGACTACTCCGAAAATGTGGGGGTGGGTATACTTTGGAAAATAATTACCTTTTGGAGAGGTTTCCCCAAGAAAACAATGAGATGTCCATATGAAGTATGAAAACGTAGGCCTACGTACACTTGTTAATGTGGGGGTGTTTCGCAAAGTAGCAAGTCCAATTACCAAATAAATTGAATTTGGTTACTAATTGGTGGATTATGTTTCAAGAGTTATGTTCATAACAATTGTGTATATTGGTTTGTTATATATGATTCAATAAGTTTGAATATATATAAAAATCAAAAGAAAATAAAATCAATAGAAACCAAGTATTGATGTCAAATTCATGGAAGTGAATAAGTGATACTTTGAGTGAAATAGATCAAAGTGTTGAAACGGTTCAAGAAATGGAACCTAGAAGAAAATGTGCTAGTTTGTAAAGTCATTGTATGACTTGAGACAAGTACAAAGGTAATGACATCAAAGGTTTGATTATGTGGATTTAAACAAGAGTGATTACATCACTTTGTTAATTAAATCCAAAATACGATATGTTAACTAAGAAAAATTCTAGTCAATTTGATCTGTTGATTCAAATTCAAGGAAAACTAATGGACTCGTTGTTAAACAAGTCATTAGACGGATATTCTTGATAAATTTGATAGGATCAATAGAAAATCACTAGAATGAATTTGTGTTAACACTTGTTCTATGGATAAAACTTGTGTTAGCAAGATGTTATATTGCTAAAATCAATTTATGATTGACATGACATATAGCAATGTGTGTAATGGTGGTCTAGACATTTATGTCTAAGACATAATGCCATTAAACAACTACTCTCAACTAACTTGACAATGTGAAGTCAAATGATAAACGGATCCGTTAATCAAAGGGTTAAATAGAGAGTTAGTTGAAAGTTCGATAAGGGGAATGAAACGTAAGCCTCTTAAAAGTTAAACACAGCGGAAAACCCAATCTAGATGACTGGAGATCCCAAGAACTAGATTCAATGGGACAACCTAACTGTTAAAAGACTTGCAGCGTCACTGTGGGGGAACCAACCCCAAGTCCATTCCTGTTAGTGACATCCCGAAAGGACAAGGATAAGCTTATGGCTTTTAATGATTCTTACGCGTCGAAATTTCGAGCGGGGTAATACGGGTTACCTTTAAGAAATCACCTATGTGAGAGAGAAGTGGGGCCGCTTCGAGGAGAATTGTGTGAGGATCAATTCTTAGGCCCTCTCACAGAACCAGGCAAAATATTCAGGGCCATGAATGAACATAGCTATGAGAATTGAACTATGTTAGGACGTTACTTGTGTCAAGTATATGATCGGCTACACAAAAAGCATAACGGTTCAAGGACATCGCGTCTACCGACTTACGAGTAGAGTAAATATGCTTGTACGAGCGAAGGTTCAATGGGCATTCCCACACCTATCGTATGCAAGTTTTCGTCTGCCAGACTCTATCACCAAACTCGTCATTAATTTCCTTCATGTGGGGGATTGTTGAAAAAATTCGTTATATGTGAAGGAAATTGTGTATTTTCCTTACATAAATCGTTTGTCGTTTAACAAAGATTATTGTGGGTTCATGTTCCATGTTGTGAGAACATGAAAATGAAATATCTAGATGTCCAATTTGGTATTGGATAAGAAAGATATGATAGCTCAAAGTTGGTGGGTTGAAAGTGTAACTTTTGAAACTTCATCAAAATATTGATATTCCATAAATCCAAATTATTAAGGGATTAATTGGATATTGATGATGTTCCATAAATCCAAATTATTAAGGGATTAATTGGATACATACCAAGAGTCTTGGGGGTTACAAATTGAAAGGACATTCATATAAAATTCTAGGACTTTTGGTGGAGCTAGAGGAGAGTTACCCACAACAAGAAACTAGAATGTTTTTTTCATCAATCTTTCCACCCTCCCTCTTGCAATTTGTTATCTTCTTCCTTTGGTCTCCTAGAGAAATATCCATGGTGATTTTGTCCAAGCATAGTGAGATTCGCCGGAAAACTTTAAGTGCAAAGTTGTTCCGGTTCATCCGTTTTATCCTGGGAGACTAACGTCCATTGAAGACCTCGAGCACTCGTAGTGAGGGGGCGAATTAGTCTTAAGGAGAGTGTGTCACACACGACTCAGATTCAAGCAAATTCAAGATGACGATTCAAGGAGGTTACGGCACGGATTCAAGCAAACTCAAGACAATGAATTTACGGTTTTCTCTTTATTATTTTTATGTTGTATATTATATTTCAATTCATTGTAATTCTTTTCTCATTTGTGCTCGATTGTATAGATTTTGTCTAACAATAATACCCCTGGATATAATGTGAAATATTTTCAAATCATACCCACCATCAGATCCCCCTTCTCTATCAATCAGCCGATTGCTTCTTCTCCCCAGCCTCTTCACTTTCGAGCACAACCCCCCTAACTATAACAATCCCTATAACCACTACCGCCACAATAATACCCGCCATTCCTTCCAAACCCACTCACAGGTCATGTGAAATGGTGCCTACCGCAACCATCAAACAAATTCAAAAATTACACACATATAATCAAACACACACACGCACAATCGAATTTAAAATCACACACACACACACAATTCCCTCTCTTTTTTCCCCTTTCTCTCTCTATCTCCCCCTTCCTTCCACCTTCGAATTAGAGGATAAATGGGTGAATTTGAATATGATTTAGTTTAGATCTGATTGAATTGTGGGTTTTCTTGTATGTGATAGTCGAAGGATGGGTGTATATAAATGGAATGATGTTGTAGTGGTAGGCCTGGAGTGGGGTGGGAGTAGGCAGTATGGAGAAGAAGTAGAGGAAGGGATGGAGGGGGAGGGGTAGTGGTAAGAGGAAGAAGATGGTGGTTATAGAAGATTTAAGAGTTAAAAAAGGCAGCGCGGAATGAATCTTAGAAGGGATTTTTAATTTCTTTTTTATATATATACTCTCTCCGTGACGGTTGCAGTGGACTCGGTTCTTATATTTGAGTTGGGTCGGCTCCGTTGAGGGCGGTCAACTATTTGTTTCGGTTATTGTTCTCCCACTGGACCCGAACGTAATTAGGACATTGAACTGTGAAATATAATCGATTGATATTCGATTTATGAAATAGGTCTTTTTGGCAAGTCCATATTTATTATCTCATGGACAGTGTTATTTGATGTTTGTGTTTCATTTGACTTCTGTGATACTGCGTATCCCCTCTCTTACTGAGCTTTCCCCAGCTCACCCCCCTCCAGTTTGTATTTTGCAGTTGATTGCAGATTTGGGCTTGGAGCAGTTTAGGAGCACTTTGGAGTTACTAGAAATACCTTGTATCATATTTTTGGAGATTTTAAAGTACACTTTCCTTATTGGGCGGCCCATTACATTTTTTTTTTACTTTTATATTAATGAGACTCACATGTAATACTCACATTAACAATTCAATTATTATTTTATACCCCACTTTTTCTCATTCCTCACTTTTCATACTAACAACACCTACTTCATTACAATTTTTCTTAATTATTGTGTAAACAGTAATTGGGAAGGCTGTAATGGGACGAAGATATATCTTTGAGATTTTTTTTTTGCTTGTTATATTTATAAATGTATTCTTATTTATTGTTTTGTTTGTATATTTTATATAAGATACACAAAATTATAGATTACTTCATCTTAATCGGAGGGATATGATGTGTATTATTTGGGGTTTACTTGTGAATATTTCACATTCTACCCCTTCATTTATAATGGGTATTACTTGTAAATAAATCTTTTAATTTTATTCTATTATTAAGTATTAAAACAATGTAGTTTTGAGTCCATCATATTCGGCACATTACACTTGGGCAATTTTTTGCCACGCTTTATATTTCATATGCCAACTAAGACGCCTAATCAGGTATTCCGTTATTTTTGGACGAAAATCTAACGGTGTCCAAATATTCACACATTTTTCTTAATTAAATGGGTTAATATGATAATTAACTTGTTTATGGACATATATGCATTATTGACCTAAGTAAACATGCATATTTCTATATTTTCCCACAAAGTTGTAACATGACTCAAAAGAAATACAGTATCTCCTTATCCATCCAGTAACTCAAAAGAAATGACTTTTTTTAATAAATATCGTTCGTTTCTTTTTCTTCAATCCTAAAATAAATGTTATATTTTTAAATAAAAATATTATTTTTACATACAAACAAGCAAAACAATTTCTTGTAAAAAAGGTTGACAAGTCAAATTTGAGATTTATTATAAGAGAAAATGTGATTTGACCAATTATGTAAATTTAAGAAAATGGTTGAAAATTTTACTTATTCCTAGGATTAGCGTTACATATGAGTTATATTTGAGGGGGTCATTGGTAATTCAATAGGTGGATTTTGACAATTCCGTTGACGGCGGCCGCCTTCAACGGATTTGATAAATCAGCGAACCAGATCTAGTATTTGAACTTGACGCCGACGAACGCTCATAAACAAAAATGGCGACATTTTGTAAGATCTCCTCCATTTTAATCCTCCTAACAATCTCTGCCGCCGCCGCCGTCCTTCTATTCGCGTCTCCGTCGAATGCCGAAGCTTCATCTTCCGCCGCGTTTGTCAAGAAAACCATCTCTTCTCATTCCATCGTCATCTTCTCCAAATCCTACTGCCCGTATGCTTCTCTCTCTCTCTCTGAAGTTCAATTTTGATTATGTTTTCTCATGTTCTTTGTTCATGCTTCAATTTAAATCTCAATTGGATGATTTGTGCATTTGGGGAAGCGATGTTGCTGACGATTGATGATAAATGCTGCGCTGCAGCTTAATTGAACAAAATTTCAGATCAATGTAGTGATTTTCTTAAGTTTTTAGGTTGATAAACTTGTTTGAATCTAGTTAATTAGTCGAGCCCTAGAAATGTTGTTATTATCGTGTGCGTTTATCCCAAAAGCTGTTTTTTCTATTTTTATTTTTATTTTTAAAAAATATAATCTGTGAATGGGTTTTGTGTTAACTGCAGATACTGTAAAAGGGCAAAAGGCGTGTTCAAGGAGTTGAAGAAAAAACCTTATGTTGTCGAGCTGGACGAGCGAGGTACCTATTAGGTGCAATATGTTGTTATATTTGTGGCAATAATCTTTTTACGAAGAAATATAAGCTGTATTATTATGTGAAAATGTTGATATGTATATGCAGCTTGCCCTTTTTCGTGTGATCACAGATCTAGATAAACTGATTATACCTGCGTTTCTCTGTTTTCATTTGCAAAGTTTCTTGCTTTAACTTCCATGTTACATTGGTTTATTTGAAAGCGTTAATTGTTTCCGTCCCAAAAGAGTCTTATTGGAGTGATTATCAGATCCTGCTAGTTTCTTATCCCAAGTGTTTCTCAACAATATGTTCTCATATCTATCTATAGTATCTATAGTATAAATGGGAATGGGGTGCTACAGTACAATGAACAGTTTCAAGTGCCAAATTTTCCATTTTGCCCTCACTAAGTTGTCCCTTTCCCATTTTGCCCTTTAAATTTTTTTTAATTTTTTTTTAAATTAAATATATAAAAAAAAAACGTGCCCTTGGACACGGGCTTTTACTAGTTTCATTATATTGGATGAAATGTTTACGTTTTTGAGCTATATTTGTCTCCCTATCCCTCCTCCTCGAGGGCTTTTTCATTTTAGATACTACTCCCTCCGCCCCGCCCGAAAAGGCTCAAATTTCCTTTTTGGGTGTCCCATTTAAAAAGGCACTTTCCCAAAAAGGAAAGTTTTTATTACTATTCCACCCACTCATTCTCTCTCCTACTTTACTTTTACACTCACAACATTCTCTCTCCTAACTATTCCTCCCACTCATTCTCTCTCCTATTTAATTTTTCATACTCACAACATTTAAACTTTTTCTCTTTCCTACATCATTTTCCTTAATTTGCGTGCGAGGTTGGTTTTGTGCCTCTTCGGGCGGGACGGAGGGAGTATATCTCAAACGCAAGGTTTTGATGTTGCATCATTTTGTTTTGACAGAGGATGGGTATGATATTCAGGATGCTCTGAGTGAAATTGTTGGGAGGCGAACTGTACCACAGGTGTTCATTAACGGGAAGCACCTTGGAGGCTCAGATGGTTAGTTGTTTTCATCTTTATGCTTATTCCATCTTTCAATCCTCAAGATTCTGAAACTTTAACTACTACCTCTGTCCCAAAAAATAATGACCAAATTTTTTTTCAAATTTGGCAAATATTTTTTTTTTTTTGTCAGTCATTTTGGGACGGAGGGAGTATAACTTTAACTTGTATAAGTTAGCTTATGACCTATTAATATATTGGATACAGATACGGTTGAAGCCTATGAAAATGGAGAACTAGCAAAACTTGTAGGTGTTGCTGCAAAAAAAGAGAAGAAGACTGATCTCTGATCCAACAAATTATTAAACTTGTATGTCAAGCAATAACTGGGAATCGGGTTTCATTTCATGTTATAGTTCTTCTGTACTAAGATTTTGGTGCATGCATCATTTCATTTGTACTCCGTTAATGGCCAAATGTAATTGTGTTTTCAGTGCATCTCTTCTTAATACTCTATTGAAGGGTTATATTAATATATTCCTTTCGATTGGTGATCACTTATCTTTGAAAATAGATTTTCTTGATTCATTATTCTCGTTTTGCTTATCTTTCATGGCAAAATGTAGTTAGATTGTAAGGAGTACTGTTCTTGCTACTGTGTTTGAGATCTTGTCACTTTCTTAACACGTTGCGTGATTTCTTGATATCGATACGAAATTACAACAAATATGGACCTGAATGTGCCCTACATGATTGTGCTGAATGTGCCCTACATGATTGTGCATTACTTATACTATGGTGGTAAAATTGCTTGAATATTACGAGAGCAAATTTAAGAAAAAATTGGTCATTAATTTTGAGACGGGGAAATATCTCATTATTATGTTAAAAACGCAAAGCTTATTTGTTGAAATCAACACCGACTCATATATCGGGAACTCTCCGGAGACTTTTACATTGCTCCAGCCCACATGCCCTGTTCTTGAAGAGTCCATAATTTCTAGGGCCACTGCATTGATGAAGAGCAGGGAAGCTTCCGAAAGAATCAAGTCTTCTCCACCAAAATTCATATGCCTCAAGAAATTGCACTGCCATGGAAGGATCGAGATATGTCAGGAAGTATCCTTAACCAACTTAAGCTAAGTATAAATAGGGACCAGGGATTTGTGAGAATCAATCTGGAAGGAGCAGAGTGTGAGAAAGGGTGTAATTCGTGAGTGTCCATACAATGAGTGGTCACTTTATGAGATATAATCTAGTGTGGTAGTCTAGTAATTGTGTGCAATAAGCACTTGTACATTGTTCTTGTATAAGTTTGCTTAAGTAATAATAACTACTCCCTCCGTCTGCTTACAAAGTTCACACTTTTTATTTTGGGCGTCCGTTTACAAAGTTCACACTTTGTTTCTTTCCTAAAAAGGAAACCTTAAATCACTATTCTCTCCACTCATTCTCTCTCCTACATTATTTTAATACTCACAAACCATTATAATTTACTATTCCCTCAACTCATTCTCTCTCCTATTTTATTTTCACACTCACAACACTTTCAATATAATACTTCCTCCTTAATTAACGTGTAAACAGTAAGTGTGAACTTACTAGACGGACGGAGGGAGTATGTATTATTATTATTACTTGTGATTCGCCAATTATGATTCGGAAATTCAATATTATTTTGGGATCAAACAAAGCTCACCCAAACGCAAAACTTTTTCGATGTTTGGAAAGTTTGATTGTCGTTTCATTGCAAACCTGAGTTCTCTGAATTTGAGGGTATTATAAAGATATGTTTGTTTCCCAAGTCATTTTTCATTTTCTACTGTTAAAAGAATCGCAAATTTTGTAATACAGTTAAATGCTGAATTTTGCTTTAAAAAAGTATTCAAATTTACTTGACATTTTAAAAAAATAAAAATATGCGTACGTGCTTATTTATACATTACTTCATCCGTTTCACCTGACTCAGGAAAATTTGTTATTTTGTGTGGCCACTCAACTTAATAAATTTCAAAATGACAAATTTATATTATTTTTATATTTTTTGGGACTCATTTATCATACTAACAACAACAATTTCTTTACTATTTCTCGCATTCATTCTCAATCATATTTTACTTTTTATAGGTCCAATACCTCTTCACTCATCTTTATATTAAAAAGAAAATTTAAATTTGAAAACCCAACAACAATTTTATGTCTAAAACCGATTATATATAATCTTGAGTAGTTGGTATTCCTCTAATGTACAACTTATCATTAACCCCGTTTGGCAAATCATCGAAACAACTTAACTCATTATATAACACGTTTAATTAACTCATTATATATAATCTTGATTAGAAATATAACACATAATTCATTAATTTAACATAGTACATGCACATCATAACATCGATTGTTAGTTGATAAATAAAGTGGTATCACATTAACCTAATGAATGTGGTAGCTTATATATGATATTGTATGATGCATTATAACATGTTTAATTACCTCTTTAAATATATTATTGATTAGAAACATAACACCACAATCATTTGTTAGATGATTATAAATAAAGTGGTATCACTTAAATGTGATAGGTTATATGATATTGTATGATCTAATATGACGTTTGTTTCTTGTCATGTATAAGTGTATAAATTTTGCTCAATTAACAACACAATTCAATAATATAACATAGCATATACGTATCATTAACTTCGTGTTGCAAATCATCAAAGAACACTTTCATTTTGATATGTCATATGAATATACACGATATTAGGACATCATATCGTGTGGTTGTGTACGACATTAATGACAGAATAAATTTAAATTTCGTATAATTTCATACGACCTAATATTTTACACAATTAGTCAATGTCGTGTAAAAGTACACGATATAAAGGCTTCATGTCGTCCTTTTGCACACGACACGCGAAGGATAGTTTGACCATTATTGGTGCCTTGTAGAACTTGTAGAATAGGTAGAATTTACCCGAAAATAATCTGGAACACGCCTTGCTATTCGCTCTTGTACTCAAAAGTTCCACACACTTGAGAACAACAATGAACCATTTTCCGGCCAGCGAAAAATATGGCAACAGAAGGCACGAAATGGAGAAGACGAAGAACAATCAAACCATCATCAAGAAAAAAAGAAGGAAGCTATCGTCGCCTCTGCAGAACGCCGATGCCGACACTCTCTTCGCCGTTATGTTAGCAACAATTTGTAAAGATGAACCGAGGAACCCTAATTCACAAGGGTCAATCGCCATACGAAGATGCCTGGACCGAATTCTCCGATCTCTTCTTTCCGATTCGCCCAAATCCATTCCGATTCCCATGCTATCCTTACTTCCTTACTTTCTCAATTCCAAGTAAGAATCTTTCCATCTCTCTTACACACAGTCGATTGATTTTTTTATTTTATTTTTGAATGATGCCCACAAAGTGTTTGATGATTTGACCACGAAGTGAAATTGCGTTATTATATTTTTTCCACATGTTGGCTTTGCGTATATTTGCCTAATGGTTATGCACATTTATTGTTTGATGAAATGTTCAGGAACTAAATGCATTTTTTTGAGTTACTTTTAGTTCTAGTCTCACTGGCAGAATTTGAATTTTCATGATGATGTACTGCTTAACCGATCGCTACATAACTTTACCAGTTGTTAAAATATTCATTTTGTGGTGAAATTGTATGGAATCACATGCAACTTACATGCTCTGGTAGGATTCGATATTTACATGTATGTTTGCGTTTGCTTATGCTCCATGAATCTAGCACGAGCTAAATTCATTTGGAATTTGGAATTTTATTTACAGATGTGGTAAAATTGCGAGTACTAGCTTAGAAATTGTGGGTGCGGCTTCTCTGTTTTCGTTTGAGATGAATGACCTTATTGCATCGGATAGAGAAATTATGAAGGGATTATTGGCTGCTGTAGCAAGTCCGAAGAGGAGCATATCAGTGTCTGCTCTGAATGCTGTTCTGGATTTGTCCACAACATCAATTGGGTGTCAGCAGCTACTAGAATTCTCTGCCATTGACAAACTTATGTGAGCATCACTTGCGCTTCTTATTTACTTGGTTTCTTATCTGTTAGTACGTGCTTATGCGACATTCATGTGTGCTTACTCACGGGATGGGGCTAGAATGGAGAGGGTTGGATGGGCAAGGCAGATTGCTTATGGAATCTTCATTTCGGGGCTTCCTGTTCAATTGGGTGTCAGCAGCGAACCTTTTTTTTTCTTTTTTGAGTCGAACAACACAAACTTTCATTAATAAACATAGTGAAATATGACGCTCCACAACAATCGGAGGCTCATCTAAAACTTGAGGATTTCTATAAAGACGTACAATCATAGACAAATTGCTCGCCGCAAAGAAAATGTCTAACCCATCTCGAATATTGAAGCCTAACCTTGAACCAAATCTCCAGTGAATTGATGGATAAAAATCCTCTTGTAATAAAAACCTTGCAAGCATACAAGTACCGAAGTAGCAGTGTATAAAAGTAAGGGTCGAACCACAGAGACTTGCGTGTTCAACAAGTTGATCTAATTAGTGCAGAAAGTCACCAAAGGTTTTTGTTTTGATTTATTAATTAAACTACTAAAGCAATAAACTAAATTATTGAAACTGACGAAAACAAGCAAACAATTAACAAGGGTTTAACCAGATTAAAAGAATTCACGGATTGGATTTCATAGTTGTCTCATTTCTATGCTAGAGTTTATTAGATAATAAAAATAACAATCTCGTTCAAAGATTCTTTCACTCAACTAAGGGTTGGGACGTTTGGTGTTCGAATTGCAACCCAATATTTCTATCGTATTGTAAATTTCGGTAGGTCAAAACAATATTCAAGAAATTCATTAAGCAAATAAGAAATATATGAATCTAGGTTTTCTTGAATTCCGGTAGGTCAACAATTAAACCTAATTGTTGAAATAGTGATCTTTATATAAATTGTCCACGGTAGTGCAACAATCTAAACCCAATAAATTGAATGATAAATATTTCATCAAATAAGAACGAGAACGTTTGAAAGAATTAAAACAATTCTAACATAAAAAATTGACAACTACTACATCCAATCCATGAAATAGAAGAAATTAGCTACTCATAATGATGATCGAATTCACAAAATTAAAATAAATAAACATAAAAACCTCGACTTCGAATCGTCTTAAAAATATAATCGAACAATGTTGAAGTTGTTATCTTTTTATCCTGGGAATAGTGTTTTGAAGAAGGACTAATGCCTCCTCCTCTAAAAATCAATTCTGAATATATATATATAAACCTAGGTTATAATTGGTTGCAACAGCCGTGCAAACAGCCATGTAAATTAGCCCAAAACCAGGCCCAGTTCGTCCAAATCCGCCTCCGATCCGCCACTTGGGCGGTCGCCCAAACAACCTCAGCAATCGCCCACTTGAACAGCCCCTACACGACCTGAAATCCTTGGCTTCAGCGGCCGCCCAAACTTCTTGCGAGGTCGCCCACATGTACAGTCACTGTTTGGCAATTTCCTTTGCACTGCTTCGGCCAGCCCATTCATTTTCTCGGCCATGGCCTTGCTTCATTGGCCCAATTTTGCTCGGCCAGCCTAGAGATTTTTGGGGCCACTTTCCTTGATGTTGGCCCATTTTGGATTCGGTTCGCAACAAGTGGCACAGTCGCACTTTGGTCATTATAATTTTCTCTTTTGCACTTTCGTCCTTGACCTTTATATTTTTTATTTGGCCCATGAATTTTATTAAATCAAATTCCTCCCAATTTTTCATAATTTCAGTTTGGTCTCTGAACTTCCAAGATTTACATTTTGACCCTTGAACTTCATAATTTCAGTTTAGTCCGACATTTTTCAGAATTGCAATTTGGTCTCAAAATTTCCAAAGTAGGCATAAATCCTCCGTTTTCAGCATTGTTGCACATCAACCCTTGTACTATCAAAATACTAACAAAATACATTAAATTTTCAAGGTTTCGAGCAGAAAATAAACTTAGGAACATATCTTTTGGATGGGTAAAACCACATCCATCCTGAACGCCATGACGAACAATAGCCCGTGATGCCCAAATGCTTCTCCAAGCATAATAATTTCTTCAATACCTAAACACTGTGATTTGGCGATCAAATTATTTTACTCATTGAAACTAAAGTTCCAAACAGAGTCAAAAATGAAACCAATGTTCAGCTCAATTTTTGTTAAGTTAACTGCTTCAGGAGATACATAATGATTTGTGAGGAATGAAGGATCAAGTTTTCTTACTTGTTAGGCATGTAATTGCTTTTGCGCTTCTATTTTCACTATCATAAATTTCTATTGTTGCATTTTATGTCAATTGTTTGGCTATATAACATGTCATGACTCATGACTACACATTTTCTGATTCAACATATACCGATTTTTGGTAATCCTTCTCCAAATCATAAAATATTGTATTTTGGGATAAAAATAATTTGAATGACGGAGGGTCTAAATTTGCCAACCTGTTGACCTCAAAGAACTCTTTTTATTTCGGTTTCTTTTTCCATCAACTGCCTCTGGCTTTCTGAAATGATTGGAGATAAATGGAAGATATAGTATTCTTAACTGTTGGAGTATATAGTAACTTGTGTAGCTTGTACGCTCTCTATCTTAGTAGTTGCCTCAATTCATATCAGATTTCTGATTACTTGATTATACATGCTGGTGGCCCTATTTTTTATTTTTTTGACTTAAACATTTATTAGTTTTCATTTCATCCAGACCCAACAGTGTCCAGCAGAATCAATTTCTCTATTTATGGAAGATGCTGGCTGTGCAAGCTCTCACATTATTGGGTTTATAGAAGAAGATCCTCTGTTGCTTCTTCATGCTACAACTGTTCTCATTAATGCCTGCACCAGTGAGCAACTGGAGAAGATCCAATGGGAACTCTCCATAAGTTTACTTTCTAGTTTGAAAAGGCTGTGGGCTGAAGTACAGAAACAGATTCTCTGTGGAAACATTCCTCTATTCTCCCCAGGTGGACGCTTTCATCTAAGCAATATTAGAGTAAACAATCTTGCTGAAAGCATTTTCAGGCTCTCCATGAGAGGAAGTTGCAATATAGCTTCTGATTTCAGTCAGGTTAAGAGAAGCATTTTTGACTTCGGTGACCTTAGTTTTGAATCTTTTATTTTGAACCACTGGGAAATATCACCTGTGCTTATAACAAAGCCCTTAAAATGTCTAACCGAAGATAGTGATATCTTCAGTTCATTTGCAAAGTTTATCAGGTCAAAAGAAGCAGTTCCTTCATTTCCTGCTTCTTTACTTCAAAATCTTACTGCTGCTCTACCCATTAATTCAGATGAGATAGATGTCATTAACTTTTTGAAGGAGGAGAGAACTCATTTGGGTTGTCCTATGATCTACCAGCAAGATGTTCGTGTGTTGAAAACACTGAAACCACAAGGAGAGATGCATTACTTTCAAAACTCGTGTGGTTCCAAGAACCCCCATTTTCTGTATGCTGGAGATATTATGAAGTTTAAAGAAGCATTTAAAGAGGGTTTTACGATTGCTTTGCGTGGCATGGAGTTCCACTTTGAAAGTATTGCTGCCATTGCAGATGGATTGGCCTCTCTTTTTGGTCAACCTTCTGCTGGGGTGAATATGTACTTGACACCACCCAATTCTCAGGGCCTAGAATGTCATCGTGATGACCATTGTGTTCTTGTATGCCAACTCAGCGGAGTCAAACGATGGAAAGTTTATCCTAAGCTGGATCACCAGTTACCTCGGTTATATGAACCTGTAGATTATCAAAATGACTTAGGGGGTGAAAGTCCGGAAGTAGTAAGAGGCAGTGAGTTTCTTATGAAGGAAGGTGATGTGTTATACATTCCAAGAGGGTTCCCTCATGAGGCACATACAGTTGATGATGGTGCGGAGAATGAAAATACTGGGTTCTCCTTACATCTCACTCTTGCTATTGAGATTGAGCCTCCTTTCGAGTAAGTTCTTCATTTACTATGTTAATTTTTAACTAGATCAATCTTTTTATTTACATATAGATCACTGATGCCATTTACCTGATCTTGTTACTTCCATTGACTATTGTTACCTGCGTATGCTAAAAGAATACTCCCTCCGTCCCACATTAGGTTACCCGTTTACTATTGAGAACAGAAAATAAGGAGTGAATATATATAATGTTATTAAAGTAGGTGTTGTGAGTGGGTAGGAGAGAGAAAGTGGGGTAGAGAATAGTAAATGGATAGTTGTTGTGAGTATGACAAGTGGGTCCCATGAATAAAGAAGTATTAAAAAGTTTCCTTTTTAGGAAAGTGGGATTTTAAAGTGGGACGCCCAAAATAGCAAAATGGGTAAGGTTTTATGGGACGGAGGGAGTATCGGTTTATTTTTTCATTCCTCTTTGGAAAGTTAAAGAAACAGTTTCTGGAAGTTTAACTACTAGGTTATGTAAGTCAGTGGTTGACGAAGTTGACATCCAAGTTCGGCCACATAGTATGTGCGTGCTAGACTCATTTCGGTTTGGGGTGGCTAATCCCACTCCATTTCCCAACAAGGCACTCCACACGGCAGTGCAAGATGCGCCATGTACAAGTCAAGGAAACGATTATAGTGGGTTGGTGATTTAAGTGGGAATGATGCTTCCCTTTTGGTTTTACATTCACCCAAGAAAGATTCAAATTCTTTTATTGTGATTTAAGAAGAATGGATTTTTTTTTATGGAGGGATGGGATAAAGTTTATCAAATTAATGAAGGATAATTAGATGTTAGGTATTTGCAGTTATCAAGCTACAGGTTTGCTTCTTGACAAAATCATTGCTTGAGATTTATATTGCACGATTATTTACTGACACTGTATTGATTGAAATCCTGATTCCCTTATCTGTATAAAGTTGAACCTGACTGCTAATTTCGATTGGTTATGTGATGAGTATTTATCTATCGGTAAACTAAACAAGTAGGGTTGATAACGATTGAAATTCAGTCAAGGGGATCTTGGTCTGCGTATTGTGGAGGTCATGATCCTGTGCTTCTAGTCCCCATGGATATCAATATTATCCTACCCCCCCCCCCCTTTAAAATTCTTCCTTGATTTTGTTTGTCATATGGTTTAGAGTGAGGAATCTCGAGAACAAGGGATAGTTGTTGAAGACTAATGATTGCTTTAATTATTCTTCACTGCACTTTTATATTCAGCAGATGGTCTTGCATCTTCATGATTAATTCATTAATTAAAGAAATAATTCTCCGAGGTAGGGGCTCTCACTTGCAAAGCATTACATGTATGTTTATGGTACACAACCATATGGACACAGATAATTTGTGTACACACACATATTATTGTTGTTTTAATTTTTCTGGTTATTCCTGTTGAATGTAGAGCTCCACTGCTTGATTGGAAATATCTTATTCACAAACAAAAACTTAAGAATGCATGTGGACTGGCCTCTGATTGTTGTAATAATACATAGGATGGACATGTGCATCAGTCAGAGGGGAACAAAAGGTTTCAGGCCCATCTTGTCCTTGGAAGTGCTGAGGTGGGATCTCAAGAGTAATAAAAGAGATCCACTAAATGTTTCTGCCACCTGTTTGATAAATATTCCAATTCTTTCAAATCGTTGCAGGTTATTGTGAACCATTAAGAGTAGCTTATATTTGTAATTATGTGCACATTAAAAATCAGCCATTGCATTAGTTAAACAATAACAAAGCCTTAGGCCCAAAATGATTTGGGGTCGGCTAACATGAATCGTCATATGAAATCGTCAATTGAAAAAAAAGGAAGGAAAAAGGGGGGGGGGACAAAAGAAAGAAAAAAAATATGACGTGGGTTTTACACCTATGCATTAGTTGACATAGAATGGCTGAATCTGAGTTACATGAACTTGGGTTTTACACATGTTCCAAAAGGTTATCTACAGATTTTGCCCATTAATTTTATACTTGGTAACGATTGAAATAATGCCATAAAGTCTGTTCTTTAATTGTTACAAATAATTGTGGCTGTCCATTAAAGTTTTGTAATAGAAAATAAAAATAAAAAATCTAATTGAGTTAGCAATTATTGGATACAGACTACCATGGTTGGTTGAGGACATAATCCATTACTTGTTCATTGATATGTTTCTGTGTTATACAGGTGGGAAGGCTTTGCTCATATTGCACTCCATCATTGGGTCCAGAACAAGAATTTATTATCATACATATCCAGTGATCCTTTGTCTTGGGATATGAATGTTGTGGCTGTGAGCTTAATGCACCTTGCAGTCAAGCTAAATGGAGATGCAGATCCAACATTTCGGAAGGCTTGTTTGGTTGGTGCATTATGGTCGCCATTAATTATCGAAGGAAGGTTCTATGTGAAGCAGAAAACAACTTTCAGTTATTTGATCAGTAGAGTTAATTCCGAGTCAAGATTCAATGATGTGGTCAATTATCTAGAAGCATCCATTCTAAAACATGAAGACCCCTTCCAAAATTTAAGATGGCTCCTTCATTTTAAAGATGAGGAAACATTGATTGAAGGTCATTACTTGAATATTTCTCAAATAGGGACGGAAAACCTTTGTCATCTACTTGTTCAGCACAAAGAAAAAGCAGAAGCTACATTCATGAATATTAAATCTAAATTCTGTAGTGAAATATTGTTTGAAGATGTAGAAGGCCGCTATAAACTGCTGCTTAAGAAATACAGACAGGCTAGAAGACAGTACATGAATGGGATGCTTTCACTGCATTGTAATCAGTCATGAATTTTTGTGCCTTGTTGTACTTGATCCGATAGTTAAAAACAGAAAATGGTAACATTGTTGCTATATGTTGACCTTTATTTTGTCAGCTGTTTCCCAAGTAGGACATTGTGCCTTTTTGGCAGGGATTGGCAGCAAGAAGAAATGGCCTGTCTCGTATAGGCGTGGGCTAATCTAATCACAAGACAACCTGGTGGGAATGGCTGAAAACTTCCAACTCTGGTCATTTTGGAGCATAAATCTCGCTGTCAGCTGCTGGATTAGCTAAAATTTTAGGTATGTGCATTGCCTAAGACTTGCATATATAATTATCCACGTTTGTTGGTTTGAGTATTACTCACTCCATTAGGAAGGATAGTCCCGTTTGACTTTTACTGGTCAACACAAGTGAACTTTGACCAAATATTAATGTCAATCTAATCATCACAATAAAATCTACAAATTGTTATTGATAAATCACTTAATCATTTATCAATTACTATTTTTAGATTTTAATAGGATGATTTAGATTGACATTAATACGTGGTCCAAGTTTAATTGTGTTAACCATCAAAAGTCAAATGAGACTATCTTTCCGGGATGGAGGGGGTATTACATCAGTAAGTTAACATTAAACAGCATACACAAAAAAAATTAAAAAAAATTCTGCTGGATGGAAATAGTTCATAATTGCTACAGTATAATATCCAACCGTTGAAGAACAATTTAAGGTGCCAGTGTACTAAACTGATTGATTTCTTACAAGACAGATTTTTATAAAACTTTCCATTCTTTGAAGATGATACCCTGTCTATCTATGATTAAGGATGCTTGGGAGTTGGAGTAGGATGCGTCATCACCCCGTTATAATCAATATTGTAAACAATCTCTTCATCATTGTTATTGTTTGCATTCTCTTTTGCCACTGAACAATCTTGTTTTGTAGGTTTCTGTGCATCTGCATGGACCTGCATTTATGGAATTCGAAGTCATAAATACAGAGTGCCTGGTAATATTATGTTAACAGTTCAAGATTTTTTAATTTTTTTTTTTTTGATAAAAGCAGTTTTAGAAATGTTAGCCGTCTAGAAGCAACGAGTGTGAGATCAATATCCCAAAAGCATGGGGAAATGGAAAATTTTGTTGCTCTTTGTATCATTGGAGTTGTTTCAAACACCCTCCGCACCCCCCCCCCTCCCCTTTGGTTCCAAAATGAACTTCATTTTGTTTTGGTCCTGATGATTAGGAACTTAAAAGGACATTTGTTTTGGGACAGGGGCAGTAGAATATGAAAGAAGTTTGTAGTGATTGGTTATGATTACCTTGTTGTGATCTTGTTGGGGAGGGGATAATGAGATTAAGGTCCTCATGTGTCGCGTCCCTGGAATAGGAGTGAGTGGAGCTGTTGTAGTAGTCGTAGAAGAAGTAGTGAAGTGGAAGAGAAAGTAGAAAAGAGTTGCAAGAAGGAAGAGGAAAATGATGTTTGAGTATCTCATGATTATTGTGAAATTAGGGAATTTGTGAGCAAGTTGGAGAACTGCCAAATAAATAGAGGAACCTCAGTACAATGTGTCTGTATGTGTGTCTGTGTGTGTGAGAGAGAAAGAGAGAAGAGACATGTCTCACTCAACCCATGCTTCATGTCATTTTTCTAATTTTTTTCTCTTTTTTATTTTGTACATTATGAAAAATAATAAATCACAAAATTTACGGTCAAAGGAAAGTTCTTTGACTTTTTTTATCATCTATCATGTGAAGTTCACTTAGTTATTGAAGTGGTTGTTGTATGTTTTAAGCGTAATCTTCTAAGTGAAACGTCCCGAAATGAACCGTGCCCTGACAAACTCTTTTGGATGCTCAGGCTATTTGATTATCCCATGATTATTGTGAAATTAGGAAATCTATGAGCAGGTTGGAGAACTGTCAAATAAATAGAGGAACCTCAGTACAATCTCTCTCTGTGTGTGTGTGAGAGAGAGAGAGAGAGAGAGAGAGAGAGAGTGAGAGTGAGAGAGAGAGAGAGAGAACATGTCTTACCAAGCCCATGCTTCCTTCCTATCATTTTTAGTTTTCTTATTGTGCATCATGAAGAAGAGTATCTCATGTTTTTCTTTGTTCATTCTTAAAAGTGAAACGAATGGATTATTTCCTCCAAACTCCTTTGAATCAAAAGTAGACAAATTCTTTTGGAAGCTTTAGGTTGTTCTGATGGCTTAATCACCCATGAAAGAAAGATAGTTATGCCTTTTCCGGCCAATAAAGGAAAGTGAGATGGAGTATTTATCATGAGCAATATTAGGGGCGTAAAAAAACTCATAAAATTTTAGGGCGGAGACCGAGTTGTCAAGCATTGATTGAATTTATAATCGGTCAGTAACGGGACCTACAAAATACAACATCTAATCAATGTTTGACAACTCAGCTTGTGATTCAAATTTTTGTAAAAAATAAAACGTGACTCCAATTTTAATCTATTATGAGATGGGGAAGTATTCCGTACTAAAGTGTAAGGAGCATTATAGAAACATGTAATAACATTTTGAGTCAAAGGTGGTTCAAGCTCTAATGGATCGTTAAAAAAACTAACAGAATTCGTTATGTGCAATTCACATGTACAAACCGTACACTCAGCTAACGAGATGATAATTGATAATTGATAATTGAAAAATTAACTTGCTACAATATACGCAAGTTTATGATGCGAGTGGAAAACATCATTGTAATACAAGTCCCTAAAAAGCGTAACTGATCTAGCACAAATCCGTGTAAAACCGACTCTACATTGTTCTCTATAACAGTATAACAACCTCGGAAGGGAGTACAATTGCATTGGTCAAATGCTTTTAAGATTACGTGGAGACATTGTTGTTAAAGTCAACATCAACCACCGTGTGAAGGAGGTTTATAAGCCTTGTCAAAATTACCTCGCTGAAGAAAACTATGAATATATATAAGCTAAGTTTGAGTTACTAAAGTGGCATAAATAAGTTCGTTCCATGCATCAGGAACTCCTGGGAGACACCAATGGCTGCAATCCTGCCTCTTGGTGGAAACTTTTCTCATTCCCGTAACATTCTTACCAAATACTGAAGGATGTCCGTCTTTCCTGTAGTTGGTCAGCTGTGTCACGTTTAATAATACAACCGGGAAATGCATTTCTCGGATTACCTCTTCCATTATCTTCATTTTCAGAGGATAGGTATCGTGGAAAGATCCATTATTTATAGGCTCAGTCTCCCCATTGCATGATCCATTTGAATCCCAATCTCCACCACTGTAGAGAGAGAGAGAGAGAGAGAGAGAGGTCAACTTAGACAAGACTAAACGAAGTTCAAAAGGGAAACGAGGAATTACAGCATAAGGAAAAATATAAGCAAATAGTACCTAAAATGAGCAGAAGAATATCCACGATAAAAGACCAGCTTATTTGGATTCATGTTTTTATCAATCCAGTTTGCCCAGGTTTTTAAGGCTCTCCTGTAAGCCTCCACAGCATCAAACTTGGGGTATATATAATCACCCTCTTTATAATAATTTATCCTGCACCACCAACCATATTTATAAGCTCCTGCAACTTCATTTGTTCTAGCAAATATTCTTTACATGCTAATTAATCACATCAAAATGGCTTCCCAAAAACCTAGCACAATTAAATGCATTAACGCATTCAGCTAGGGCATCTTAAAGTAAGAACCAATTTAAGGTTGCAGAGTATTTATTGTTCATAAAACGTGTGTAGGTCAAAAGAGAACACTTTATTTTGGAGCGGAGGGATTACTGAAAATATATATAGTATTACCCCATGGGTCCAAAACAAAAAGTAGTTCCACAATTTCCTTTTGGTTTGTCCCAAAAACAAAATAGCTTCATTTCTAAATACACACAATAATTACTTTGCAATTTCAAGAATACAAGAAAACAAAGTATCATTCTTTAAAAGTTTTAGTGGTCAAATGGTACTATATTTTAGGACGCATGAAGATATAATTAAAAAGATAGGGTATGATAATACACATTTTGAACAAGACATTTGCAAAATGTAAGATAGCTTGAATAGGCATACCCCCTACTAGTCTTTCCGTGAGTCCACCAATGTCCTGTATTGAAGACAAGAATGTCAGCCCGTGCCCAACGGTTAGCTGACTTGTCAATTCTGTCAATTGATAGAGTTGGATTTGATCTTCCAGTGTCACCCAGGCGAATTCCTTCCTTCACAAGAAAATGAGAACGTACAAATTCGACTGTGCAGTCATAATCCTGACCAAGAAATTTACATAAGGCAATACTATCAATTTGTTTAATAGAGATTAGAGGAAAAGCATCTTTACATGTGATATATTCCCTCCTTCCCATTTGACCATTCAAACATTTAAACAACCAGTTTTCACTTCAATCACTACCCTTGATGAGATTTAATTATTACTCTATTACCCCCTCTTCTTCCTTGGTTGGCTCTCATCCTCTCATCTCTCCCTCTTCTTACTTGGTTGGCAAGTTTAATGGTTTTAACTTAACATTTTGAAAATGTGACTTCGTTTTGAGATAAACAAAAATGGTAAATGGGAACATCTTTATGATACAGAGGGAGTATGTAGTAAAAAGTTCAAATAGCTCAACCAATCAAAATCATAGACTTACGATTTGGCATGAGCACGCAAAATAAACACGAGGTTTGCAGAAATTTTATGGAGGAATATTGTACCTCGAATTTGAACATGTAGTAGCCTCTTCCTTTGGTTATCTTATAACCATGTGTTTCGTACATTTTGCTCTTATTAGGAAGGCTTTCATGGAGAAGGCAAAGGAGGGACTCAAACTGATTCCGATTCATGGAGTCTCCAACCAGCATAAACCTTTTCCCTCGCAGTCTCACCAAGAAATCTGTTGCATTGAACCTAAACACATAAGAATCACAAATAAATTACAAATTCACTACTCATTTGAGACATTGTTTTACCAATAGTAAAGAACTCAAACCTCTTTTGGAAGTACTTGTGTATGATTAAACATAAGGGCTTACTACAAGTCAACCTCCAAAATTCAGTACGGGGGAGGGGGGTGGACAGTCTATAATGATAAAAGTAGAGATTCATGCATGGATATGATAATCTTGAAATTCATTATTGTTCTTGAAGCTTGTTTCGTATGCATATTTCTTGACTCAAGAAATTGAGAAAATGTTCTGATTCAACTATAGCATTCGAATGCATCGACAATATTAGAATGATTTTTTTCTGAAAACAAGAAAAAAATGTCAGGGTAAAAATATACTCCCTCCGTCCCATAATGATAGTCCTATTTGACTATTCAAAGATTTTAACAACATTTTCTCATTTCTAATGCTATCCTTAATGAGCTCCGCTTATTACTCTTTGAGTATCATAGGGTAGTTTTGGAAATTCATTGGTTTTAATCCTTCAATTTAGAAAATGGGACTAACATTTTGGGACAAACAAAAATGGAAACTGGGACTAACATTGTGGAATGGAGGAATACTAAGCCTTTTTATTGTGACAAAATCTGTTTCACATACAGCCAAGTCCATTCCAAATGTTCCAAACACCCTGGATGAAAAATCATGAGCCACCAAGACGCACTCAAATGTCTAGAGCAGGGCTATTGAAAATTATTGAGGCCTTAAAGACTTTGAAGATATTACAAAGTCTTTAAATAGATATGTAATAACTCAGAGGTACTCGGATGATTTCCCATAAAAAAACAGTTCTTGACATAGTCTAATGACTCTATTCAATACAAATTAATGCGGTGAATAATACTCCCTCCATCCCCCAACAATAGTCCATGCTTGACAAGTCAAACTTTTTAGAACTGTAGCTTTACATGATTATAGCTGCAAACCATTGTAATTATTCCTATTTTCAGCAAGGTTCTAAAAAGCGCTAGGCGGATGCTAGGCGGCGGAGCCAGGCCTAGCGCCTAGGCGGGGACTAGTCGGGATTAATCGGGATTAGTCGGGACCTAGGCGGGGCTTAGAATTAGTACCAGTTTCACATCCGTTAAGTACTATAACGATTCTTTATCTGAATATGTGCCTACAGAGTAGTAGTATTTCTCCCAAGAAAAAATTGATCCATTTGCTCCATTTTTCAGCTTTCCAGGACTCAAGAGCTTTCCGAGACTTAGAATTTAAATCTGCATATCATTTTGAAACCCCTTTCAGCTAGCCAGTTACCTTATCCTCATTCCTAATCTATCAAAAACCACATTTTTTATGTTCCGGTGAAAAGAACCCCACGATGGGACACAACTTTGTTTTATTCTTGTAAAAAATAAAAAACAAAAAACAGATACAGATTACGTTAACTAGGAGGCAGCAATAAAGTTGACTCAACTCGCATCCCCTTCTCCAATGGACAAATACCCTACCATAGTTGTTAAAGGCGAAAAGCGAGAGGCAGGCGAGAGGCTCCTAGAAAAGGCGAATGGCGAGGCGGTTGAAAGGCGGCCTAAGGCGATCAAGGCGGTAAAATAGAACAAAAGGTATAGTAAAATAATATACATGTAAAATATATTAAACAAAGCTTAAACATGTTAAGAACAAGAGTTTTGCATTAAATAAAAGTCACAATTTCACGTGTAATAGCAAATTAACACAATTAAAACACCACAAAAGTATTCTAAGACAAATTATGGATAACTTTCTTTCTCATGCATGCCTCATGCTATCTTTCCCCGTGTTTTCCCAAAACAACAAATTTTAAGTTAAAATATTAAAACTAACATTAGAAAGTGACATAGTTTAACACTACACATAAGCCTATTATGCATTTTGACAAAGCTGTACTCCTCATGCCTCTCGCCATACCCAAGAAAGGCCTCGCCAGGGCCAAAAGGCGCACAACAGCCCGCCACAAAACCAAAAGGCGGTCGACCCCTAAAGGTGTCAAAATGGCGAGGCGGGAGAGAGAAGCGCTAGCCTTTCGCAACTATGTACCCTACACTAAGTTTATTTTCCACTTGCAAAAGAAAACTCTGTACAATATTGTGAAAGCAACATTAGCCTATATTAACCGATGCCTAGACCAGATAATGAAAATTTAGGCTTCATTGGCCTTGCTATCATTAATAATTATTGTTGTTTGATTTGTGACATTGTCAAAGACATGTTAATTATCCTATGACGGAGGAAACGCCTAGAGAATCAAATTTATTTATTAGCTATAGGATATCATTAATGGCTCAGCAAAAGATTTCTTCTATTCCAATCTGTTGATTATGTCTGCCACAAGAACTACCTTTTCTTGTTTAATTCTATTATTATGACTGTATTTCTCTTAATGGCACATCCATTTCTTAGTTTAGTTTGGCTAGATCATAAATCTTACACACTTGCAGAACAAGGAAGCATTTGATGAAAAAAAAAAGTTTCTATGTTTCTGTACTCAAGAGATAGCTCTACTCTAGGAACCAACAAAACAATGCTAGTAAATGGTACAGAAAGCACTACAATAAACTCAAATGAGATGTAATACTGACTATTCATCGCAATAAGATCATTCAAGACCATCCTTCGTTCAAAATATTCAACAATATGCTCATTTTAGGCATCACATGACATGATGACATGTTTATTAAACGAATTCGGACTACATATAGATGATTAATAATTGAAGTAGCAAAAAAATAAAACTTCCAAAAGTGTTCTTACTTCCAATTAATAAACACTAGATTTGTTAGCTTGTGAGACCCACAAATTAGTAAATTTAAACTGTCAATGCTGATAATCACGGGATCTCTATCGATTATCCATAGTCGCACTACTTATAAAGGTTTCTAAGAATCATTTGATTAAGTTAATCATCACAACCAAAAACAGAGAAACTGTATGCAAATAATAATTTGAATAATCCAAACACCCCCTAAATCAATAACCTCAACAGTGCAAAAACTGGTGTTAAGCTGAAACTATTATCAAGGAACAAGGTCTATCATATTCAAGTACCTTGGGAGATCACAGCCATCGGGTTTCCAACGCCAATTGAGATAGTTAGAATCAGGCCTACCATTGTTCTGACAATCAAAACCTTCATCAACAAAAGGGCAAGTCCCTGGCTTGTAAAGTGGGTAATATTCTTCATCTCTAACCCAATTCCCCGCATACAAATCACAACTATTATTCACCCATTTCAAAATCTTCTCCACAACCACCTTCTTCTCAGCAAATGACACATTCCCAGCAGCCGGGTATTTCTCAGAATCGGTGGAATTTGTAGTATTCCCATTAAATTCGAGATCTGGGTCAGCATTGCCGGAAAGAATGGCGGCGGAATCCGGCGAGAGGAGAGAAGATTGGGAGAAAAGATCTCTGTAGAGAGAGTGATTGGATTCAAGAGATGTTCTTGTGAAGAAGAAGATGAATAAGGAGATTAGTATGAAAAAGATTAGCAATGAGAAGATTGAGAGGGTGTAGGGGTTCCTATGGGGAGATGTAGAGATTTGGGTAGTTGCCATTTCTAGGGTGAAGCAATATATGTTTCTTTGGAAAGATATTTTTGGAAATTTTAGCAAGGTACAACACTTTATTATCATCTGCTTTTTCTTGGAAAGAAACATGCATCAGGGTCTTGTACCAAGCTCTCTTTTTTAACAACCTCCTTTGATCTTATTTTTCAATTTTTTTTTAATTTTATTTTTGAGTAAATATTATACTCCCTCCATTTCAGTAATAAGTTCACCCTTTTTTGTTCGGCATGCAAATTAAGGGTGAAAAAAATGTTGTGAGTGTAATAGTAAAATAGGAGAGAGAATGACTGGAGGAAATAGTAAATTTGAAAAATGTTGTGAGTGTAATAGTAAAATAGGAGAGAGAATGAATGAGTGGAATAGTCTAGATTCTTTGCCAAAAAAGAAAAGGTAAAGCTTTAAATGAGACACACAAAATGACAAAAAGTGAAGTTATTAATGGGGCGGAGGGAGTATATGTGACCCAACTTGAGACTTGTTTCTAAATTTGGAACTCGTTTGTTTGGTTGCCTAGGATTAGGATTAGCTCATATTAATATTAATATTAATATTAATATTAATATTAATATTAATATTAATATTAATATTAATAGGGAGGAGGTTATTAATCCAGAAATTAATAATATCATTCTTTCTTTAGGATAAATAAGGAGATAAGAGGTGTTCAGATGCTTATCTGGGTTGTACTTTGAAAAATTACTACGGTTGCATTTAATCTACCAAACATATTTTTATTGGACTAATAATCTTATCCGGTCATTTATCGACCTACTAAACGGCCCCTTAGAGCATTCGTAGTCATGCCACTTAAAAATTGTGTCAAGCCAATCCTTTCTCCTCCAACCCAGCTCCACGTCATCAGTCATCAATAACAGAACTCCAAATAATTTTATCTCCATTCATGACAAAAGTCATGAATTTCTCTCTCCTACTCATTTATATTACATTTATTACTACTATACTCCCTCCGTTCACTTACTTACTTTACTCTTTCTATTTTGGACGTCCAAATGCATACTTCACACTTTGTTTTTACCTAAAATGGAAAGTTTTTATTATTAAAATATTAACCCTACCCCACTCATTCTCTCTCCTACATTATTTTAATACTCACAACACCATTATAATTTACTATTTCCTCCACTCATTCTCTCTCCTATTTTACTTTTATACTCATAACATTTACTCCCTCCGTCCGCTTACAAAGTTCACACTTTCTATTTTGGGCGTCCGTTTACAAAGTTCACACTTTGTTTCTTTCCTAAAAAGGAAACCTTAAATCACTATTCTCTCCACTCATTCTCTCTCCTACATTATTTTAATACTCACAAACCATTATAATTTACTATTCCCTCCACTCATTCTCTCTCCTATTTTATTTTCACACTCACAACACTTTTAATATAATACTCCCTCCTTAATTAACGTGTAAACAGTAAGTGTGAACTTACTAGGCGGACGGAGGGAGTATATCATTTTTTTTTTCTTAATCCACGCGTGAACAGTAACCGTGAAGCAACAAAGTGGACGGAGGGAGTATATAATTATTAATTAGTTTTATTTTATAATATTTAAAATATTTAGTATAATATTTACTTTATACTAAATATTACTAATACTCCCTCCGTCCCACGTGATTGAGGACCATTTTTTCGGGCACGGTAATTAAGAAATATTATTAAGATAATAAAAATGTGTGGTAGGAAATGAAGAGAGAGAATGAGTGGAGTTGGTTGAATAAATTGTGTGGTAGGAAATGAAGAGAGAGAATGAGTGGGTGGGGTAGGGTGAATATAAAATAATAAATTTATTTTCATTTTGGGCAGTTTGCATTCACGTGGGACGAACCAAAAAGGAAATAAGTTTGCATTCACGTGGGACGGAGGGAGTAAATATTTAGTATAATTAGTATTTATTATTAGTTTAATTATCAACTCCTTCAATGTTGAACTCTTCTTTTTAAAAGTGGGAAACAATTCTTTCTACTTTCTCATGCGTGTTGTATACTAGCGAGTGGAATATGCAGGCTCCTTTCTTCACGCCATTACGTCGTAGTGCGGACAAATTTCACCTCATGCCGTCCACGTCGTTAGCAAAAGTCATGACTGGGGGTGTCAATTTTGCCTAATCAGCCCACGCCATGAAATTTTGCCATGACTGTGGATGCTTTTAAACAAAATAAGCATAGCTTAATAGGCACAATTTACATGAATAATTGGTCGATAATTCATCACACGATCTTCATAGTTTATTTTTATTTTATTTTTTATAAAAAAACTGATATTACTACATTACTTGTATATGACTTAAGTGACGCGCTCACTTAATTTGTATGATTCCTAGGCATGAAAGCTATATGAAAGATCACTTTCAAGAATGAAATCGGACGAATATGAATAGAAGGATATGCGTTGTAAGCACTTCAAGTGTCTTTCCAATGTCTTCGACCACACGAAAACCTCAAACCGCATATGTAGGAGATTGTAGCAATGCTGACATGTAAGATCCAACCGATTGTTCCTCCTCTAAAACCAACTTTCTTGAAACGGAGGAGAGAAGGTTTTGTGGATACAATATCCAACGTCTTACCTTCTGATGAGCCCGGACCAGTTGGATCGGGCCCACGCTCTGTCTGGTCCATGGAACCAGTGACGTGGCCGTCCCTAGACCGCCGGAGTCAAGACCGCGGACAGATAGACCCCTGAGGTCATGACCGCGCTCCTCTCCGCATCATCCTACTCCAAGACCGGAGGGATCCTGACCGTTGGATTGGTGCCCGCAGGAGGTATGACCGCTCCATCCGTGCCCGCGTCAAATACCTTTGACCGCGCCCAAGATGTTGACCGCGGCTCATACCGCCTCCCGGTTATCTCACCACTCCTCGGTTAATGGCAAGCCTTGCGAGCAAGTTAGCTTGCTCGACATGCAGTGGCGGCTCGCTCCCATCGCATTCAATGCGGCTCGGTCGAGCGCCACAATGACATTAAATGCGCCGCGCCGAATACACGGCTCCTGTCCACATCAGCGACATCCCTTCTGACAGAGGATCCTCCCTCCCTGACAGACCCAATTAGATGCGGACACGTGTATGCGGTCAAATACCAAAGTGTCCCTTTGGGCTGACCTCTATTCGGCGCGGCGCATTTAATGCCATTGTAGGCGCCTGACTGAGCCGCATTGAATGCGATGGGAGCGAGCACCACTGCATGTCGAGCGTAAGCTAACTTGCTCGCAAGGCTTGCCATTAACCGGAGGCAGGTGAGATAACCGGGAGGCGGTATGAGCCCGCGGTCAACATCTTGGGGCGCGGCCAAAGGTATTTGACGCGGCACGGATGGAGCGGTCATACTTCCCGCGGCACCAATCCAACGGCCGTGATCCCTCCTGCCTTGGAGTAGGATGATGCGAGAGGAGCGCGGCCATGAACCTCGGGGTCTATCTCGTCCGCGGTCTTGACTCCGCGGCCTGTGTGGACGGCCACGTCACTGGTTCCATGGACCAGACCGAGCGTGGGCCCGATCCAACTGGTCCGGGCTCATCAGTGGCCCCTAGCTCCAAGTGAATGATTATTTATGGTCTGAGCGAGGAGCTACTAGCTAAGCTCGGTTCAATCAGACCGCTCCTTTGGCGAGCACCAGTGTTTGCGTTTTTCGTTGCTTATTTCTTTGCCTCTTGTGCTTATAGGCACGTTCAGGAGGCACGAATGGGAGACACGTGACCCCTTGCAGGCTCTGCCTCCCGGTTGGCAAGTGGGCCCCTTGGCATATGAAAAGACAGGGCGTGACACGTACGGAGGGTACGTGTCACTCATCCAAGGGGCGCCATAAATGCTAACTGGGGAATTTTTTGAATTTTCAAACGTTTGGAGGTGGTTCGTGGTTCGAGGAACGGTTTGTGGGCTATTTAATACGGGTCAAACGGGTTAACCCGTATTGGTAGGCCTTATAAATACCAAACCCTTCTTCCTCAAACCCTTTTCCCTTTTACCACCCCCAAACCTTCAACTGCTTTAGAGCGAGAGAAATTTCTACTGCGTCTTTGCGTTTCCTTTCTTCGAATCTAACTTCGAATTCTCCCTCGTAAGTGATTTTTTGTGTTTCTTCTTCGTCTCTTCTCTATTTTTCTTGGGTTTTAATGACTACCCCCGAATTTGGGCCTCGTCGTCCGGTAGAATTAGGGGATGGGAGCACTCCAGATACCTTTGTCGTTTGTAAACGGACAGGGGGATTTATAGGAAGGTAGCTCATGGTTGAATTAGGTTATCTATGGAGTGCTTCCAGTATTTTTGTGAAAAATCCTAATGGGGGCCGTTTGTCCCACCCCGATTGTGGGAGGCCAAAAAGAAGAAACTCTTTGTGCCAACGCATGGCTTCTGAGCTTTCTTTCAATGCGTAAATTCGTTGCAACCTGAGAATTAGCGGCATATAACGTAACTGCGCCCGAGGCACGTTTTTCTTGTGCTTGGCACTACCACGGCGTTGTGGCTTATACCTACTAAGTCCACATATTGAACATGTATCGAGGCCCTCATTTTCTTTATAAAAAAGCATGCACTGATTCTTGCAAGCATCAATTTTAACATACCCAAGACCGATCTGCCCCACCAACTTTTTCGTCTCATAAAAATTGTGAACCATATTATTTTCTTCGGGTAGCATCCGTTGTCCCCATGACATTATACGATCGTAAGTATGCTGGCTCATATTTGTATCAGCCTTGATAGTTAGAAGCTCAGTCACTTGCTCTAACACTGTAGCCTTTGCACCTACATGAATTTTCTCATTTGCAGAGTCCATTAAATCCATAAACTTCTTTGCAACGAGATTTGGTGCCTCTGCTGGATTAGGGTTCCAATCAAACTCGGGCCGCCCGCATTTCGAACTATATCATCCAAACCGACAGACGGCTCCTCTTCATCAATCAAATGTTCAGGTTCCCTTGGCGGACCACTTGATACAGTAGGATGATTGCGAACACTTGTTTCAACCACATAACGCTCCCCGTGCGCTACCCATACCTTGTAACCATCAACAAACCCTGCCTCTAAAACATGTTTCTTTACCCATCCAACACTCATATATTTTCTATTCTTACACTTTTTACAAGGACACCTAATCTTATCACCACGCATGCACCGGGATGCGCTCTAGCAAACTCCACGAAATGTTCTAAACCTTCTAAGAATTGAGGTCCGACACCCCTTCTACCGGGATTACTACGATTATCCATCCAACTACGATCTTCTCCGCATAATTAACTCCTGCATTTCATAATGTATTAACAGCTTAGCTGTAATTAACGCATTACAATTCCCTAAATTTGGATTACAAACTTAAAAGCAACAAGACATGTTTCTTTAGGTTTAGAATTGGGGTTGGCTTCTATCGCACACATCTATCACATTTTTTTAATTATTAATATTTTGAATATTAATATTTAATTCTTTGTTGTAAAATATATCATTCCCTATGATGAAAGGACAATTCATGTCTATTAGGTTTAGAATTGGGTTGGCTTCTATCCCATCCCGAAATACACGTATGAATTGCAAATATCACCTTGTCTACTTGCTTTATAATCGAAAATCAAGAAATTTCGGCAGCATAACCCCATGGTCTCCAAGTGCACGACGTAGACTAGGTCAATCAAACACTATCGATTAGAATCGACAGTGTGTAATCAACCATATATGTCTAGTATACACTCAGAGAATAATAGGATTAATGCAACCGAAATATCTCAACTATCGACTATTCAAGCAATTTTAATAGACAATGATGATATTTACAAATCATATAATCGTGCATTTCAAGACTGTCCACACAGACAATTTAAGAATCGATGACTACATGTTGACCTCAACATGATAAGTTAAAGATTCTTAAACGGGTTTCTAAGCTTTTGTGTTTCAACCGTCACAACGTCACGTCGTAACATTAATTTTTATTCATTACCGTAAAATGCATAATTTTACAATAATGAATTAACACACACATCTATCATAATATTTTGAATAATTTTAAATATTAATATTTAATTCTTTGTTGTAAAGTATATTATTCCCTATGATGAAAGGACAATTCATGTTCATTAAGTTTAGAATTGGATTGGCTTCTATCCCATCCCGAAATACACATATGAATTGCAAATATCACCTTGTCTACTTGCTTTATAATCGAAAATCAAGAAATTTCGGCAGCATAACCCCATGGTCTCCAAGTGCACGACGTAGACTAGGTCAATCAAACACTATCGATTAGAATCGACAGTGTAATCAACCTTATATGTCTAGTATACACTCAGAGAACAATAGGATTAATGCAACCAAAATATCTCAACTATCGACTATTCAAGCAATTTTAATAGACAATGATGATATTTATAAATCATATAATCGTGCATTTCAAGACTGTCCACACGGACAATTTAAGAATCTATGACTACATGTTGACCTCAACATGATAAGTTAAAGATTCTTAAACGGGTTTCTAAGCTTTTGTGTTTCAACCGTCATAACGTCACGTCGTAACATTAATTTTTATTCATTACCGTAAAATGCATAATTTTACAATAATGAATTAACACACACATCTCTCATATTTTTTAAATTATTAATATTGTGAATAATTTGAAATATTAATTTTTTATTGTAAAATTTGAAATTTTACAATGATGAATTAAATTAACATTTATAAACAAGATAAGAGTCGTTCTCATCCACAACTATCAAAACCCAATCTCATCTTAGACCAAGAAAGACAGAGCAAACAAGTTCATTGCCGTTTGAGTCAACGATTTTCTGTTTAATAAGAATTTTTTTCAGTTTCACTGTCCTCCTCTCTAAGGATCTCAAGTGATGTTTGAGATCCTTAGAGAGAAAGAGGACAGTGAAACTGAAAAAAAACTCTTATTAAATAGAAAATCCTTTACTCAAACGGTAATGAACTTGTTTACTCCGTCTTCCTTGATCAAAGAAGACGAATTTTGATAGCTGTGGGTGAAAAAGGCTCTCATCTTATTTATATTTTAAATAGAGTTGTACCTCAATCTTATTTATATTTTTTTGATACTTCCGTCTTCCCTAATCATTAAACAACACAATGTAATATTTTCAAACCAACCCTTGCTACCTCCTTTGAATACTGAGCACAATGAAACATCCTATAACTGTTATCAAGTTCATATCTCATAATCGGGATAAAGCCATAAATGGAAAATCATCATGATGTTGGGTCAAATATTTGTGTTCCACCTTCACCCTTATATAGTTACAATCAAAAATAAAATGTGAAAGGAAGGGTTGGAATTTATAATGAGAGTTGTTATACAGACCAGTAAAATTGTTGAATAAACCCGTATTACTAAACTTACTCATCAACACTATACACACCCACCCTCTTTCTTCGGATTAAAACCACCATTTTACGTAAGTAGATAGGATGAGTAGTTAAAAATCATCAGGGTCCACACCCCGAAGTTTTGCCAAATACTAGTGTCCACCTTTTTATAGTTATAGTTGAAAATAAAAGATGTTAAAAGAAAGGTGGAAACAAATATTTGTCTAAACCTCTGTCACCGTAAATGTTATCGCGAAGTTCTAACATAAATTAAAATAAAAATGTGTTAGAAAAGAGCACAAATTTTCTCTCTGTTCTGATAGTAGTTTTCCTCAAATTATTATACACTACAATTACAAAATGAGCAAATATGTCACCACAATAACCTATATATTTTCACCTTATAACTAAAACTAAAGTATCAAACTGTAACGATTGAGAGAGAGAAAGCGAGAGAGAGAGAGAGAGAGAGATAACGTACCGGCGACGGAAACGGCGATGGAAAGAAACGGCGGCGACGGCGACGGCGTGTTCTTCTTGGCGAATTACTGAAAGAGAGAGAGAGAGAAAGTGAGAGAGAGAAATCGAGTGAGAGAGAGAAAGCGATTGAGAGAGAGAAAGAAGACTTACCGGCGACGACGAGGCTCGGCGGCGACGGCTTGGCGTTGGCGACGTTAGGGTTCGCGAACACTGAAGAGGAACGAAGGAGTTCGTAATAAAAATGAAACGTAATTAAAAATGGGGAGGATACGTGTGTATATATATGAATTTGGTAATACCGACGGACAAGTCCGACGGTAATACCGACGGACTATGACCGCCGGTATTACCGACGGAAATACTGGCGGAATTCATCAATATTACCGACAGACAAAACGAAATTTTAAAAAAATAAATTCCCGGTAAATTAAAATAAATTTCCGTCGGTAAATGAAAATTTTCCGTCGGTATTACCGACGGACTTCGTCCGTCGGTAAAATTCCGTCGGTAATGCCCCTGTTTCTAGTAGTGCATGACTTACGTCAGCGAGCAGCTCCCCATTGCCTATAAATAGAAGACCTTTGTCCTCTTGGACAAGGTAAATTCCAAATATACATGTTAAGCCATATTACTTTAAACCCTAAACATACACACATTCCAAGACATTCAAACGTCTTATATAAATCTCAGTGTTCTTACTCTCACACCCGAGGGCCTGAGTTGGAGTAACATTCAGCTTTGACCTTAACGGTGCTTATTTGTGTTGTGTTTTAGGTACCACTTCCATCACTAAATATATCCTGCCAGATACTCCCTCCGTCCCAGCGAGCTTGAGAAAAAGTAAAATGGCACGGGAATTAAGGAATATTATTATAGTATTAGGAGAGAGAATGAGTGGAAGAAGTGTTGTGAGTGTGAAAAATTAAATAGGAGAGAGAATGAGTGGGATGAATAGTTAGGAGAGAGAATGTTGTGAGTGTAAAAGTAAAGTAGGAGAGAGAATGAGTGGGGTAGAAAGAGTATAAAAATAATAAAAACTTTCTATTTTGGGATTTCTTAAGATTAGCGGGACGCCCAAAATAGAAACTTTTCTTAAGATCGGTGGGACGGAGGGAGTATTCTTGAACCGCTCCTGATCCTGAAAAGCTTAGCGTCATCACCTTCTCCTTTTTCAGAGCGATTCGCATATTTTCATTTTGATTACAATGGTACCTTTCCTATACAAGATTCGGAAATAAAGACGTGATCATCATTGATTTTTTGTTTGATACGGGTGTTTAACTTGATGTATTTCATCTTGTACTTTTGTTACAATCTTTCATTAGTGATTTTTATGCCTTTTTCTTGTTTGCATAAACTTGGACTAAAACGATATAAACATGTAAATGACGGGCCATTGCAACATAAATACAAGATTGAGGTTGCAGGATGTTCTTTAGTTGTCAACAGAGAAGTAAATTGAGGGCAATTTGGAATTGATATATGTAAAATAATGGAGTATTCTTTCATCTTAATCAAAGATTTAAGGGCGACGCGAATGACATTTTGGGTCCCAAAATTTAGGGGGTGTTTCTAAGATGGACATCATTCTATCACTAATTACAATATTTGGTTCAAAGTTCATATTATATTAACGTTTTAGGGTTTTTAACCAATTTCGTTAGAAAAATCCGTTAAATGATCACGTGCAAATCACGTGTCACTTAACGGAGGATTTTTTTAACACAAAATCTTTCGTTGTTGTTTTAATGCAAATTAAATGAAAGTAAATTAACCAAATGATCTCTCAAATGATTTATAACTTTATAAGATTTCAGAAATACCCTTGTACCCCAAACAAAACCTTACCCCTCCTCTCCCCTCTCACACACACTTTGTCTCTCTCTTTCTCTCTCTCTCTTTAACTTTCTCTCTCTACCCCCATCTTCTTCCTCATCTTCCAATCCACCCACCTCCATCAGCTCACCCATCATCACCCCCACCTCCACCCTCCACTCCCCTCTCGCCACCCCAACCCTACCCACCACCGCCGCCTTCCTCATTTAACGGAGGATAGAATTTTAGGGGTGTAATCTGTAGCTTTTAGTTTTAATTTTGCAGCAAACAATTGTGTTGCAAAGTTGGAACATGAAGGTGGCACATTCGACTTGATGGTGTAATCTGTAGCTTTTAGTTTTAATTTTTTTTTCTATGTTATGGTTAAGTTTGTAGGTGTACAATTATTGTTTAATGATGTCTATTTTGTGGTTTGAATATTAAATATTTGTGACAATATGTTTTTTTTATTTTATTTAACTAGTGATAATATTCAATTGAATATTTGTTATCGTAAAAAATTATAGTATATTGTAATTTATAGAACCGATGAAATCGGACTGGAATCGAACAATTAGAACCAGACCAATTGTACCGGTCCTATAATGTAATGGCCTGATCCTGGTCCTAAATTTTTACAGAACCGAAGTATTGGTCAAGTCCTGATTTCCTAAAATTTTGACAAAGCCCGGACCAATCCGGACCGTGAACATTCCTAATCTATCCTCCGTTAAATGAGGAAGGCGGCGGCGGTGGGTAGGGTTGGGGTGGCGAGAGGGGAGTGGAGGGTGAAGGTGGGGGTGATGCTGGGTGAGCTGATGGAGGTGGATGGATTGGCAGATGAGGAAGAAGATGGGGGTAGAGAGAGAAAGTTTGTGTGAGAAAGTTTGTGTGAGAGGGGAGAGGAGAGGTAAGGTTTTGTTTGGGGTAAAAGGATATTTCTGGAATCTTATAAAATTATAAATCATTTGAGGAACCATTTGATTAATTTATTTTCATTTAATTTGCATTAAAACAATAACGAAAGAATTTGTGTTCAAGAACATCCTCCGTTAAATGACATGTGACTTGCACGTGATCATTTAACGGGATTTTTTAACAAAATTAGTTAGAAATCCTAAAATGTTAACAAAATATGAACTTTGGACCCTATATTGTAATTAGTGATAGAATGGGGCCCATCTTAGGAACAACCCCTAAACTTTGGGGCCCAAAATGTCATTCGCCCAAGATTTAACGGATTTTACTACCAATTTTCTCTTTTCAACGCTTAGGAATCCCTTCCCCCCTCCTTCATGTTATAATCCCACCTGAGAACATGTACACCCTCAGTCTTAATTTAAATTATACTTATTTCTTTTTTCGTCCGTGATACGTCAAATTATTTAAAATGGTAAAAAATTCACTATTTCTTTCTGTCATTCTCTCTCCTAATTTACTTATATATTCACAACACTAATCAACTTACTATTTCTCTCATTCATTATCTCTCTTACTTTAATTTTCATAATTACAAGATAGGTTGGTTGAAATAACTTATTTTCAATGTTAGAAATTCCGATCCGCCCCAATTTAACGGCGGGCTTTGGCGACCAGCCCGTATTGACAGCAGTAGTAATACTGACTAGTCAAATTTTAATGGGTACTCTCCCTATCAAAACCCAAAAACAAAATCAGGCCCTTCTCCCTGTCTATCAGAAACCACCCCCAACTCCTTCAAGTTTCAACCGTCGCTATGCCGCCGATTTCCACCACCAATTATCAGTTCCGACTAGCAGTAGCAGTAGAACAAGAAGAACAAAACGACGACCTTTATCCGTCAGAGCTTGGGATTGGGATAAGAGGTCCTCTCCTATCACAAGGCAAACCAACATGTTCCTTCGCCATTGCATCGTCTTCCTCGGTTCCCAGGTTTCTAATCCTATTTTGGCTCATGGGCGGACCAAGGGGCAAGGGCATTGCCCCTCCTTGACTTTGTTTTCTATCTTTTTTTTTTTTTTTTTTTTCAATCCAACTAAGCTTTACTCTATAAATACAACTATACTTCTTTCGTCCTATTGAAAAATAAATTTTGTTTCAGACACGAGAATTAAAAATTAAATATGACATTTATTAAATAATTGTTGGGTCTTAATGTTTTTTTCCACTTCTTGAACACTTCTTAATCTGCAAGTAAATTTGACAATGTAAAAAAGTAAAGTTAAATACTACTTTTGTCCTTTTAAGTATATAATATTTTTCCTTTTCGATACATATTTTTTTAAAAAAAAACAATGAACATAATATTTTTTTGAAACCATAAAATGCTTGGTAAAATTATTGAAAAAAGTTTTTTTTATTACATTTGTAAGAAAATGATAAAATGAGAACGTCTGATAAAATTATTTACTAATATGTTTAATACAGTAGTTGGTTAATCTAAAATCTTAATTTTTCTGCATTCAATAAAACACTCCCTCCGTTCCACTTCAACTTCAAGGTTCTTACTTTTCATTTTGGTCCGTCCCACTTCAAGGTTTTCTTCCATAAATGAAAAGTTTTGAATATATTTATACCCTTATGATTTAATATATTTACAAAAAAACCATTCATTATACCCTTATAAAGTTAACATATTTACAAAAAAATCAATCATTAACTTACTATTCCTCCCACTCATTCTCTCTCCTATTAAATATTTTTAACTTTTACATTCTCTCTCCTCTAATCTTCTACCCATTTTCAATAAAATCAATCATTAATTACTATTCTCTACCCCACATTTAACTTTTACATTATCTCTCCTCTCCTCTATTCTAAACAACACAAACAATTTTTTTCTTAAAAAGCGTGAAACCCACACCAAGAAACCTTGGTGTGGGACGGAGGGAGTACAATTTAATTTGACCAAAAAGATTTTTAATTTATATTGTGGTAAAGTGTCTTTTTAATTTAACTGATGGAATTAATTATACATAAACCCTAGAATGATGCGGAATATTTATTCTAGGACAATCATGCTTCATGTTATCAAAGATTATGGAACGATAGACAAACCTGAATCCATAGCAATATCTTGAGAATCCTTTGATGAAGACTTGATGAACGATTATTGCCTTCCAATTGATCCTTAAGGTTCTTGGAATTCAATTGATAATGGGAATCAAGAGAATAAAACCTAGGTAGGTCAATTGGGGACCATAACCCTATATTTATAATGACCTAGTATGTTAGTCAGCCCATTATAGATTAACAACTAGGCCCCTTAGGTATCTACACATATTAATTATAGATCCCATACTTATAAAAGATGACTTGGGCCTCCTTCAACTTTAGTAGATCACTTTATTAGGCCCAAATACTTTAATATTTAATGTGACATATACAATTAATTATAGTGCACATACGTCTATGTGCCCAAAGACTTTATTTATTATACTAGTATATGTAAAGTCCATAAAATATTCCAACAATCTCCCACTTGGACTTACACATGTACATAGTATAATACCTTAGTTTAATTGCATATCACATTATAAACCTTAACAACAATGCTTTACCAAATTGTGTCATCTTAAACCAATCCGGTCCATTAGTCAAATCAACATAAGGATCAAAGAGGTTTTCGTCACTATTAGCGCAACTAGACCCATCAGTGGTCACATATATTAACTCAACTAAATGACATGGATCAAGTATGGATGTGTAGCATGGAATAACATGTAATGTGATCTTCACATGTCTATTCTCAATTGGTCCAATCTTATTTTGAGATCAACCAAATATTCAGAGTGCAAAATAACTTTATTAACCAAAACTGAAAAACCAAATATACTTATAACAATAAATGTAAGAGCAAAATACAAAACTCCCACTCAATCTAAGCATACTCTAGTGATACAACACCCATACAAGCAGTGTGCTCGTGAAAAGCCTTCGGTGTTACACCCTTAGTAAGCGGATCCGCGACCATGGAGTTAGTCCCAATATGCTCAATACAAATCATGGTCCACTCTGAATCCGTTCCTTAACAAGATACTTAATGTCTATGTGCTTAGACTTAGACGAGCTCTTGTTGTTATTGGAATACATAACCGCCGACTTATTATCACAAAATAACTTTAATGGCCTTTCAACGCCACCTAATATGCGCGGCCCGGTGATAAAATTTCGCAACCAAATTGCGTGATTTGATGCCTCATAACACGCCACAAACTACGCCTCCATCGTAGAAGTAGCAACAAGTGTACGCTTAACACTCTTCCAAGCTTGCTCCTCCACAAAGTAGATAAACGTAGCCGAAGTAGACTTACGACTATCTTGGCATCCAGAAAGTCGGAATCCGAATACCCGATGATCTCAAGTCTATCCGAGCTTTACGTAAGTGAGCATATAATCCTTTGTTCTCTGTAAATAACGCATGACCCTCTTGGCCGCTATCCAATGATCCTTTCCGGGATTGCTAAGGTATCTGCCTAAAACACCAACTATGAATGCTAGGTGCGGGCGAGTGCGAGCACTGAGCATACATCAAGCTCCACTATGGCCCAGGAAGCATAAGGGATGCTATTCATTTCCCTAGATTCAATCTCATTCTTGGGGCACTGAGCAAGATTGAATTTGTCACCTTTAGCCACTGGGGTGTCACCCATTTTATAATCCTGCATGTCAAATCTCTTAAGTACCTTATCGATGTAACTCTTTTGTGACAATCCAAGAATACCTTGAGAACGATCTCTGTGTATTTGAATTCCTAATACAAAATATGCATCTCCCAGATCTTTCATCTCAAATTTCTTTGAGAGAAATCTCTTAGTTTCATGCAGTAAGTCCGTATCATTTGTGGCTAGTAGGATATCATCCACATATAAAACCAGAAAAATATATCTTCTCCCACTGAACTTGTGGTAGACACAATCATCAACTGTATTTGTCGTGAAGCCAAATGACAATACAACTGATGAAATTTGTAATACTATTGACGGGATGCTTGTTTGAGTCCATAGATGGATTTCTTGAGTTTGCATACCATATCATTTGAATCTTTTGAAACCAAGGTTTCTGGTTGCACCATATAAATTGTTTCTTCAATGTCTCCATTAAGAAACGCAGTCTTAACATCCATCTGATGTAACTCTAGGTCATAATGTGCCACTAATGCCATAATGATTCTAAAAGAGTCTTTCGAAGAAACAGGAGAGAAAGTCTCTTTATAATCTATTCCTTCTTTACGAGTAAATCCCTTAGCGACAAGACGTGCCTTATGTCTTTCCGCATTGCCACTGTGAATCCCTTTTAGTTTTAAATATCCATTTGCAACCAATAGGTTTCACTCCTTACAGGCAATGGGACAAGATCCCATACATCATTGTATTTCATTGCGTTAATCTCATCATCCATAGCAACTATCCACTTTTGAGAGTTAGAACTACCAATGGCCTCATAAAAGTTGATTGGATCATCTTCCAATTGACCAATGTCTACCTCTTGTTCATTTAGAAATACCAAGTAATCATCCGAAATGGCACTTCATCTCTCTAGTGGATCTTCTTAAAGGCACTTGTTCTTGAGGCTGTTGAGCTTGTTCCTCATGGACAACTAGAGCGATATTGACAATGTCTTCTTGATCCACATTTTGTTCTTGAACCACATCGGGATTGAGATCAAATCATGGTCAAGGACAATTGTAGGAAGAGGAATGGTAACCAGAACCTCTTCAAAGACAAAATCATCTCTAACTTGTCCCCCACAAGCTCAACATCCTCGAAAAGAATTGAGCATTTTCCGTGTCAAAAAAATTTACTGGATTTGGGATCGTAAAACTTAAAGCCCCTTGACCTTTCAGAGTAACCAACAAAGTAACTACTAACAGTCCTTGAGTCCAACTTCTTTTCGTTAGGCCTGTAAGGCCTAGCCTCAGCCGGACATCCCCAAATGTGTAAATGCCTTAATACAGGTTTCTTGCCTGTCCATAGTTCATAAGGGGTTTTGTTAGCAGCCTTTGTGGGTACCATGTTAAGGAGATAAAGCTATGATCTTTAATGCCTCTCCCAGTGAGTGCGGTAAAGTAGTATGATGATCATACTTCTCACCATTTCTGTAAAGTTCGATTTCGTCTTTCGGCAACACCATTCATGCTAGGTTTGCTGGCATGGTGTGCGAGGGACGATACCGCACTCCTCTAGGTATTTAGCAAAGGCCCAGGACGTTGTTCACCTGATCCGTCATTTCTGCCATAGTATTCACCACCACGGTCAGATTTGACTTTCTTTATTGTTTTGCCATGTTGATTTTCAACCTCGGCCTTAAACTTTTTGAACATATCCAATGCCTGTGACTTTTCATGGATCAAATATAGGTAACCATAACTTGAGAGTAATCGTACTATGAATGTAATGAAATATTCTTGACCATTCCACGAGGGTGTAGGAAATGGTCCACATATATCCGTATGAATTAATTCCAAAACATTCGTAGCTCTCTCGGCTTTTAATTTGCTTTTGTCTGTTTGTTTTCCCTTAATACACTCAACACATATTTCATAATCGATTTGTCAAGTGTTTCAATAATTCCGTCCGACACAAGCCTTTGCATTCTCTCGTTTTGATATATGTCCTAATCGCTTGTGCCATAATGACATGGAATTATTGTTAGTAAATTTGCGTTTAGTACCACGTGTTTCCACATGCGGGTTTTCATGATATGAAGCAACGTATCCAACATATAAAGATTATCATAAGCCAAACCAAAAGTACTAGATCCAATAAACTTAGAATTATATGAGAAACGACATTCACCATTTGCAAATGAACAAGTAAATCCTTCTTTGTCCAAAACTGAAATGGAAACCAAATTCCGTCTAAAAGACGGTACCACATGTGTCTCATACAAATCTAAATAAAATCCAGGACTTTAATAATAATCTAAAAGTTCCGATTGCTTCAACTTCAATAGAATTGCCGTTCCCCACATAGATGAATCTTTCAGCATCACTTGGCTTTCGGCAGTTCAGGCAACCCTGCATAGACACACTGATGTGAGTAGAAGAACCAGAATCTAACCACCAAGTGTGTCTAGGCACTGAAACCAAATTGACCTCAGAACAAACAAAAGCAAGAGATATACCTTTCTTTACACGCCATGCGTGATATTTAGGGCAATCTCTCTTCATATGATCCATTTCCTTACAGAAAAAGCAACCTGGATCCTTATCTTGTCCCTTGGACATTGACGTTGCTAAATCCTTAGCTTGTCCCTTCGATACTTTATGTTGCTTTTTCTTTGGCTCATTGACCGCAGTTTCTTTAGCCTTCCTTTTCTTGTTATAGCCCGAAGAGGAAGCCGCAAAGTGAGCACTCTCAGTCTTTTCAGACTTTAACCTTGATTCCTCTTGCACACACAGTGAAATGAACTCATTAAGAGTCCACTTTTCCTTCTGACAATTGAATGTTACTTCAAATTGCCCAAACTGTGGTGGAAGAGAGATCATAACCATATGAACAAGCATGTCATGCGACAGCTCGAACTTGAGAGCCTTAAGTTTAGATGCCAAATTGGCCATCTCCATAATGTACTCACGCACGTTCCCTTTACCTTTATACCTCATGGCAACAAGATTATGCAAAAGCGTGCTTGTTTCTGCCCTTTCATTCTTAGCAAAACGCTTTTCAAGCTCTGTAAGGAACGTCATTGCAACTTTCTCATCATCTATATCGCCTCTGAATGATTCTGGGATGCTTTTCTTCATGATCATAAGACACATGCGATTTGAGCGTTCCCACTTTTCCATATCCTTTTTAGCTTGAGATGTACTCGTGCTAGTCAGGTCAGCGGGTTTTGGCTCTCTGAGTGCAAGGTCTAGATCCATAACTCCCAGAACAATCAGCACATTTTCTTTCCAGCTCTTAAAATTCATCCCATTCAGCATGGAAATCGAGTTGATGTTAGCAGATACATTAGAAGCTGATGAATTAACTGAATAGAGAACAAAAACAAATGAGCTCACATATAACTTTAAGCAGATAAATGTTTGAAATTAAAATTATCCCATTACAAGAAAATCGACGCAACATTAATTTTAATCTTTGGATAGAAAATTAACTTGCAAGTGATTTTCTTGAAGTAGAAATCAAATATTAACAGTAAAATCCTGTCAAAAATCAAGTCTTTCTTTGGACCGACTCAATATTCACATGGACACTTAATAACTGTTACATATTTATCTCCACAAACGAATTTGAATTTCTGCCAAATAATAGCCTTCCTTTGGGCCGACCATTACCCGCATGAAAAACAAACACGCTAAAAACTTCAAATAATCATGTATTTTAAATTAAAAAATTTCATAGGAGAGGTTACTTTGGTAACATGCTACATAAATTTAATAACATAAAATACAAGATGTGTTCGAATAAACGAACCCAAAGTAATTTCAAACATGGGCATAACTTAAACATTATTATTGAAATTTAAAAATTATTAAGTCCATAATAATAATTTCAATAAATAATATTTACTTAATCCAAATAACACTAATAATTAAACAAATCAAACAATAGCTTTCCAAGAAAATCAATCAATGGCAGCCAACATTGGATCTTTAAAGCATACCATTGTAATGAACCGAATCGGGTCGGTTTCTTCCGTTCGATTTCTGATAAATTTGGGCTCACCAAATTCGGCCTACTCACCAAAACCCTAGAAGCCTCCCTCATCTCTCGTCGTCAACATCGGATAGAGAAACGGAAAATTCTCAACAATGGCGCCCAGAAGACCCAGGAAGACGATACGGATGGACGCTGCCTTTGACGCCATGAAAAAAAAATATGGCTTCCCCAAGGAGAGTTGTCAACATTGGATTAATATTCAAAATTGAGAATGCTTTTAATTAATTGGGTATGGCTTTATTGAAGATAACTCCTACGAAGTTCTTAGGGAAGCCATTCTTCTTAATCAAATCAGGCCACATCTCGGAGGTGCTTCGGGGATAGTGAATTGAGCCGGAAAGGAGGACTCGACGTTGTCCATCAATGGTGATGGCTCTACCATCGAGAGAAACAACTAGTATGTGCAGATTTGATTTTTTTTTTTAAGCAAATAAAAAACTTAAGAACCCAATAAACATCATCGTCAATGATAGTTTGGCCTCAAAAAAAAAAAAAAATGACACGCACAAAAAACGGAGTATTCTCTTGCCGGAAAAAGTCAAAAACCGTCGATGATCCCGATTAAATCATAAACACCATAATCAATTCGATCCAAATAATCCCAACAACAAAGCAAGATTATGGCTCTGATACCACTTGATGGAATTAATTATACATAAACCCTAGAATGATGCGGAATATTTATTCTAGGACAATCATGCTTCATGTTATCAAAGATTATGGAACGATAGACAAACCTGAATCCATAGCAATATCTTGAGAATCCTTTGATGAAGACTTGATGAACGATTATTGCCTTCCAATTGATCCTTAAGGTTCTTGGAATTCAATTGATAATGGGAATCAAGAGAATAAAACCTAGGTAGGTCAATTGGGGACCATAACCCTATATTTATAATGACCTAGTATGTTAGTCAGCCCATTATAGATTAACAACTAGGCCCCTTAGGTATCTACACATATTAATTATAGATCACATACTTATAAAAGATGACTTGGGCCCCCTTCAACTTTAGTAGATCACTTTATTAGGCCCAAATACTTTAATATTTAATGTGACATATACAATTAATTATAGTGCACATACGTCTATGTGCCCAAAGACTTTATTTATTATACTAGTATATGTAAAGTCCATAAAATATTCCAACATTAACCCCTTCAACTTATGAATGAAGATGATTTGAAGATCAAATGTCTAAATATTTTTAGTGTATGGTTCATGTAAGCAATATTGGTGACATCGTTGTGTCATATAAGCTAGCTGATTTAATGAAGTTTTAGATGGCAGAGTAACGGAAGGACTACATGATCTACGGAAAGTATATGATAAGGGGCAAATGATAAAATAATGTGTTAGTGATGAAAAAGAAAAAGGTTGCATAGTTTGAGGACCAAGTAGTATTTAACTCTAAAAAAGTGCACCAAAGTCTATAAGTTTAGGATATTTTGTGAAATTAACAAATTAAATATACTGTCCCAAAATGGTATTATTCACACTTTTTTCGTTACTATATATAAATGAACTTTTATCAATAATTTTAGATTGATATAATTATCCTAATAAAAATTTGAAACTTGTTATTAATATTATCATTGATGGTGTATCAATAACAAGTTTTGTATTTTCATTTATATTAATAAATCAACTTAAAATTATTATTTAAAATTTCTTCATAGTAGAAACAGTAAAAAAATGAAAAGATTGTTTTGGAAAAAGGGAGTACATATTTTGCACCGTAGTACTTTTGTTTCATTTTAATAAAAAAAAATCAGTTCCCTAGCGCTAACTTGATTCTCCGATTGTTGCCCCTATCTCAACATTTATGAGTTAACCCCTCTCTTCGACTCTTCCCAGTCAATCACTGTTCATGCCTCTTCCTTTCTGTGCTGAAAATTAAGAAGTATTTTGTTCCAGGTACTTCATGGTTATATAGTTAGGAAACATTCGGTTTTGTAATCATATACCATTGTAAATAGAAGATATCGCCTAAGCGCCACACTCAATTTATATTTATTTATATAACTTGAGCAAAAACTATTTCTTGTGTTTATTTTCGCTGCAAAACTGTTTTTTTACAAACTTTTTTTAAACTTTGTTATATGTGTTATCGTAAGTGTTATCAATTGTGTTATCAACGTTCTTGATAACATTTGCAATCAGGCTATTGACAATTTCTAAAATGATATGTAAGTATTCTTAAGTATTCTTGTTATCACCCATTTTTAAACTTTCACTTTTTTTTCAAGTATAATAATAGAATAGTAGTACATTAAAGGAAAAAAATATTCGATCGTATTTGTTTTCTACTGTTCTATTCCTCTTTTTACCATAAACTAAACAAAGTTTTATTGAAATAAATGAAAATTCCGTGTAAGTTTGGATAAGCAGAAGAGAGAGGATGAGGGGGACCATCACAATCATTGGCTATGTGAGATTGATGTCTTCTAACAACCCAAAATCCCAAATTTTAATTCAACGACTTATGAGGTGCATGGGTCATTGTTTTTAACTTTATTTCATGTTGTTGTTTTCTTCATCAACCCAACACATTTTCTTCTTTAAACAGAAGAGAGAGGATTCATATGAGGGGGACCATGACAATGATAGAGTGAGACAATTACAATTTGAAACGCCGTGTCGTTGAGTTAGAAGAGTGGAAAAAAATAATTGTTCTTTAGTGTAATGTGGGTAACTTCGATGACATAAATAACTAAAACGTATTAACACAATGGTTTATTTCGATTTTCTCTTTTTGTTTAATTTATAAGTTTATTATTTGGTTTATGTGTTATAACATTTATTGCAAAATATATATAATTCATAAATATACATAAACATATATAGACGTAAATATATAAATCTTAAATATAATGTTATACTCCCTCCGTCCTGGCCGAAGAAAATATTATAACTTCAAACTCCTGAGTCAAATGACCTTCTTGCGGCTCCGTCCCTGTCATGAGAGTATGGTCTCGGTCGGTGATACACAGTATCAATTTTTAGATTATCAATATTATTTTTGGTGGCCACAGGTTGTGGCCCACAGGGAGCTTTACATTCCTTGCCTCAGGCCGGTTCTTATATATATTCACCAAACTAACGCTTCCCGGTCATTGTTTCTCCAATGGCGTTCTGTTGCCCACTCCCGCCACCGGTGATCCCATTGCCTCCACCGCCGCTGCCATTTCTGCCGCCACCATTTTTTTTCTTAAAAAGCGTGAAACCCACACCAAGAAACCTTGGTGTGGGACGGAGGGAGTACAATTTAATTTGACCAAAAAGATTTTTAATTTATATTGTGGTAAAGTGTCTTTTTAATTTAACCCCTTCAACTTATGAATGAAGATGATTTGAAGATCAAATGTCTAAATATTTATAGTGTATGGTTCATGTAAGCAATATTGGTGACATCGTTGTGTCATATAAGCTAGCTGATTTAATGAAGTTTTAGATGGCAGAGTAACGGAAGGAATACATGATCTACGGAACGTATATGATAAGGGGCAAATGATAAAATAATGTGTTAGTGATGAAAAAGAAAAAGGTTGCATAGTTTGAGGACCAAGTAGTATTTAACTCTAAAAAAGTGCACCAAAGTCTATAAGTTTAGGATATTTTGTGAAATTAACAAATTAAATATACTGTCCCAAAATGGTATTATTCACACTTTTTTCGTTACTATATATAAATGAACTTTTATCAATAATTTTAGATTGATATAATTATCCTAATAAAAATTTGAAACTTGTTATTAATATTATCATTGATGTTGTATCAATAACAAGTTTTGTATTTTCATTTATATTAATAAATCAACTTAAAATTATTATTTAAAATTCCTTCATAGTAGAAACAGTAAAAAAATGAAAAGATTGTTTTGGAAAAAGGGAGTACATATTTTGCACCGTAGTACTTTTGTTTCATTTTAATAAAAAAAAATATCAGTTCCCTAGCGCTAACTTGATTCTCCGATTGTTGCCCCTATCTCAACATTTATGAGTTAACCCCTCTCTTCGACTCTTCCCAGTCAATCACTGTTCATCCCTCTTCCTTTCTGTGCTGAAAATTAAGAAGTATTTTGTTCCAGGTACTTCATAGTTATATAGTTAGGAAACATTCGGTTTTGTAATCATATACCATTGTAAATAAAAGATATCGCCTAAGCGGCGCACTCAATTTATATTTATTTATATAACTTGAGCAAAAACTATTTCTTGTGTTTATTTTCGCTGCAAAACTGTTTTTTTACAAACTGTTTTTAAACTTTGTTATATGTGTTATCGTAAGTGTTATCAATTGTGTTATCAACGTTTTTGATAACATTTGCAATCAGGCTATTGACAATTTCTAAAATGATATGTAAGTATTCTTATTATCACCCATTTTTAAACTTTCACTTTTTTTCAGGTATAATAATAGAATAGTAGTACATTAAAGGAAAAAATATTCGATCGTATTTGTTTTCTACTGTTCTACTCCTCTTTTTACCTTAAACTAAACAAAGTTTTATTGAAATAAATGAAAATTCCGTGTAAGTTTGGATAAGCAGAAGAGAGAGGATGAGGGGGACCATCACAATCATTGGCTATGTGAGATTGATGTCTTCTAACAACCCAAAATCCCAAATTTTAATTCAAAGACTTATGAGGTGCATGGGTCAATGTTTTTAACTTTATTTCATGTTGTTGATTTCTTCATCAACCCAACACATTTTCTTCTTTAAACAGAAGAGAGAGGATTCATATGAGGGGGACCATGACAATGATTGAGTGGGACAATTACAATTTGAAACGCCGTGTCGTTGAGTTAGAAGAGTGGAGAAAAATAATTGGTCTTTAATGTAATGTGGGTAACTTCGATGACATATAAATAACTAAAACATATTAACACAATGGTTTATTTCGATTTTCTCATTTTGTTTCATTTATAAGTTTATTATTTGGTTTATGTGTTATAACATTTATTGCAAAATATATATAATTCATAAATATACATAAACATATATAGATGTAAATATATAAATCTTAAATATAATGTTATACTCCCTCCGTCCGGACCGAAGTGTCCCACCAAATTTCTCTTGTTACTAACTACGTGGGCCAAAATATTATAACTTCAAACTCCTGAGTCAAATGACTTTCTTGCGGCTCCGTCCCTGTCATGAGAGTATGGTCTCGGTCGGTGATACACAATATCAATTTTTTGATTATCAATATTATTTTTGGTGGCCACAGGCTGTGGCCCACAGGGAGCTTTACATTCCTTGCCTCAGGCCGGTTCTTATATATATTCACCAAACTAACGCTTCCCGGTCATTGTTCCTCAATGGCGTTCTGTTGCCCACTCCCGCCACCGGTGATCCCATTGCCTCCACCGCCGCCGCCATTTCTGCTGCCACCGCCACCATCTGCTGCTTTCCATGTCTCGTTAATCAAAGTGGTTGTTGTTGTCGGGTTTGGGTTGTTGGGGCTAATTCTTATCTTCCTACACCAAATCAAGAGGGGTATTAGCAAACTGAACAAGGAGAAGAAGATGAACGATGAAGAAGACCCTGTCCAGATCCCACTCCCTCAGGTGCCAACACACCCAATCATTTGGCGTCCTCAACCGCAGCTGCCGCCACCAACGGCGCCGCCTCCATGGTTGCCGGAATTGCTGAATGCGGTTTCAAATGCATTGCTACGCAGTTAGGAAAAAAAATTTCTCTTTAATTGTGAGTAATTTTATAGTATTTGGGGATTCAATGTCTCTCTCTCCCCTATTTTACCTCCTATTTCAGTGGATTATTTTTACTTCATTCTGGATAATTAGTTTGCAAAGGAATTACCGAATATTTTATCAATTTAGTTGTTAGTTTCTCTTCTCTGTTAGCCTTGATTACTCGTGTTGGTTTTAATCTTGGTCCTGGTCCCACTAAAGTGATATGATATTGCTCGATTCTTATCCGAGTTTCTTTTATTTGTGTAATTTGCATAATTCATCTACCTCATCGACCCAAGATAGGTTGGTTGAAATAACTTATTTTCAATGTTAGAAATTCTGGTCCGCCCCAATTTAACGGCGGGCTTTAGCGACCAGCCCGTATTGACAGCAGTAGTAGTACTAACTAGTCAAATTTTAATGGGTACTCTCCCTATCAAAACCCAAAAACAAAATCAGGCCCTTCTCTCTGTCTATCAGAAACCACCCCCAACTCCTTCAAGTTTCAACCGTCGCTATGCCGCCGATTTCCACCACCAATTATCAGTTCCGACTAGCAGTAGCAGTAGAACAAGAAGAACAAGATGACGACCTTTATCCGTCAGAGCTTGGGATTGGGATAAGAGGTCCTCTCCTATCACAAGGCAAACCAACATGTTCCTTCGCCATCGCATCGTCTTCCTCGGTTCCCAAGTTTCTAATCCTATTTTGGCTCATGGGCGGACCAAGGGGCAAGGGCATTGCCCCTGCTTGACTTTGTTTTCTTTCTTTTTTTCAATCCAACTAAGCTTTACTCTATAAATACAACTATACTTCTTTCATCTTAGTGAAAAATAAATTTTGTTTCAGACACGAGAATTAAAACTTTTGTTTTGATTTGTTTTGTTTTGTTTTGGGTAGGAGGATTAAATGTAAGTAAATAATTGTTGTAGTATGTAATTGGGATTGGGATATGAAAACCCAACATATTAATGACTTAGCAGTGATAGGTAATACAATATTAATATCATGTTTGTGTCAACAAAGCATTGATAATATAATATTGACAATACACCGTTAAAATATTGACAAAAGAAAAATACCTCATTAAATATGTGTTTTTTTTTTACATAATGCCGCTAGTGATTTGCCAAATCACTTGCTAGTGTTGAATTAATGATCTCCTATATGCTTAGCTAAAATATAGCAAGAACAACTAAAAGCAATATGTCAGTCACATTTGGGTAGAGTTTTTTCCGATATAAAGTGGCTCAAGGTAGTTTTAAGGCCATAATGACAAACTGCCCTTTTGATCGCTCTATACTCGTGGTAAAAAACACTCGAAGGACATTCTGGACCTTCGAGCTTTCGAACACGTCTCAGCCAAATTGCATGCTCCATGCCTTCAATGCGATGACCATTGTCAATGTACAAATCCAGCCACATACTAGCTATAACTTCACATATAGCTTCCTGGGTTTGAATTTCCATCCACTTGCCGCAACCTAAATATTACATGCATTTGAAAACAAAATTGTCAGTTAAAACTTGAACAGATTTGAGCCATGTGCATTAAGACTAGACATCAAATCCCTTCCATCAACAAACGCTATCGATTTTGAAAAATGTAGTATATACTCCCTCCGTCCCACAGAAATGTGCAAATTTTTGCTTGGCACGAGAATTAAGGTAAAAGATGAAAAAGGTGATGTGTTGTGAGTGTAGATGATTGGGTAGGAGAGAGAAAGTGGAGTAAGTGGGTAATGGTTGTGAGTAGAGACAAGTGGGTCCCATTTCCATTTTAGGATTGTGGGACGCCCAAAAGATGTCTTTTTGCAGATTATCGTGGAACGGATGAAGTAATTATTTTGGGCCATACAAGGATTTTTTTCTTCAAAATATTGCTTTTTAAAAATTTAATACCAAATTAACATTGATGAAAAAGTATGTACCAAACTAGCACTTTTAAGTTGGATTCCAGAATTACCAATTCCGGAATAATGTAATTCGGAATTCCTTTTTTTTTAACAAAATAGAATTAAGAAAATAATATTTTTGGGAAATTCAATTCCGGAATTGGTGATTCCGGAATTCAAATGAGTTGACTTTTGGTGAATTTATGTTTGGTTTGACTAGCCGTGACTGATAAGACATGGCTTGGCTGAATGGGCTAGGCCTTTGTTTTGTTTGGCCGAGACATGGCTGGTGAATGGGCTAGGCCTTTGTTTTATTTGGCCGTCTGGTTTGGTTTTGGTTGTTTTGGAATCGTCCCGCATCATAAATCATAAATACGTATATTTCTTTCATTTAAAAAATGAATATTTCTTTCATTTCAAATTTCAAAATTGAATATTACTTTCGACTTAAAATGAATAACCAAAAAATAATACTATATTTTTTGTCCAAAAAAATGAACATTACTTCCTTCATCCCAATGAATATTTAAAAAAATAGTACTGATTCAATCACCTCAAAAATTAAAAGCTTCATTCGCCTCAAAAATTAATGTTTGTAACGTTAGTGCCTTCGTTTCAAAATATGACATTAATTTTTTAAACAAATGAAGTAATATTTTATAAAATATTCTTTGGGACGAAGATAGTAATTTATTTGTTTAGACGAAGTATTCTTTTTTAAAAATTAATGTTTATAATGTTAGTGTCTTCGAATCAGAAATTGAATATTAATTTTTGAGACAAGTAAAGTAGTATATTTTTTTTTAAATGTTCATTGAGACAAAGGAAGCAATTTTTTAATAATGTTTATAGAAGTACATTTTTTAAAGTATTTATTTGAAATGGAAAAATAATATTTTCATTTAGTTTTCTTTATTAATACATAATTTTTGTATTATTATTTTGTAATTTAAAGTGAGACGGAGAAAAACGAACCTTTGGACCTTTGGTAGGCCTGCTTTGCTGATATTATTGGTAATTTGAACTCGCTACTTGAAGTAGCGAGTTCAAATTTTAGTTTTTTTTAATAGCATAAATATTAAAATAAAATTGAGCAAATATAAACTCGCTACACCGTGTAGCGAGTTTAATCGGACAAAATTATAAACTTGCTACACCGTGTAACGAGTTTCAAAAAATAGGTTATTTTTGGTCAATAGTTTGGAATGGTTGTTATTTTGGGATATATTTTTTTAAAAGAAAATATTTTTAGAAAAAAATTGTTTCAAGTGTACCGTAATTCCAGATTTAAAAAAATATTAATCTTCATCTCTGATTAAATACTCAAATTTCATTTTAAGTAACACTCTAAATAATTTGTGTTTTTATATATTTTATATAAGAATCGAAAACATCACATTTACAAGGATAGGTTTCAAGCGTTTCAAATAATTTCATATTTATCGTACCAAATAAAAAATATAATTTCATAATTTTTTTTTCTTTAAAAAAAATTACTCTTTTCAACCTAATTGAATGTCGAAAGTAATATTCATTTTTGAAATGAAAGAAGTCTTCATTTTTTAAATGAAAGAAATAAACGTATTTATGATATGATGTGGAACAATTCCAAAAATACCAAATCAGCCGGCCCAACAAAACAAAGGCCTAGCCCATTCACCAGCCATGTCTCGGCCCGAACAAAACAAAGGCCTAGCCCATTCACCAGCCATGTCTCGGCCCGAACAAAACAAAGGCCTAGCCCATTCAGCCAAAGCCAAGTTTCAGACACGGCTAGTCAAACCAAACATAAATTCACCAAAAGTCAACTCATTTGAATTCAGGAATTACCAATTCCGGAATTGAATTTCCCAAAAATATTGTTTTCTTAATTCTGTTTTGTAAAAAACAAAAAAAGAAAGAATTTCGAAATTACCAATTCCGGATTACATTATTCCGGAATTGGTAATTCCGAAATCCAACTTAAAAGTGCTAGTTTGGTACATATTTTTTCATCAATGTTAATTTGGTATTTAAATTTAAAAAAAAAAAAATAATATTTTGGAAAAAAATAATTGCTATACACTCCACCTTTCAATTCCCAAAGATAGTAAGAATTAATGAAGATATTAATAAACTTGTATATAATCAGAATAGATGAATGCACCTCGTTGCCAAAGATAGACGTGCATTAACTCATGGGCCAAAATCGATCCTGCCATTATCCTGGTTAAACAAGGTGTCAAGTAAATGAGTTGGTCCGGTGAAAAACGCGTTTCTCCATCTTTGTATGGAGAAACGGGTTTTTTAATATATTCAAAAACCGGGAACCGTTTGAATTAAACCGGTTCTATTGTCCAAAAACCTACACACACAGACACACTACAACGAAAAACGCGTTTCTCCATCTCTCGCTTACGGACGGTTCAATGAAATTGAATATCAAGAAACAATACGTAAATCGATATTGATTAAATCGAGGTAATATGAACCAAATCAACAACTACTGTTTTTAATTTTAATCAACGTTTATTTTACTAAGGTCGATTGTTATTGTACATTTCCAGAGATTGATCTACGAAATTTTGGGGATCTATCCATCAATAGCATAAATGGAAGCTCAATTACATGACAGTATATTCGAAATATCACAAATCGATATTCTCCGAGGCTACACAAATCGATATTCTACAAGGCTACGGGTTTGATCTCAATATAACTTATTTTTTAATTTTAAATTGACAATGTACTAGGCAATCGGATATGGCCATGTGATATCCAGAAGTACCTAAAATGTATATCCGTAAATGTGTTATGTACATATCCGTAAATTTATATAAATGATATCCAGATTACCAAAAATGTATATCCGAGAAATGTGTTAGGTACATATCCAGTAAACCTTCAAAATGAATATCCGAAACATTCATAATGAAAGTTTTAGTTTGTTTCAATTGTGTGTTTATGGATATTCAATTTGGAGAGTTCTGATATTCGGCTTGTCAATGGTGTTTTTGGATATTCAATTTGGTAGTTACGGATATTCAATTTGGTAGTTACGGATATTCATTTTGAAGGTTTACGGATACTCATTTTGAAGGTTTTTGATAGTCAATGGGTGTTTTTGGATATTCAATTTGGTAGTTCGGATATTCAAATTGTATTTATATTTATATAGGTTGAGTACTTGAATCCGATCAAAAAAGTTGCTCAATGAATTCAATGCACTTACATTTATTACTCTTTGAATTCAATGAATTCAATGCACTTACCAACCGAACACATTTATTACTCTTTGAATTGTTTCCAAGGTATATGCACTATAAATAGGAAGGGGCTAGACACTTTGGCACTATACAACACATGAACCGGAAATTTCAAAATTACATCTCTTCTTTCATTAAAATCGGTTCGGTTCTCTCATAATTTCAAGCAATATGTCCTCAAATGATGAGTATGACTACGATGAGAAAGAGTTTAGGAGTGCCTTTCGTGAAATGACAAAGAAACTCCACTTTGGTCATCTTCGTATCCCTCGGGTATTTGGACATCTCCGGTTAAGTTGTATGTATGCCCTCTACTGAGCCTTGTGCGGGCGTATGATACGTGAAAGGAACCAAAGCTGCAATGCTTGACATGCCTTTGATTCTTGTGCACCCACTTCCTCTTTCTCCAATGTTGCCAAAGTGAGCACAAGGCTTTGGCAAAATACCTTAAGGAGTATTTGGAGTTGTTTGGACTGTGGAAATTCCTTCTTGCAAGAAGGACAAGGTCAAGAAGAAGCCCTTTGATAAAGGTGATGGAGGATGTGATGGAGTTTACGGTGTCGAAGCCTTATGGGGGTTATGGGAAGGGAAAAAATGTAATTTAAATTTTTTTCAATTTAGTAAATTATTTATATAAATGATATCCGAAGTATACGAATTTATATCCTGAAATGTGTTAGATACATATCCGAGAAATTGCTTATGGCTTTGGTCAATTCTATGTCCGTGAGAAACATACAAAATGATATCCGAAAGCGTTCAAAATGAATATCCGAAATTACCAAATTGAATATCCGAGAACTACCAAATTGAATATCCAAAAACACACTATTGACCATGTCCGAAACAATAAAATGTATATCCGTAATGTACCTAATTCAATATCCGTAAACTTTAAATTGACAATGTACTAGGCAAAGGGACATGGCCATGTCCTTGGCCAAGGCCAATGCTATATCCGAAACTACGAAATGAATATCCGTAAACATTCAAAATGATTAAGACATAAACATCTAAGATTATCAATATAATGTATATCCAAAACTTCCAAATTGAATATCATAAACACACTATTGACCATGTCCGAAACAATAAAATGTATATCCGAGAATGTACCTAATTCAATATCCGTAAACTTTAAATTGACAATGTACTAGGCAAAGGGATATGGCCATGTCTTTGGCCAAGGCCAATGCTATATCCGAGAAACATTCAAAATGAGTATCCGAAACTTTCAAATTGAATATCCGAACTACCACATTGGATATCCGAAACACACAATTGACCATATCCGAAACAATAAAATTTATATCCGTAAAGTACCAAGTTGAATATCCGAAACTTTAAAGCGGCAATGTACTAGGCGAGGAATATCCGAAACCTTCAAAATGAATATCCGTAAACTAACTAACTACTTGCCTTTTCTTGCGTAATCATATTCTCCGATTGATTTAGAATCTCAAATTCAACAACCTACGGATCCTGAACCTGGGCTACAAATAGGTTTTCTCTCTTAACTTTATTGACATATTGATTTAGAATTACCGATTTCATATGACATTATTCTTTTTAATATATTTTGTGTGTGCGATCAGCTATGTGAGGACCCTAATATTGATATAAGCAAAAATTTCTTTGGGAACAAAAGCAAAGACATGGGAGGAATTGTACAAAGCCGTATAAACTTCATGCAAATGCACTAGGATTTAGTATTAAGTTGTCAACAAATCATGTTTCAAAAAAGACTTCAAGGATATTAGACAAGCTATTCCGTTGCTCGTGTGAAGGAGTTACCGAATCAACCCAAGAGGTTAACATCGGTGTTCCATCACCGGTTGATGTTAATGAAGTTCAAATTCCTTCACCGGTTGAACAACTCGATGTTACCAAAAAACAACAAAAGAGAAGGAGAAATTACATAAAGAGGACTCAATGTAAGGCTCTTTTGAGGGCGAAATTGATAAAAGAGGAAGATATGTATATTGTTGACCGCCATGTTACAGAGCACAATCATCCAATGACAAGGACGATTGGAACCATTTGAAGCGTAGTGAAAGGTGTATCTCGAGAAGATCGGGGTGATATAATTGAAATAATGGAAGAAGGCTGGTATAAGACCAAGTGATGGATATAGTCTTTTGGTAAAAGCGTAGGTGGAGAGGAACATGTTGGTCACACAAAGAAAGATCATGTCAATTTTGTTCGAAACTTAGAATGGAAAAAATTGAAAATGGTGATGCTCGAGAATGTTGTTGATAGGCTTTTTGAAATTTCACTTTGGAAGATCGAGGGTTCTATTTTAAAATCAAATTTGATGATGAAGGAAGCCTTGGGGCTATATTTTGGAGAGATAGCATGATGAAGGAAGATTACAAGCTCTATGGAGATCTGGTTATATTTGACACAACTTATACTACAAATAGATACAATCTTATTTGTGCCCCAATAGTTGGCATTAATAATCATTGGAACACTGTCATGTTTGGTTGTGCTTTCATAGCAAATGAAAAAAAGAAACATTTGTATGGTTGCTTAAGCGAGTTTAGAAAATCAATGGGAGGCAAAGAACCAAAAACAATATTTACGTACCAAGACCAAGCAATGTCAAATGCAATTGAAGAGGTATGATTATAAAATTCCATAACCAGTTCTTTTATAATATTTCTTATCTAGTATTTTATTTGTGCTATATAGTTCTTCTCGGTTATTGAATTTGTAGTTTCGGATATTCTTTTGGTAGTTTCGGATATTCAATTGTTAGTTTTCGTACATGACAAAAAATTGGTCAATGAAAATTTATTGTATGTTAATATCCAGAAGCATATAATGTTAATATCCGTAAACTTTATTATAATACGTATTTGAAGGGCGGACGAGGCATAGGCTATGTTTATGGCACATCCAACAAAATGCCTATCCCACTTTGGACAATTGAAGACAAATGAAGATTTTAAAAAGAATTTGATCATTGTTTAATGGGATGTACCAGTGAGGATGAATTTGAAAGATGTTGGGAGTCAATGCTCGTGAAATACAATCTCGTTGAAAATTCCTGGTTCAAGCGTCTATATGGACTACGGGAGAAATGGTGCACGACTTTAAGCACAAATTTCTTCTCAGCTGGAATATTGTCATCCCAAAGAAGCGAGAGCACAAATCATGCCCTTTGTTTCAAAGCAAACAGAAACACATCCCTCACTCAGTTCTTTGACATATTCAATGAGACAGTTAAACGTTGGAGGAATGCGAACAGGAGAAGGAATTTCAAGCATCAATCTCGGTCCCTCAACCGGACATGTATGGTGGTATCATAAAACAAGCGGCTCGTATACACACCACGAGATATTCAAGTTCTTTGAGATTGAGGTAAAACGAGCTTTTCTGCGTATATAAATTTGGAGATGAAAGTGATGAAGATTGCAGATTCATACATGTTGCTTTCATGAGAAGTACCCAGATAAATATGAGAGTGTACTCTTTGTTAGGAGTGATGAAAGTGTAACAGGTTGTATGCAAATGCAATCAATTTACTACAGTCGGTTGGTTGTGCTTTCATTGCATAAAGGCGCCGAATTTGTCAAATGTCACAAGGATACCGAGATATCTACATTGAAAAAAGGTGGACAAAGATGGCAAAAAAGATGTATGGGATAAAGTCTATCAAGGAAAGATAATACATCAACAGAGAAAAGTGAATTCATTCCCTGGAAACAAAAGATGGCAATGAAATACCACAATCCGATGATGGCTTGTCAAGAAAACCGAGCCGCAAAAAAGATCTTGGAAGATGGGTTCAATAGAGACTCACTTCTTATACAACAATTGTTGTCGAAAATCAACAGAATGTAGATCTACGACAAGTGTTAATGATATCATTGGTTCGGTAAAGTATAACAAGTGCTCCAATTTGTGATGGATCCAATTCGTGCAAATACAAAGGGCGTAAAACGAAAACTAAAGACAAAGTTTGATAGAAGAAAGCCAATCACCGATGAGTTTGGTTCAAAAACACCAAATGAACATTTGATTTAATAGTTTTATAGAATTGATAGTTTACGGTTATAGAGTTGATAGTTTCTGGTTATACTCATTGATAGTTTACGGATATACTTATTGATATTTTTACTGATATATAATTGATAATTTCTGGTTATACATTTTGATAGTTTACGGATATAGAATTGATAGTTTCGGATATACTTTAATGGTCAAAAAAGCATTCAAAATTACTATTGAATTCAAAGAGTAATAAATGTGTCCATTGGTAAGTGCATTGATATCCAGAAGTCCAAGGCCAAGGCCATGGTCAAGGCCAAGGCCATGGTCAAGGCCAAAGGCTAAGTTCAAGGCCAATTAAAGATTCTGGTTATTCATATTGAAGTTTCTGGTTATATATTTTTTTAGTTTCTGGATATTCAAATTAATAGTTTCTGGTTATACATTTTGTCATTGGCCTTGGCCATGGCCAAGTCCAAGGCCATTGCCAATTATATATCCAGAAGTATGTGAATGTATATCCAGAAATTTGGTAGGTGCATATCCAGAAATTTTGTCATTGGCCTTGGCCATGGCCAAGCCTTGGACTTGGCCTTGGCCTTAGCCTAGGCCTTGGCCTTGGCCTTGGCCAAGCCTTGAACTTGGCCTTGGCCTTGGCCAAGCCTTGAACTTGGCCTTGGCCTTAGCCTAGGCCAAGTCCTTGAACTTGTCATGGATTTGGCCTTGGCCTTGGCCTAGGCCTTGGTCATGGCATAGGCCTTGTGTGAGGACCCCGACCCGGAACCTACACGTGTCCCAAGCTGGAGCGTCCTCAAACTAACTCAAATATCAAAAACTTTTAAAATCTTTATTTAAAACTTTCAAAATAATTATAAGTATTATAACCATTTCCAAAATAAATCTACACCTTTTCACAACAGAGAAATAGTTGACTAACTTAGAAAGTACGAAACTGTTAGTTACAAAAGACATACATTATAAAAATGAATGAAGATTAAATAATACAATTCCCATAAATGATTTATACTAAAGTACACTTTCTATACCAATCAAATCAACCCGACAATCCCCAAAATATAACCTCCAAACTCCTTACCGCCCTTACTTGGCCTGGTCCACTTTGTCTCGGAATCTAAAACAGTAAAGGGAGAGGGGTGAGAATAAATCTCGGCAAGCTATTATGAATGCAGCAATATGCCATATAAGATGCAACACATAACAAGTTGCACATAACACGTTGGAAAAGCCGTAAACACATTACATTACCTTGGTTTACCTTTTCCCGTCTGAACGATGAGTCGTACAACATTGGGTATAATAATACTCCAATCTTACAGGTGAGCCGTTTAAGCAATACTCACGTCTTATAAGACCCGTTTTTCGGGGAACCAAATAAGACAAAGAGCAACTCGTAAGGCTTTTGGCTCACTACAGATGCTATACCCCAAACCGTGGCCACAGAAGGGGACGGTCACAGTATAACATAATCCGATCACATTAGGTCACACTTCCATAATTGATCGTATTATGTTATACCCCAAATGTCGGTGACTCACACATAATCAAGCACATAATAGATACTTGAATAAATCCACAAAGGGGATAAACCATATAGCAACATGGTAAAATATACTCATGCTCAACCAACATCATAGTGCAACATTTCTTTAACACACTATGCATAAATAAGCAATATAGTCACATGGTAAAATATACTCATGTTCATCCAATGATCAGAGTGCAGCATTTATGTAATACGCTAAGCATAATATAATCCATGAATAGGTACTTAAGTAAGATAATGAGATATCATCAACCTACCTTACTTAGTCATTATATGAAAATATATGATCTCTATAAGGATCCCAGTTAACTCTACCAAGTTGGAATCATTTCTGTTAATTTACCAAACTAGGTTAACTAGCATTTTCCAAGCAACATTTAAAGTATTTTCCCAATTCCATTTTGATCACTTAGGAGGTGAATGTGTAGCCAAAGTATTCTATTTTAATCTAGGTTAAAGAGATTCTATTTTGGTTCGAGTTTGGTTAGGTTTAAACAACTCTAAACTTGATGTGAAAAACTGTGCCGGGGCACGACTCGTCCCCCAGGGCACGACTCGTGCCCATTGCACCTTCCTCTGAATCTGTCGTCCCCTACAAGGCACGACTTCCTTATAACCCTAGTCACGAATCGTCCCACACCTTAGGCACGACTCGTGCCACAAGGCACGACTCGTGACCTGAGCCCAGAATCAAAATAATTGCAGAAATCCTTCATCACCTATACCCATTTGTTCCCAACCAAGTTTCCTTTGTTTTGTGTGAACCTAGAAAGCTTACTAATTTCATGCTTCACATACTAAATCATTTTAGACCCAATTATGTTATAATTCTAAGTCATTTACCACATGATTCTCAAGAAACCAATTTTCCAACCAAGTGCTTTAATTTGTGAATCCTAAAGGAATTTCCTAACTTTGTTCAATTCATTTTAACTCATTTAATCCCAAAGCATCATGTCCTAAATCTAAATCATCCCCACTTGGTTTCCCACCCAATTCACTACTATTTTCCAAGGTTCCCATTCAATCCACACCAACCCATTTACTTCTACTCTTGGCCACTTTTATGAACAACAACCATTTCTATAATACTAACACATTCTTCAATTCCAAGAAGGCTTCCTAAAGCATCAAATAGCCATTAACACAACCATAACAACATTTAGTATTCATGAACATTTAACGAAGGAAAGGTCATAATAACTCACCTTTGCCAATACAAGAGAAGATGATGATTTTCTAGGCTTGATCAATTCCCTTGGATGAACTACTCACCAAAGGACACTTGGATTTGAATTTGAGCAAGAAATGGTCTTGAAAAGAACTCTTGGAATGGAGGGAGTTCATTAAGCTTCCATGGAAGATGAAGTGAAGAGAAAGAGAAAGAAATGATGGAGTAAGGAGGAAGAAGGGAGGGAGGTGGAGTATAGAATGGATAAAGGAAGAGGGGGCGACGAGGAGAGAAGGGGAGGGTTTTTAGGGAGTTGTCCCCCACATCCCAATATCCCCCAAAACTCTTTCAACAATTTAAATAAATTCTCCCCACTCATAACATTTTATTTGTCCATTTTATTACCACTCCAATCTATTACTTTATTTATTTCTAATTATTACTTTTCCTTTAGAACATTATTTATCTCCTTATCATTTTATTCTAATATAAGAAATCAAGTATATAAAAATTGAACACAATATTAATAATAATATTTAAAAGCACACAAAATGATGCTAAATGAGTGCCTAGGGTTAGGGTCGTTACACTCACTCCCCCTTAAAGAAAATTCGTCCCGAATTTGACTATCACTAACCTAACTGATCAACCCGCCTCGGTTACAAGTATACCTCAGACTTCAATTCCCAAATAATCTCTTCAATGTTGTGATTCCTCTCCAAGATTTCTAATTCCATTAATAATATGATGTTACCACTTAATGACCCAAGCATACTATACAATTATCACCAACTCGAATTTTCACGATCTCAATGAAAATATAAATAAATAAAAGTATTACAACTTATGTTACCAAACACATTACAATATTATTTTAAAACTTCAAATACTCTACAATTTGCTTCAAGTCGATCTATAAGCCAAATCACCAACCCTTTCTAAAACTTCAAATGGATTAACAAATTTTGGCGCCAATCTACCTTAGGCCTTGCTTCTCTAACCTCAACCCAACAAATTAGAGATCGATATTTTCTTCCCAAACTATGCCTCATACGGTTTTATCTCAATGTTAGAATGATAACTACTATTATACGCACTTTTACACTTTGGTAACCATACGTACTATTGACCACTAACATCCCTTGTTCACGCCCGTAGCATATCATCAACAACAAGTAGTGATTCCTCAACTTTTCACAAGGTTAAACTTAGTAGCATTCCTACCTTCCCAGAGAACCTTCCCGAACGATGTCTATCTAATCCATTTAACACTATGGGTTTTATACAATCGAACTATTCCCTAACATATGTGAGGACTTTATTAATAACATTTCATCAAGCTATATATATAACGAGTAGAAAATACAATTCAACTTTCTATAACAGACCAACATACCCTTCTTTACTTTCAATGTAACTCAATCACAATATCTATAGTGATAATACTCTCAAGTTCAACCTAGAACTCTAAATATTTTAATAAACCTTCTAACGTCAACATTCCATTATCACCATTCAATGTTCCAATTATGTTCAGGCCTAGTGATAAATCAATATTCAAATCAAATGGTTGGCCGCCCACAACGGAGCCGATCCAACTCCAATACAAAACCAAGTCTACTGCGACTTCCACATTAATAATTCCACAATTTATCAATTATTTCTCGGATCAAAACTTCTAATACAATTAATCACTATAGGGGAACTAGGTTGCTTTTCTACTTGCTTCTGCACGAACTATAACTTTAAAGTAACATGTCCTTCGAAATTTTACAACATTTTTCAGAATTTCAAATGATAATATAAGAAGAGATCCAAAGAGACCCGAATGGTTTACTTAATTAAAACCGGCCCATACCGCTTTAATTAACTAAACCACTCGAAATTTCAAAGGATTGATAAGCTAACAAAATAACTCGAGTGATTTAATTATCTACAACCGTCCCATACCAAGTGGTAGATAGTCAAATTACTCACGTATTTTAATTTACACAAAAACGGTTTGCGACCTTATTAAATCAACTACCCCTGAAGGGCACAATTGCTCATACCGAAGTTCGATATACAACCCAAAGTTTTAAAGCACATTTAAAACAATTCTAACATAATATTTTTACTTAGTTGAATTCCTTATAAGAAAACACAATCTCGTAATACTTACTACTATCTTGGATAAATAACACTAAACATTCATTAAGATTATAAACTTGGCAAAGCATCCCCAATTCAATAATTCTTCAAGTTGAATATTCAACGCCTTTACTTAATTTGAGTCATCTACTCCCTACCTTTGATACTGGTATTGTACTTAGCAACAACATATTGTAAACATCTAGTTCCCAATCAAATACCATAATTTCTAAATAAGAAAATATAATTGGAACTCTCATAGATCAATCATTCTCAAATTTCAATTAAACATTACAGTATAATCTAACTTAACTCTCAATAACCATCAACAAACTCAAAATCCGTATAACGTCAATATCTTTCAAGCATCACACTAATCCTTCATATGATTCACGTAACTAAGTCGAACTATAAGTATATAATCATCCTAAAGTATCCGTCTTCCAATAAGATTCATCCTCATTTTCTCAACTAATGATAATCAATTTTCAAAAGCGAACCATATACATATATTACCAATTTGAGTTGATCCTTTAAGTCACCAATAACTGTATCTATTATACTTCTTCGCATTTACCCTATTTACCTCTCCATAACTAATACACAATCCACAAATCAAAACGGTCATACTATATATAAATGTTGTCTTAAGTATATCTTTAAAGCAAATTTTTCGCTGTAATTGTAACACTCCGAAAATTTCATCTAATAACCATTGAGTATCCTACTAGTTTCTAAAATCGGTCATACAAATCGTCGGCCAAGTGCTAACGAATACTTATTCTTCACAGTTACCTATTTAAGATCTCTATAACCTTATAATTAACCACCAAGTATCATCTTTCCTCAATATAGTACTAATTTACCTTACGGAGGGTCGCTAAGCTAATTATCCGCTTTATCAAATACTTTCTCAAGATGAGGCATCAAGTCCATCATCCCAATTAGTGTCCTCTATCTAGGAATCCGAATACCAAATTAGTACCTTATAGCAACTCAAAATCTCAATATCCACGGTATGATACCACGATGAAAACCCATTTTGAAACTCACGTAGAAACACCACTTAGTCCACTAATAACACATAAGGCAAAGTTATATTATTTCTATAAGGTCTCGTACTCGCGATATTTTATAACTCATATAATCTCACTTAGACTATCACTTCCAATACTAGTCTCATATACCTAGTTTCTACCACGCGACACCAATGTATAAATACTCACGCACGTTATACAACTATAAACTACTCTTAATTAGGTCATATACCTAACCTCAACTAAGAGTTCGCAAATTCATTTACCACTTGTACATGAGATAACTTAAGTGTATTTTAAATCAAACATATCGCACAACCCAAATAACCTTCACATTCCTTAGGTCGGACCTTCGACATTTACGCATATGTGACATAATATCAATTAATAATTTATCCGACTCAATTACACTCGAGGTAAATCAAACGTAGATAAGGAGACTCGCTTCTTGCGACGGTCCTCCTCAAACACAACAACTACTCAAATAATTCGGAGTTAATATAACGATGATTCACGGATTGGTAATTCGACCAAATCCACCGGCAATACATGCCCACTTAATCACAACTACTAAGATAATTAAGGATGATTCGAGGTACGACCCCATAGGAGTAGAACCTCCAGCACATAAAACAACTTTTAGGCCAATTATGCGCATAAAGATGAAATGTAATGCCACATGAGAACGAATGCACGAGGATTTATAAAAGTATGAACCCTAATTCCTGAGACAGGTAAAATACATCAAATGATGGTGGGGAAATCTATCTTTCCATAACTCACCCTTCCTTGATTCCTCGGTTGGTCAATATCATTTTACGTCTTTGTACAAATTCCTGCATAATACTCTCGACGTAAGTTACCACACACTCTCACTCAGCTAGACTCTACCCCGAGAATTCTAACCGAGCTCTGATACCAACTGTGAGGACCCCGACCCGGAACCTACACGTGTCCCAAGCTGGAGCGTCCTCAAACTAACTCAAATATCAAAAACTTTTAAAATCTTTATTTAAAACTTTCAAAATAATTATAAGTATTATAACCATTTCCAAAATAAATCTACACCTTTTCACAACAGAGAAATAGTTGACTAACTTAGAAAGTACGAAACTGTTAGTTACAAAAAGACATCTGTTATAAAAATGAATGAAGATTAAATAATACAATTCCCATAAATGATTTATACTAAAGTACACTTTCTATACCAATCAAATCAACCCGACAATCCCCAAAATATAACCTCCAAACTCCTTACCGCCCTTACTTGGCCGGTCCACCTGTCTCGGAATCTAAAACAGTAAAGGGAGAGGGGTGAGAATAAATCTCAGCAAGCTATTATGAATGCAAAGAATATGCCATATAAGATGCAACACATAACAAGTTGCACATAACACGTTGGAAAAGCTGTAAACACCTTACATTACCTTGGTTTACCTTTTCCCGTCTGAACAGTAGTCGTACAACATTGGGTATAATAATACTCCAATCTTACAGTGAGATGCTTAAGCAATACTCACGTCTTATAAGACCCGTTTTTTCAGGGAACCAAATAAGACAGTAGCAACTCTGTAAGGCTTTTGGCTCACTACAGATGCTATACCCCAAACCGCGGCCACAGTAGAGGGGGGTCACAGGTATAACATAATCCGATCACATTAGGTCACACTTCCATAATTGATCGTATTATGTTATACCCCCACATGTCAGCTGACTCACACAGAATCAAGCACATAATAGATACTTGAATAAATCCACAAAGGGGATAAACCATATAGCAACATGGTAAAATATACTCATGCTTTCAAACCAACATCATAGTGCAACATTTCTTTAACACACTATGCATAAATAAGCAATATAGTCACATGGTAAAATATACTCATGTTCATCCAATGATCAGAGTGCAGCATTTATGTAATACGCTAAGCATAATATAATCCATGAATAGGTACTTAAGTAAGATAATGAGATATCATCAACCTACCTTACTTAGTCATTATATGATAATATATGATCTCTATAAGGATCCCAGTTAACTCTACCAAGTTGGAATCATTTCTGTTAATTTACCAAACTAGGTTAACTAGCATTTTCCAAGCAACATTTAAAGTATTTTCCCAATTCCATTTTGATCACTTAGGAGGTGAATGTGTAGCCAAAGTATTCTATTTTAATCTAGGTTAAAGAGATTCTATTTTGGTTCGAGTTTGGTTAGGTTTAAACAACTCTAAACTTGATGTGAAAAACCAGGCCAGGGCACGACTCGTCCCCCAGGGCACGACTCGTGCCCATTGCACCTTCCTCTGAATCTGTCGTCCCTTACAAGGCACGACTTCCTTATAACCCTAGTCACGACTCGTCCCACACCTCAGGCACGACTCGTGCCACAAGGCACGACTCGTGACCTGAGCCCAGAATCAAAATAATTGCAGAAATCCTTCATCACCTATACCCATTTGTTCCCAACCAAGTTTCCTTTGTTTTGTGTGAACCTAGAAAGCTTACTAATTTCATGCTTCACATACTAAATCATTTTAGACCCAATTATGTTATAATTCTAAGTCATTTACCACATGATTCTCAAGAAACCAATTTTCCAACCAAGTGCTTTAATTTGTGAATCCTAAAGGAATTTCCTAACTTTGTTCAATTCATTTTAACTCATTTAATCCCAAAGCATCATGTCCTAAATCTAAATCATCCCCACTTGGTTTCCCACCCAATTCACTACTATTTTCCAAGGTTCCCATTCAATCCACACCAACCCATTTACTTCTACTCTTGGCCACTTTTATGAACAACAACCATTTCTATAATACTAACACATTCTTCAATTCCAAGAAGGCTTCCTAAAGCATCAAATAGCCATTAACACAACCATAACAACATTTAGTATTCATGAACATTTAACGAAGGAAAGGTCATAATAACTCACCTTTGCCAATACAAGAGAAGATGATGATTTTCTAGGCTTGATCAATTCCACTTGGATGAACTACTCACCAAAGGACACTTGGATTTGAATTTGAGCAAGAAATGGTCTTGAAAAGAACTCTTGGAATGGAGGGAGTTCATTAAGCTTCCATGGAAGATGAAGTGAAGAGAAAGAGAAAGAAATGATGGAGTAAGGAGGAAGGAGGGAGGGAGGTGGAGTATAGAATGGATAAAGGAAGAGGGGGGGGGGCCGGCCAAGGGAGAGAAGGGGAGGGTTTTTAGGGAGTTGTCCCCCACATCCCAATATCCCCCAAAACTCTTTCAACAATTTAAATAAATTCTCCCCACTCATAACATTTTATTTGTCCATTTTATTACCACTCCAATCTATTACTTTATTTATTTCTAATTATTACTTTTCCTTTAGAACATTATTTATCTCCTTATCATTTTATTCTAATATAAGAAATCAAGTATATAAAAATTGAACACAATATTAATAATAATATTTAAAAGCACACAAAATGATGCTAAATGAGTGCCTAGGGTTAGGGTCGTTACACCTTGGCCTTGGCCTAGGCCTTGGTCATGGATATAACCAGAAATAACATAAAGTATATCCAGAAATACCATAAAGTATATCCAGAAATTACTTTGGCCATGGCATAGGCCTTGGCCTTGGCCTATGTCTTGGTCATGGATATATCAAGAAATACCATAAAGTGTATCCAGAAATATCATTTATTATATCCAGAAATTACTATGGCCATGGCATACCATAAATACCATTTATTATATCCAGAAATTACCTAGGCCTTGGTCATGGATATAACCAGAAATAACATAGAGTATATCCAGAAATACCATAAAGTATATCCAGAAATTACTTTGGCCATGGCATAGGCCTTGGCTATATCCAGAAATAACATAAAGTATATCCAGAAATACCATAAAGTATATCCAGAAATTACTTTGGCCATGGCCAGAAATATATCCATGGCAGTTAATTAATGATAGTTTCTGGATATACTTTTTGATAGTTTCTGGATATAGAATTGATAGTTTCTGGATATAGAATTGATAGTTTCGGATATGGAATTGATAGTTTCTGGATATACTTTAATGATCAAAAAAGCATTCAAACTTACTATTGAATTCAAAGAGTAATAAATGTGCACAGTTGGCAAGTGCATTGAATTCATTGACCAACTTTTTGACTGGTTTCAAGTACTCGGCCTATATAAATCTGTCAAAGGCAAGCATATACATCAAGTTCAAGAAAAATTCTACCTTTAATAATTTTTCTAGTGATGAACAAAGGCAAGGGAAATTCTGGGGAGCCAACTTTGGGTGATTCAAATGATGACAAAAGTTGGAAAATATACATGGTTTGCTACCAAAAATTCCTCAATGGTCATCTTGTTGTTCTGCTGACCTTCTTCTCCGCAAATGGAACTCCCTCATTTCGTTGTCCATTGGAGCCATGTAATGGACACAATTGTAAGGATAAGGATTATGTGGGGATAGTCAATCATGCTCATGAGTTTGGCAACGCTCACAACATTGATGAAGCTGCTAGGATTCACCCAAGGCTTTGGAAATGTATTTGGAATATATTTTGAATGAATATGATCCAAAAACAAATTGAATGACAACGTAGGCGATGATGGAGCAGGTGGTAGTGGTAGTGTTTAATGGTGTTAAATTCTGTTTTTAATATCGTTGTGTTTGATGTATTTTGTAATATAGGTGATGTATTATGTTATCTAAATGTGCTTCAAATAAGTAATACTGGCAATTCAAACCAAACTAACTGGCACTTTAGATCTAAAGAAAATTATATTATACAGTAGATATTATTCATTAAAAAAAAATCTACAAACAAACAAACCACACAATACATAACAAATTATTCATTCATGCTCTCCATAAACTTATAGAGTGCAGAGTGCTGGAACATATCATGCTCTCCATAAGCTTTAGTTGCCCCACGATCCTTGGCATGTAACAGAAGAGAATCCATGACTGTTTTTTGTTTGAAATGTAGTTAACTATTGAATACATGACTGTTTTTTGTTTGAAATGTAGTTAACTATTGAATCCGTGACTGTTTTTGTTTGAAATTTGGCACTATTGCTTATGGACAAAATGAAGCTGTACTAGTTGGGATAACTATTGAATCCGTGACTGTTTTTGTTTTTTTATTACTCAGCTTGGAACACCTAACTTGGAACACTTGTCCAAAATCAAGTTCAAGGCCAATTTAAGTTTCTGGGTATTCAATATAGTAGTTTCTGGATATTCAAATTAAGAGTTTCGGATATAAAATTGATAGTTTACGGATATTCAAATTAGAGTTTACGGATATAAAATTGATAGTTTACGGATATACATTTGATTGTTTTACGGTTATTCATTTGTATATCCGAGAAACCATTAAAGTTTGCAAAGGACATTTTGTTTTGAAATGTGGTTAACTATTGAATCCGTATTTGGATAAGTTTCCTTGTCTTTAATGGTCAAAAAGCATTCAAACTTATTATTGAATTCATTGAATTCAAAGAGTAATAAATGTGTTCAGTTGGTAAGTGCATTGAATTCATTGAATTCAAAAGAGTAATGAATGTAAGTGCATTAAATTCATTGAGCAACTTTTTGACTGGATTCAAGTACTCAGCCTATATAAATACAATACAACACCACTCCTACCATCACAACAAAAAAAAATCAAATTTATCAAAATGAATAACAACAACAACAACCAAGCTCGGCGGGCGAAAGTTTTGATTACGATGTAGGGTTTCGGCTGAGGAGGTTGAATATGTGGATGTTCCGCCTAGTGTTCCTCCTAGGGTTAGAAGAGAATGGACCCTGGAGCAAAAAATTGCAAGTCACAAGCGATCAATCCAAAATGGGCGTTTTCCCCTCTATAATGGGGAAAATAAATTGCAATGCCCATTACGCCACCCTACGAGAATTCTAACAAAAACCTTGACTTGGGACCTACTCTTTGCGCATGCTATTCATTATGGATCTATTTCTTCGTATGGAGAAATATCCATGGAAACAACACATCGCACTAGAACAACATATGACGAAGTCAATGATGGGAATTAGGGGATGTTGATGTTTGTTCTTGTTCTTTGTTGTTGTTCTTGCTTCTCCCCTTGTTGCGGTTGTTCTTTTTTTTTTTTGTAATTATATTTAAAATAATTTACTTAGTTTGTTTTCTTTATACATTCGATACTTCTATCAATTCTATAACCGAGAAACTCTCAATTCTATAACCGAAACTAATAATAAGTATATCCGAAACTATCAAAATGTATATCGAGAACTACCAAATTGAATATCCAAACTATCAATTCAATAACCGAAACTCTTAAATTGAATAACCGAAACAATCAATTCTATATCCAGAAACAACCATATTGAATACCCGAAACTTTACAATGTACATTAATTACATCACTAAACCGTATTCCTAATTACATAATTACATTCATCTATGAATCTTGTTCATTACTTTGTTCTTCTGTTCTTTTTGTTTTTTCTCTTTTTCAAAAGTGTTTGCGTCAATCATTAACCTATGCTTATCTTTGTTCAATTGACTAAGCAAAAGTGTTGAAAGAATTTCGGTTCGTAGACGGATCCTTTGTTTATCCTACAAATTAAAAAAAAAAAAAAAATTGTTAAAACATATATATACAAACTCATATAATATAAATATGAATAAAAAAAACTTTAATAGTACCCGACATAACTCGGGGCATGAGTACTTTGATCCTTGAAAATCATTCATCTCGGACATCACATAAACTCCACAATCATGATTATCATTTGCATTTTCTTTAAGAACCCAATCACATTCCATGTATTCAAATTTATATGTTTTTGCCTTCAAAATCTTTATAACATCGATGACCAATCTTTTGCAAAAAAAAAAAAGCTTTCATAGGCACATCTTGAAAAAAAAAATTAAGTATAAAATATTAGATAACCAATAAAAACAAAAATGAAAAATATAAAAGCGCTTTCGTGAGTTTCAAAACATATACCAATGCTTTCGTAAGTTTCACAACTTGACTTTTTTGCATCATTCATTGCAAGGTTGTCAAAATATTGAATCTTTTTTGAAGCCATGTTGTACACATATAGTGTAAAGTGCCCACCTTTACTTTGCTTCCCTTAAAGTATGGGATAAAAAGCTGCAAAAATATATTAGGTGACTATCCGTAAATAAAATAAAGTATATCCGTAAATACCATAAAGTATATCCGTAAATACCATTTATTATATCCAGAAATTACTATGGCCATGGCATAGGCCTTGGCCTTGGCCTAGGCCTTGGTCAAGGATATAACCAGAAATAACATAAAGTATATCCAGAAATACCATAAAGTATATCCAGAAATTACTTTGGCCATGGCATAGGCCTTGGCCTTGGCCTATGTCTTGGACATGGATATATCCAGAAATACCATAATTAAAGTGTATCCAGAAATACCATTTATTATATCCAGAAATTACTATGGCCATGGCATAGGCCTTGGCCTTGGCCTAGGCCTTTGTCATGGATATAACCAGAAATAACATAAAGTATATCCAGAAATAACATAAAGTATATCCAGAAATACCATAAAGTATATCCAGAAATTACTTTGGCCATGGCATAGGCCTTGGCCTTGGCCTTGGCCTTGGTCATGGATATATCCAGAAATACAATAAAGTATATCCAGAAATACCATAAAGTATATCCAGAAATTACTTTGGCCATGGCATAGGCATAGGCATTGGCCTTGGCCTAGGCCTTGGTCATGGATATATCCAGAAATACCATAAAAGTATATCCAGAAATTTTCAATATGATATCCAGAAATGTTTTGACAAATGAAAATACATACCAGATCTACTTCATTCAGTTCCATTAGATTCCCATCGACATTAACATCATTTTTCCAATACCAAAAAGCTTGAGCCATTTCTTTAAAATTATGACGAGCATTTTGAGAACGTTTCGCCCAAGTAGCCTGTTAATATAAATGATAACAATATCTTAAAGAAAATTCATGGATATATACCACATAATCAATATCAAATATATACTTATAAGTTGTTGAAAAAAGTAAACTTACGGAATGGTCAACACCAAACATAAATCTCTTCATTACACCCTTTTTATGCTCCAACTTGTTCAAAAACAATGCCCAAGCATTCACAATAACACACAGTGATATACGTGTCTTCTCTCATACTCGAGAATATCATCTGCTTCGATCCAAGGGCATCATTAAAGCGAAAATAAACAACGAAAAAAAAAATAATATTAGAATTTGAATACCATAATAAATTTCAAGCGTAATAAAAATGGGATATTACTTTTTGACTCGAAGAATCAATTTTGAGAAGCAATAATCAACCACTTCCATCTTCGGACTTTGGCATACCAATCATTACGTCCTTATTCTTCACCATAAATTCGGATGAAAGAATAATCTCACCATTCACGGTTCCAAATGCACTTCATCTAACATCTTGTCAAACTTCTCACCATTAACACCATGTTGAATAATTTTATCAACCAAATTATCAATATCACCCAAAATTTGTGTAGAATATTCTTCTTCCACCTCAGAAACTTCCTTGATAACAGACATAGGCTCAATGGTCGGTTGTTTAAACAGATGGGAATCAGTAACTTGATCCTCTGTATTAAGCCTAGCAAATTGATCAGTTCTGGAGGTGGAATCAGTAACTTGATGCTCTGCAAATTGATCTTCAGTTGGTTGATCAACATTAACTTGATCCTCTTCAGTTGGTTGATCAACATTAACTTGATCCTCTGTAACATCTTGATCCTCATAATGCTCATGCACATATCTATCATCAAAACTCTGAAATTTTTCAACATTTTCATCGGACACTGTATGCTCGGATTCTTGACTCTGTGAAAGAATCCTAAATGTTGGCAAAGGTCCAACCTTCCCTTTCTCCTTCAGCTCATCTTTTAATGTTTTCAACTTATCAATAATATCATCAATGTAATCAAAAACCTGACTTCCCCAAGGTTCACTATCACCAACCAAATCCTCCTCTTCAGCAGATCCTTTCTCAACATCATCATTATTAACTTTTTCTTTCCCCTTCTCAATATTAGAAATCCTTGCAATGTGAGCATTGATAGCAACTTTAATATCATTTTGAAATATTTCCAGTGACTCTTTAACAGAATCCAAAACTTACGGAACATTTTCACTTGCGGGTATTTTTGTACGATGACTTACATCCTCAACAAAAGGAGCGGCTTCAATCAGCAATCCAATTTGTCCTTCATCTAAATCATCCTCATATCTCGAAATCGGATAAACATTATCCAAATAAAGAAGCTGTACCCCAACCAATCTTAGCTTCATTCCCGGCCACGACAGAAATTTTCTCTTGAGTCCAATGTTGAATCAAAGGACGTGCGGTTGGTTCATGTTTACTCAAATATGGAAATCTATGAAAGTAAGCTACTAAAAGAATTGCCACACAACCAACGCAACACGACTTTCTTGCCGAGAAGAAGCCTTAAACTTCCTAACACCATCGAGATAACTTATTCAATACAAAGCTGGCACCAATCAAACTTTTTGATTTGAGTAACATCCTCGACCAATGCCAACAAAGAACGATCAATAGCCTTTGTTACTCTTTTGGTGCAAGAAAGAAACCCACGGCAGAACAAGACATAGAGGCGTTTAAACTCATCACCTCCATCGGGTAGTTGTTTGATGCGTTCACCAAGCGACGGGGCTGGAATACCATCTTTAACTTTCCCAAAAGTATTTTTGTATCGTGCGCTCAACGTTTTGTCAATCCCTATTGAACTATTTATCTTCTCTTTTTTTAAGTTCCTAGGAAGACCAAGAATATCAAAAACATCATTTGTATTTATGTAATACTTGTTATTTTTGATTCTCTGAATAAATCTTCCCGAATCAAATCTTTCCACGAGATATTCCACAATTCCCCCTGTTGGCAATCTATTCATCTTAAGTTCTAATAGTCCACCAAAACCTATAGATTTAACATCTTCTTTCTGAGAATCGGTTAAGTTAAGATCAATAAGCCTTTACGGGGACACAACAATGTTCAAATGTCCGTTTCTTACCACTTTCAACCACATCCCCTGTTGATTTCTTATTTGAGTTCTTCTTTTGTTTCTTAATACCTTCACCTTTATTTAAATCTGCTGGCTACAAAACATAAAAAAAAAAAAAAAAATAAAAAAATAAAAAAAATCAAGAGGATATCCAAATAAATGAAATGAATATCCGAATAATAAAGAAAGGATATCCAGAAACAAACAATTGAATATACAGAAACAAGTAAATGAATATCCAGAAACAAACAATTGAATATACAGAAACAAGTAAATGAATATCCAGAAACAAACAATTGCATATCCAGAAACAAGTAAATGAATATCCAGAAAATATCCACAAATTGATATCTAGAAACAATTGAATATCCAGAAACAAACAATTGAATATCCAAAAACTTTCAAAAGGATATTCAAAAAATATCTACAAATAATTAAAAAGCTTCTGGATATTCTTTCAAAAGGTTACGGATATCAATTAAAAAACTTCTGGATATCAATTAATTTTGAAAGGATATCCTATCAAAAGCTTCTGGATATCCTTTCAAAAGCTTCGGATATCCTTTCAAAAGGTTACGGATATCAATTAAAAAGCTACGGATATCAATTAATTTTGAAAGGATATCCTATCGAAAGCTTACGGATATCCTTTCAAGGTTACGGATATCCTTTCAAAAGGTTGATATCCGAACATATCAAGAATCTTTTGAAAGGATATCGAGAACCTTTTGAAAGGATATCCGAAGCTATTTAATTGATATCCGAGTAACCTTTTTAATTATGAATTAAAAGCCAAGAGACAATACTAAAACACATTGTTAAACATGACGAAAATTATGAATTAAAAGCCAAGAAACGACAATACTAAGTAGAATAGTAAATCGTTAAACATAAAACACAAAATCGATACACAAATTGAAAATTTCAAACTAAAACACATTGTTAACTCACAATCGGATTTATGAAAATGCGAACCAAAACAATAATAACATGTGAACTCACAATCGGATTTTCGCTTGGTCCTGATTTCTTCAGCTGGTCGATTGCTCATGATTTCATCAACTGGATTTCCCATAATACCTTCGATTGCTGCGATTTCGCTTGCTACCGATTTACGGATATAGTTTCGGATATTCAAGCGGGGTTCCCTTGCTACTGATATCGTATTGGTATTAAACTTAGGGCAAACATGTTTTAATTAAACCGGTTAAGAAACCGGTTCGTTAAACGTTCAATTAAAACAGTTAATAAACCGGTTAAGAAACACGTTTCTCCTTAGCGCTAAGGAGAAACGCGTTTCTCCTTAGATTTTACGCAAGTAAATATACCAAAATAAAACAAAAACTAATGATTTTTTTTTTAAAAAAAATTAATAATAATATTTCAAATGGTGCATCTATAAGAAAAAATAAAAATTTATTAACAAAATTAAATTTTTCACAAAATTTTGTCCAAACTACGAATAAAACTGATCATAAAAATAAATGATTTTTTTTACCGAAAATTCCCTAGAAAAGTTGCAATCTTAAAAAAACACGTAAGTTATGATTCAACAAAAAACTCCTCGGCTAAAAACTAAATTAACCAAAAAATACACAAAATAACATGCGCTACTAGCGAAAGGATTATAACTTTTCATATTTCCTCATAAGTCCCCATATACGTGCTACCAGCAAAGTATTATAACTTTTCATGATTTTTCTAAAGCCCCCCGTATTTATCGAACGGTTATAAGTCGATTTATCAGTTGATTTGATTAAAAACAACTTATAAATATGATATTTCAATTATTTTAAAGGATTTTTTGTGCTTATTGTTTGATTAAACAGCTGATGCATACGAGAGTTTTGTAGGAATTATAGAAAAGTTATAATCTTTTTATTGATAGCATGTACTATATGTTTTTAGTCATTCAATACACCAAGGAGTTTTTATTAATATTTAAGGAGTTTTTTTTGCTAGTTTTCAACTTGTTTTTTTTTCCCGTAAAATTCATTTTTCTAAAGGAGTTTTTGGTAAATGTCCCGTAAAACAATCTTTGATGGAGGGAGAGTACAATTTAGTACACGATTACCCACAATGACATAATTAATTTTTAATAATTAATTATGTTTAAATTTTTTATTTTGTTATACATCATGTGCATCGTGGGTAATAGTACTAGTTTTAGATAATCGCCATCTTGAACTTAATAGTACTTTTTAATAAAGCTATAAACACATTTACCAAAGTCAAAGTTAAAAAGGTAGACATGTATTTGAGTGCGTTTTCTCTTTCTACTATTATTAGAATGAGTGGAAAAAAATTAGACATAAAGCACAGTTTGTAATTCTTTCATTTCATAATGAGGTCCCTCCATTCCTAAAACCTAAAAGTTTGTTTCATTTGACTTTTTTGTTGAATTTTGATCACAAATTTATGAGAAATTAATCATGTTCATGAAATTCTAAAAGTTGTTGTTGATAATATTATTAATGGTGAATCAATAGAAATTTTTAGAATTTCATGAACATAATTAAATTGTCATATATTTTTTATCAAAGTTCAACTAAAAAGTCAAATGGAACAAACTTTTAGGGACGGAGGGAGTACGTTTTTTTTATCATTTTCAAAATAAATATTGAATTTCTAAATAAGTAGTGTTAATGTGATTTTATTGTTATATAAACTATCCACAAATAAATAACACATATTTTTTTTAAAATGTTTAAAAATTAAATATGACATTTATTAAATAACGGGGAAATATTAAAAGTATACTACTTGGGAAAACCATATAAGATAAAGATGCTATAGACATGGCGTCCGGATAATTGTTGGGTCTTCAGCTTATCGTCTTAATGTTTTTTCCACTTCTTGAACACTTCTTAATCTGCAAGTAAATTTGACAATGTAAAAAAGTAAAGTTAAATACTACTTTTGTCCTGAACGGTATAGACCGAGCTACGAACATGTGCTTGCCCGAACCTGGGCCCAACCATATTGGGCCATGGATATTATATATTCATCAAGTGTTAGGGCCGAGCATTATCTTCCTCGTATGCCGAGGAACATTTACCTTGGCCTTATGTCGCCATTCTTGGGCCGGTCTGTCTCAATTACCGAGGATAGAAAATCCCTTTGCTCGGCATGTCACCAATCACCGAGGAAACAAAAGTATTCTCCCCGGCATATTTTCATGTCGGCCATTTACCAAATGACGAGGAAACAAAATCATTTTCCTCGGCTAATTTGCCCAAGGCCGAGGAAAATCATTTGTCTTCCTCGGCGTTAGGCTAGCGATTACAATCCTTATTCAACAAGAATTATACGGTTGTAACCCAATCGGGATTACAATTACCAATATCAATTCAAGTCAAATAAGGATTCCTTAACGTATATAATTCTCTCAGCGTATATCTTATCTATTTACAAGTTCATTCCAACATGGATTCTACCTATCCATTCTTATAAATACAAGCCCCATGGCTCATTATTCTAAGTACGTTACTTTTACATTGGAGAAACTCTGTCAATTTGATTTCTCTAAGATCAACCGTGAACTTACTCTCACGCCGGAGGGCCTTTAGCCGGATCCGCCCCGGCTTAGTTTACGTGTTTTCTCTTATTTTCGTGCCTTGCAATCGCCGGAGCATTCGACGCTTGGATTTGGGCCGATTTGACGATTTTGGCATCATCAATTGGTTCCATTGCCGGGAAATCGATTCAAACACCCTTTGTTTGGCCTGGAAAATCTCGCCCGAGAAGCTATTTTCCGTTGGATTTGTTCTTGATCGAAATTGGTAATTTTCGCTCCGACGAGCTCGTTCTTGATTCGGTCGAATTTGTAAACTTCCACCGGAACCGCATTAATTCGGAAACGCTAGTTCACGGCGAAGCGAAATTTGTGGCTTGAATTTTTGTGTTGGGAAAATCACAATTGGCCGTTTGTTTTGGTTAAAATTTACCCTAATTTTAGCCATAAATTCGAATGTCTCAGTGAAATTGTGATTTTTGGAAAATTTTGCATTTAATAATCTGTTTGTGATTCGTAATGGACGGACAATTCACAAGTGTTATTCTGAGGATCCCACCCAAGTGAATGGGGAAACACCGGAGCCGAGGAGCCACCTCCTCCTCCTCCTCTACCTCAAGCCGATGCCATTCCTCCCCTTGCCATGACTCTTCGTTCCGGAGGTCGTGCAAATGCCGAGGAGAGGGCAATGACCTTCCTCGTCCTACTCGTACTCGTGGGAAGCAAGCGGGAAGGAAGAAAACAAAGAATGCCGACGCCGGTCAAGCAGAGGATCTCAACCGTTGGCCAGACGCTCTTTGTTACACAAACAAATGGAGACTTTGCAAAGGATGTATGAGACACAAGTTGCTCTGTTGCAAATGGACCCGGACCATTCCATGGCTCCCTTCATTGTACCATCAATGGGCCCACCTTTGAGAAAGGAACGGGGAGAGCATCGGGCTCCTCCACGAAGACTGAGCTACCACCGCCAACTCCCGGGGATTCTCCTCATCCTCGGCATAACAGTAAGCATAAGGAGCCTGTGGTCGACCCGAGAAGCCAAATAACTCCTAGGGAAGAGGAAGTGAACTCCAAGGACCTAAGAACAAGACTCAGCTTGAATAGACGCCTATCACTGCTCGCCTCATCATGACACCTAGGCGTCCCGCGTCTCCTCGAGCTCGTCGGCCGATTCTCCTCGTCCTCGTCATTCGGATTCTCATCGTACTCGTCGGCCAGGACTCTCCTCGTCCTCGGCATCGGGAATTTGCTAGGCCAAGGACCCCAGAGCCCTACAGATGATACTTGGCGCACAAGACCCGGAACCAAGACGTGATAGGGCCCCCTCCAAACGTGATGGTCACCGTCATGAAGAAAAGCATAGTAGGGTGAATGATCGCCCCCAAAAGAAAAGTCCGTTAGAAGCTCCCAACGAAGCACTCGCTCAAGCAGTGAGAAGGAAATAGAAACAAAGCAATGGGAGCTGTTGAAGCAAAGGCTGGATGATATGGAGAGGGGAAAGAAGTATAATGACGATGATTATGATTGGGCCACCCGTCCGTTTTCCTTGAGGATAAGCTACGCAAAGACCTCCCCATCCTAACCTCAAGCTCCCAAATTTCGAGAAATATAACGGAACCACTGACGCCAAGGACCACGTGCAAAGTTTTGAACAAACCATGAATCTCCTCACCACTGCTGATGACTTGCTATGCAAAGCTTTCGCGAGCACCTTCTCCGAACGGCTTTGACCTGGTTCCGTGAGCTCAAGAAAGGTTGCATCGATTCTTTGGAGGGGCATGAGGAGAATGTTCTTAGATCACTTTGCCACTGGGAAGAGGAAGATGAGATTAACCGACTTGGCCAACATTGAACAAGGGAAGGGGGAGACCACCCTTAGCTACTACAACAGGTTCCGAAAAATGGCAGATCAAGTCGAAGAAAGCCTTACTGATAGGGAGGTCATAGTTTGCTTCAACTCTGGATTAAAGTCTGGCCCCCTCATTTATGAACTCTCGGCCCGGGGAACCCGGCTCCAAGGCCGAATTGTACAAAGTGGCTTATGCCATTTCCATGGTGAAGATAAGACAAAGAAAAGGGGAGGCGACAAGACGGAACTGAAGCAACTAACTCCCGACGGAATGACAATGGGAACGGCAAGAAAGGAAAAAATAAAACCGGAAGCACCGAGAAGGCGGAGTTCACCCCCTTACAAAGCCCATCTCCGAAATCATGCGAGATGGTGAACCTTCCTCCACCTCGTCCGCCGATCGATAACCCGAAGTATCCCCGCAACAAGAACAAATCTTGTGATTTTCACAAGGACAACGGGCACACCACCGATGGTTCTTTGGGCCCTTAAGAAGATAATCCAACAATGGGTTGACGAGGAAAATTAGACCGTTATGTCATGAAGAAAGATGGCAAGCGAGCGGAAGCAAGAGGAGAGTGAAGATGATTCCAAGAGTGAGGATGAAGATCGAAGGCCTCCTAGGGCTAAACTACATGTGATCCGCGAAGAGGTGACCTCCACCCGAAAGCTAAGGGATCGGATTCACGAGCTAAGCAAAGTATACCATGTCCACTGCTTGGATCCATAAAGCGTAAGAAGTCATTAGTTTTTCTCCGAATGAGTTGGCGGGAAGTCGAGCGGCTCGTGAACGGCCATTGGTCATCAAGGGCCGAATTGACAATGTTGAATGCGAAAGACTTCTTGTTGATACGAGGGCCTCCCGTGACATCCTATATTATTCGGCCTTCCAACAGATGGGGTTGAAAGACACAGCGCTAGAGCCATATCATGGAAGGCTTGAAGGATTCACCAACCATAAGGTTGGAGCAAAGGGAACCGTAGAGCTAGAACTCGAAGTCGGCGATCATCCCTTCCGAGCCAAAGCTACTGTCACTTTTATAGTCATGGATTTGACTAGTGACTATCATGCGATTATCGGCATTCCAAGTCAAGCCAAACTTGGGATGGTAGCCTCCCTTCCTCACCAACGAGTTAAATTTCCCACTCGTGCTGGCATAGGATGCGTGAGGGCAACCCCCAAAGATTTCTTGGAACATGTTGTCAAGAGCCGGAAAAAGTCAAAAAGCGTGGAGATAGATACGCCCGAGGAGAACATCAAGATCACCAAATCACAGAAGACCACGGAAACTAGCTCTAGGATGAGCTATATCCGTGAAGTATGGGAAAGTGAGGAAGAGGAACCTATGGTCCTAGAAATTGTGGATGACCAAGGCATAACTCTACCCACACTGGAAGAAGAGCCTATGGTCCTAGAAACTGCGGATGACCAAGGCATAGTTCTACCCATCTCCGAGGAAGACCCCATTCTCGTCAATGACCGAACTCGGGGGCCAACCATGACTCGGGGAAGAACGATCTTCCGGACATCGATAAACTTATGGAGGAAGAAGGCCTCAATGTAAACGACAATGAAGGGAGGAGAATCGAGAGATCATCATCGAATCCACTGGAATTTCGAGACGGACCAGAAATGAAGCCTTGTAGATGAGCTAGAAGAGGTAGTCATTAATCTGACTATCCCGAACAAAAAATCAAGCTAGGAGGCCGGCTATCACGGGAAGAGAAAGAAAGAATCATATCCCTCTTGAAAAAACAGTCTCGACGTCTTTGCTTGGAGAGTCGAAGACATGAGGGGATCAATGAGGAAGTAGCCCTCCACCGCTTAGAAGTTGATCCTTTAGCGAAGACCATCTCCCGGACGAGGAGAAATTTTGCAAGAGACAAGGAGGAAGCTATAAAGGAGGAGGTGCGAAGTTACTCGGCGCCGGAATAATTCGCGAAGTCAAATACCCCGTTTGGTTGGCTAATGTTGTTATGGTGAAGAAACAAAATGGGAAATGGCGCATGTGCATAGACTTTTCTTGATCTAAACAAAGCACCTGCCCCAAGGACGGCTATCCTCTCCCCGGAATCGACAAGTTAGTGGACTCCATTTACGGACACCAAACTCTCGGCTTCTTAGATGCCTACTCGAGGCTATCATCGAGATAAAAATGGCGAAAGAAGACATCGAGAAGGCGCCTTTCAAACACTGTGGGAATTTACGCTACATCATGATGCCTTTTGGGCTCAAGAATGCTTTGGTGCCACTTACCAACGGATGGTAAATCAAGTTTTTACAAGTCGAGATAGGTAGAAACATGGAGGCTTATATTGATGACATGGTCATAAAGACCAAGGAAGGCAGCCACGTTCACGACCTAGAAGAGACCATTCACAACCTCCGAGCCAACAACATGAAGGCTGAATCCAAGCAAGTGCGTGTTCGGAGTTCTTGCGGAAAATTTACGGGCTTCATGGTTTCCCGAAAGGGGGATTGAAGCAAACCCGAGAAAAGATCAAGGCGCTCATTGACATGAAGGAACCTACCACCATCAAAGAGGTCCAAAGACTTAATGGAAGAATTGCGGCCCTTGGAAGATTCATCGCCAAGTCCGCCGAAAAGTCACTGCCTTTCTTCAAGGTATTGAAGGGTACCAAGAGCTTCTCTGGACTCCTGAATGCTCGGAAGCATTCCTCCAGGTTGAAGGAGTACTTGGGTTCCCCTCCCTTGCTTAGCGATCCGACTACGGTGAGATGCTATATGTCTTCCTAGTCCACCGATCACGCCTGTCGCAGGTTGTCTTGGTTCGAAAGGATGAAGGAATTCGAAGCCGATCTATTATGTCTCAAAGGCCTGTCCAGATGTGGAAAGCAGATATTTCAATGTGGAGAAGATAGCATACGCCCTAGTCATTGCCTCAAGGAAGGCTGCGTGCATATTTTTACGCACACCCTATCACCGTCTACACCCAGCGAACCATTGAAGAAAATCCTTCACAAGTTGGACGGCTCGGGACGTCTCCTTAATTGGTCAATCGCTCTAACGGAGTTTGATATCACTTACCAACCAAGGAAGACACTCCTAGCATAGCCTTTGGTTGAATTCATGGTCGAGGCGCCTTTATGGGTGAGCATCTCCCCACCTCCGGAAGCAAAACGCGCCGGAGGAAAAGACTCTCCCATTGAACTCCCGTCCAGCTGTTGGATCCTGTATACGGACGGATCGGCTACCAAGGAAAGAAGCGGAGGCGGAGTAGTACTAGCAAGCCCGGAAGGAGAATATACTATACAAGATGCCATCCGCTTCGGGTTTCACTGCCTCTAACAACCAAGCTGAATACGAGGCTCTCATATTTGGCATTGAGTTGGCCTCCTTCTATGGAGCAACTAAGGTGGGTAGCTTTACGTGACTCCCGGCTTGTTGTCAAACAAGTGAAAGGAGAATATAACACTAAAGATGTCACCCTTGCCAAATATAGAGACACCTCCTAGATATGACGAAGAAAATGGAATTTTTCGAGCTCAAGCGGATAGGAAGGGAAGACAACCAAGTCGCAGACGTTCTCTCCAAACTAGCCACCATGGACGTGTCTCTGCGGAGACCAACCCATATGTAGTTTATGCCGAGGAACCTGCGTACGAAAGATTACAAGTCATGCTTACGGGACGAGGAAGAGAGATCTTTGGATCGATGACTACATCGAATACATTGAGAAGGAGAAACTCCCGAGAAGACGATGCTCGAGCCAAGCTTATCAAGAAGAGGTCTCCAAGATTCGTGGTGATGAACGGAATCCTCTACCGAAGATCTTTCACGAAGCCCCTGCTAAGGTGTGTCTATCCCAAGGAAAGCGAGAACCTCTGGCGAAGTACATGAAGGTGTTTGCGGCGGACACCGGGGGCGGGAACCTTAGGCGACAAAATCATAGCGCTAGGTTACTACTGCGGCCAAACCTAAGGGAAGACGCGCATGCCTATGTTCGAAAATGTGACAAATGCCAAAGGTTCTCGACATTCCAAGACTACTGCGGTCGAGCAAACACTTGTAATACCTACGTGGCCATTTGATATGTGGGGGATCGACCTCATTGGACCCTTCCCACCCGCCCGTGGTAATTGCAAGTACGTGATAGTAGGCTGTTGATTACTTCTCCAAGTGGATAGAAGCCAAGGCATTGGCCAAGATAACGGAAGAGAATGCGATCAACTTTGTTCATGACAACATGCGGTGCGAGATTTGGCCTTCCGCATACAATTGTTTCGACCATGGCCTCCAATTCTCCACGGCATTTACAACCGAATTGGGAAGAGTCAAAGTACGCCATGCAAAATCTTCGGTTAGCGAGACCCCAAGGCAACGGTCAGCGAAGCGCCAACAAGCGGTCCTAACCGCCCTCACCAAGAACCTTGAAGGACGCGAGGGTAGATGGTTGGACGAACTTCCCTAGCTTTATGGGGTACATTCGCACAACCACCGGGGCCAAGGAAACCCCATTCGCACTAACTTTCGGTTACGAGGCTATGGCACCGGCGAGAGATGGCCATCCCTACGGTAAGGAACTCCCATTATGATGAGCAAGTCAACAAGGTCAATAGGCTCCTAGACTGGACACGATAGATGAAAAACGACTAGGCTAGCGAGATGAGGATGGTGAATTACAAGCAAAGGACCAAGGCATATCACGACAAGAGGGTCATCAAAGAGTATTCCAAGTGGGCGATTGGGTACTTAGAAAGATCGAAGCAGCGGTCGGAAAGCGAGAACAAAACAAGCTCTCCCCAAATTGGGAAGGTCCCTATATCATCACTCAAGTCATTCGAGAAGGGACCTACAGATTAAGGACCAAGGAGGGGAAGGATCTCAAGCATCCATGGCATTCCGACAACCTTAGAAAATATTATCACTAGTCTAGTTTATTTTTGTAATAGATTAGCTCTTTATTTTCGGTCTTTTATTTTCGGTCTTTTGTTTTCTTTTTGTCTTTTTAGTTGATAGGATTGCAGTTTGATGTAACCACATTTCAATTCTACGAAAGCAATTTCTTCCAACATGCAAAGCAACTATCTATCGACTCTTCACCCCCACGGGAAGATGAGGGCATTACCTCGGATTCTCCGATACACAAATAGCCAAGACTAAGGATCTTCCTTGGCACGATGGCTTATCAATTGCCAAGACCAAGGATCTTCCTTGGCACGATGGCTTACCAATTGCCAAGACCAAGGATCTTCCTTGGCCTGATGGCTTACCAATTGCCAAGACCAAGGATCTTCCTTGGCCTGATGGCTTACCAATTGCCAAGACCAAGGATCTTCCTTGGCCTGATGGCTTATCAATTGCCAAGACCAAGGATCTTCCTTGGCACGATGGCTTACCAATTGCCAAGACCAAGGATCTTCCTTGGCACGATGGCTTACCAATTGCCAAGACCAAGGATCTTCCTTGGCACGATGGCTTACGGCCAAGACCAAGGATCTTCCTTGGCACGATGGCCTACACACTGCCAAGACCAAGGGACCACCTTGGCACGATGGCCCTCAATATATCTGTCGAGGGCCCACCTTGATTCGGGATACCAAGCGGCAGACCAAGGAACCACCTTGGCACGATGGCTTACAACTCTCCTAGTCAAGGATCCATCTTGACTTAGGAGACTAACGGCAGGCCTAGGACTTTCCTCGGCCTAATGGCTTGATAAACCTCCCACCATGAATCTACTGCGATTCAAGTTTACAACATTCAAAGCCAGGAAAACTTCCTCGGCCCAAATAAAGTACGAGTATAGTTACGGTAGGGAATCTTCCTCGGCCTAACCACTGCTCCACAAGGAACAAGGGACCTTCCTCGGATCCCACATTCCTAAGGCTAGTGCATAGCATACAAAAATATAATCAAGTCAGTAAAGTGACAGAGAATAATGACAAAGGATTTTTTCATTGATATTCAAATGGAAATTACAAGATCCTATTGTCTATTACAAGAAACAAAAAAGGAAAAACTATCCTAAGATGGCTGAGCATCCTCAAAAGGCTCTTCTAGCCAGCTAGTATTATTGGAGCCAGGTGGAGGAAGGGTCGTTTGATGGGCTTGAGCATCAGCTTCCTCGGCTGTTCCCCTTCCCTCGGCCTCTAGGTCCTCCGGCTCGTCGGCGTCTTGGATCGCCTCCACTAGGTCTTTAATATTGCCGGGGACAACAGAAGCCGGCTTCCACACTTCCCTACAAGCATGGGCATCCTTGGCAGCTATTAGCTCCAGGTTGCTCTCAGAATAAGGGACTAAGTGATGGAGTGCCCTGACCTCCTCGGCATATTGATCCCGGCATATTAGCTGGGCAATCTTGTTGATGTCAAGACCAGTGGAGGGATCAGCTAAAATGCTCCTGGCCAAGTGGAGGTAGCCGTCCTCGAACATGGTGGCTGTTTGCTCGTCAACAGCCTCTCTGGCCGAGGCTGGTCATCATCGGTTCTTTGAAAGCCGAGCTCTCCTTGAACCGAGCTACGGCCTCTTCCTCCCTAGGCTGGAAGGGTAGCTTCCAATCCTCGGCACTTGGCCTCGGCTTCCTCGGCCTTGGTGCGAAGCTCGACCTTATACGCCTGGCACAGGCAAGCTCTTCATTTTTGAGCCGGAGATGTTCCTCGGCTTTTGATCTTTCTTCCTCGGCCCTTTTTACCTCGGCCTCAACCTTGGCCTTGGCATTGCAAGCTCGGCATCCTTGGCTTCTAAAAGTTTAGCCAAGGAAGACTTTTCTTTTTCGCTCTTTGCTTGGCTGCCTTGGCCTCATTCGGGCGCCTTGTCTTCTTCTTGGCGGCCACGTTCTCGTGCGCGTGGCGAAGCCAGGCGAAAGATAAAATCATCGTTAGGAAGACAAATCCAATATCAAAGATAATAACCCAAGAAAGGGATCAACATTTACCTCTGCAGCGGGGAGTCCCTTGTGGCAAAGCACGGTATCTTCATTAGGACCCTCTTTGCAAAGGGTTTCATAAGCATCCTCGTCCATGGCCCTTTGGATGGGAGCTCGGCCCAATCTCACCAAGGGTCCCTCCGCCTTGCCCAGCCAGGGGAGTCCCTTAAGACGAGGAATGCCAAGGGACATATTTTTGCCGGCTCATCGGCCTCTTCAATAGTCTTGGCGGCGAACGGTCGAGGAGGGGAGCATCAACCTCGGGGGCGCGACGCTTGCCCGTTTGGCGGCCCGGCTCCTCGGCGCTGGCACTTGGAGTTCTTTTGGAGGACCTCCTTTGGACGAGGTTAGCTTCCTCGGTTGCTTCTTCCTCGGCATCAACATGGAGGCTATGCCCCTCTACAGTTGATGGATTGGATTGATTATCAGCAGCAGGATCCTCGGCATCCACTTCCCCGTGCAATTTAAGGGGGAGGGGTTGGTCAGTCTGAACATTAAGGATGAGGTTACGTGCATTAGCATCCTCCCTCCTTTCTGTTAGAGCGGTTTTCTTGCTCAACCTCCTCTTCCTCTTCACTAGCTCCTGAGGGCTCAGTCTCTCCATTGCAAGGGTAGCTTCTTCCTCGGTGGTCAGATCTGTAAAAGACAAGGAAGAAATGGTCAAGTACGAGCAAGGAAGCCCAAGGTCAAGTACGAGCAAAATAATATGACAAATTACAAGTGTAAGATAAAAATTTACGTCCAACAATGTTAGGTGCTCCAATACATTGGTCACGGGGGGCTAAATCATGGCACACGATACAATCCTCGTGAAATACGAAGCCTTTGGATGTACCGTCCAATCGTTGAAGCGACGCCCTCTTTTAACATTTACGAGGGAGCTACCGTCCTCGTTCCCGGCATCAATCCTGCTGGATATAGAAATGGTCAGAGGATTCGACTTGCTTCCGATCCAGGATCCCTACCCTAGCAAACTCTTCCAGGACGTCGATCAAATCTTTGGTCCACCCATATTGTTGGACGGCAAAGGAGGAGGTTGGATCATCACAAGGAGGCTGGTACTCCCGGCCTTGGCGGCTCTCAGCGGATAACATGGTTATCCCGGCTGGAACTTTACTAGACATGGGGAGGAGCAATTTTGGGTTCCTATTGGCACTCCTAATTACTACCAGCCATTGTTCCTTGATGACTTGGACAATGTAGAAGTGACGGAAGGCTCCCATGGTCGGCTCATAGCCTAAACTACGGCGAGAGAATGATAAAGCTAACCAAAACCCTAGTACCATTGGCTCCTAGCATGGCCGTGTTGCCTTTACATCGTCCAAAAACTCACAAATGAAGGGGTCTAGGGAAGACGGAGTCCTTGTTGGGCCTTGTTTGAAATAAAAATGGACGTAATCTTGGCTATAATAGAAGGCCGTCTCTTCTTTCTCCGTCTTCGGCTCTATCTTGCCCATATAAGTTAATTTATATTCGGCCACGATCCACTTTGTACTTGGAGTACAACTTTTCAATCATGGGATCCCCGAGGTTTTGGTGCCCTCTCAATTTGCTTTCCTCGGCTACTGCTCCTCGGCTTCTTCGTCGGACAAGGCGGGCATCGGCTTGAGCACCTTCAACGAAGGCATTAACTATTTGAGTAGACGAGGAGGGCTCTCCTTCTCTTCCCGTCATATACGCATAAAGACGAGGAGACCAAATTATTAACCTCGTCAATGGTGATTAAATGACGGGAAGGAAGATTCCCTCCTCGTCATTCCATAAGGCCGAGGAAGGAAGATCTCCTTCCTCGTCATTTCATAAGGCCGAGGAGGGGCCGTACCTCGCATGACAGCTCACGCATTTCGCGATTGGAGGCCGGGTAGAACGGTTCGATGTGCTCCACCATCTCGGCCCTATCCCCCAAACACTATAATATTTGGTGACCCGGAATCAATCCTATCTATTCTTGTAGAATCCGGGTATTGGATGAATAAACGAGAGCGACCATAACCCCTCAGCTGCTTGCTTATATCATCCAAGTTCGGCATCAACCATGGACCCCTCTCTACGATAGACCCTCAAATTTCCGAGTATGATATCCATAACGGAATCGGGAGAATGGTCCCAAGATCGAGCCATTTCTAAGGGAATCAAAAACGAAGGGAGTTCATTCAATATTCCGAAATTTCATATAAAATGCAAAGAGAATTAAAGAAGCGAAGTTTTTAAAGTTTTTATCAAGAAAAGCTTCAACCTTCAACAACGGCGGTTCTTGGCATGGACAAAATCACTCCTAAACCCTAGAAAGCTATTTGGAACATGAAAGGAAGTTATAAGGAAAGGAGAAATTTCATACACGAGTTTGCAAGAGTGAAGGGATCAATGCGAAAGCGATTTCGCCGGAAAAATCAAGCTCACGGGAGGCTGGGTTTGAAGGTTCTTTGTCATCGCCTGAAATTTCTTTCGCCTTTGCTCTCAATTGCTTGGGGTTTGTAAAGAGTAAAATGAAAGGGGTTTTAGTTTTTATACCCCTCCAATCCGGGTCAACCCGTGGGTAAAGCAAAGATCCAGGTCCGGAGTCCCAAGAATTAAATGCGAAATGATGGGTTCAAGGCGTGACAAGGCGGGGGCCCCGGAATGGCAACCGTCGGTCATATGAAGCGGCAGAGGACACGTGTCGAACCTGTTCGTATTCCATATGCCGAGGACGAGCTAACTTTCTATTCGTCCAAGCCGAGCTAGAAAGTTGGGGGCCACTGAACGGTATAGACCGAGCTACGAACATGTGCTTGCCCGAACCTGGGCCCAACCATATTGGGCCATGGATATTATATATTCATCAAGTGTTAGGGCCGAGCATTATCTTCCTCGTATGCCGAGGAACATTTACCTTGGCCTTATGTCGCCATTCTTGGGCCGGTCTGTCTCAATTACCGAGGATAGAAAATCCCTTTGCTCGGCATGTCACCAATCACCGAGGAAACAAAAGTATTCTCCCCGGCATATTTTCATGTCGGCCATTTACCAAATGACGAGGAAACAAAATCATTTTCCTCGGCTAATTTGCCCAAGGCCGAGGAAAATCATTTGTCTTCCTCGGCGTTCCGGCTAGCAGTTACAATCCTTATTCAACAAGAATTATACAGTTGTAACCCAATCAGGATTACAATTACCAATATCAATTCAAGTCAAATAAGGATTCCTTAACAGATATAATTCTCTCAAGCAGATATCTTATCTATTTACAAGTTCATTCCAACATGGATTCTACCTATCCATTCTTATAAATACAAGCCCCATGGCTCATTATTCGGTACGTTACTTTTTACATTGGAGAAACTCTGTCAATTTGATTTCTCTAAGATCAACCGTGAACTTACTCTCACGCCGGAGGGCCTTTAGCCGGATCCGCCCCGGCTTAGTTTACGTGTTTTCTCTTATTTTCAGGCCTTGCAATCGCCGGAGCATTCGACGCTTGGATTTGGGCTGATTTGACGATTTTGGCATCATCATGTCCTTTTAAGTATATAATATTTTTCCTTTTCGATACATATTTAAAAAAAAAAAAACAATGAACATAATATTTTTTTGAAACCATAAAATGCTTGGTAAAATTATTGAAAAAAGTTTTTTTTATTACATTTGTAAGAAAATGATAAAATGAGAAAGTCTGATAAAATTATTTACTAATATGTTTAATACAGTAGTTTTGGTTAATCTAAAATCTTAATTTTTCTGCATTCAATAAAACATACTCCCTCCGTCCCACTTCAACTTCAAGGTTCCTACTTTCCATTTTGATCCGTCCCACTTCAAGGTTCCCTTCCATAAATGAAAAGTTTTGAATATATTTATACCCTTATGATTTAATATATTTACAAAAAACCATTCATTATACCCTTATAAAGTTAACATATTTACAAAAAAATCAATCATTAACTTACTATTCCTCCCACTCATTCTCTCTCCTATTAAATATTTTTTAAAAAAAACAATTTTTTTTTCTTAAAAAGCGTGAAACCCACACCAAGAAACCTTGGTGTGGGACGGAGGGAGTACAATTTAATTTGACCAAAAAGATTTTTAATTTATATTGTGGTAAAGTGTCTTTTTAATTTAACCCCTTCAACTTATGAATGAAGATGATTTGAAGATCAAATGTCTAAATATTTACTCCCTCCGTCCCAGCGAGCTTGAGAAAAAGTAAAATGGCACGAGAATTAAGGAATATTATTATAGTATTAGGAGAGAGAATGAGTGGAAGAAGTGTTGTGAGTGTGAAAAATTAAATAGGAGAGAGAATGAGTGGGATGAATAGTTAGGAGAGAGAATGTTGTGAGTGTAAAAGTAAAGTAGGAGAGAGAATGAGTGGGGTAGAAAGAGTATAAAAATAATAAAAACTTTCCATTTTTGGAATTCTTAAGATCGGCGGGATGCCCAAAATGAAAAGTTTTCTTAAGATCGGTGGGACGGAGGGAGTATAGTGTATGGTTCATGTAAGCAATATTGGTGACATCGTTGTGTCATATAAGCTAGCTGATTTAATGAAGTTTTAGATGGCAGAGTAACGGAAGGACTACATGATCTACGGAAAGTATATGATAAGGGGCAAATGATAAAATAATGTGTTAGTGATGAAAAAGAAAAAGGTTGCATAGTTTGAGGACCAAGTAGTATTTAACTCTAAAAAAGTGCACCAAAGTCTATAAGTTTAGGATATTTTGTGAAATTAACAAATTAAATATACTGTCCCAAAATGGTATTATTCACACTTTTTTCGTTACTATATATAAATGAACTTTTATCAATAATTTTAGATTGATATAATTATCCTAATAAAAATTTGAAACTTGTTATTAATATTATCATTGATGGTGTATCAATAACAAGTTTTGTATTTTCATTTATATTAATAAATCAACTTAAAATTATTATTTAAAATTCCTTCATAGTAGAAACAGTAAAAAAATGAAAAGATTGTTTTGGAAAAAGGGAGTACATATTTTGCACCGTAGTACTTTTGTTTCATTTTAATAAAAAAAAAATCAGTTCCCTAGCGCTAACTTGATTCTCCGATTGTTGCCCCTATCTCAACATTTATGAGTTAACCCCTCTCTTCGACTCTTCCCAGTCAATCACTGTTCATCCCTCTTCCTTTCTGTGCTGAAAATTAAGAAGTATTTTGTTCCAGGTACTTCATGGTTATATAGTTAGGAAACATTCGGTTTTGTAATCATATACCATTGTAAATAGAAGATATCGCCTAAGCGGCAGACTCAATTTATATTTATTTATGTAACTTGAGCAAAAAATATTTCTTGTGTTTATTTTATTTACAAAAGCTTTTTTACAAACTGTTTTTAAACTTTGTTATATGTGTTATCGTAAGTGTTATCAATTGTGTTATCAACGTTTTTGATAATATTTGCAATCAGGCTATTGACAATTTCTAAAATGATATGTAAGTATTCTTAAGTATTCTTGTTATCATCCATTTTTAAACTTTCACTTTTTTTTCAAGTATAATAATAGAATAGTAGTACATTAAAGGAAAAAATATTCGATCGTATTTGTTTTCTACTGTTCTACTCCTCTTTTTACCTTAAACTAAACAAAGTTTTATTGAAATAAATGAAAATTCCGTGTAAGTTTGGATAAGCAGAAGAGAGAGGATGAGGGGGACCATTACAATCATTGGCTATGTGAGATTGATGTCTTCTAACAACCCAAAATCCCAAATTTTAATTCAAAGACTTATGAGGTGCATGGGTCATTGTTTTTAACTTTATTTCATGTTGTTGTTTTCTTCATCAACCCAACACATTTTCTTCTTTAAACAGAAGAGAGAGGATTCATATGAGGGGGACCATGACAATGATTGAGTGGGACAATTACAATTTGAAACCCCGTGTCGTTGAGTTAGAAGAGTGGAGAAAAATAATTGGTCTTTAATGTAATGTGGGTAACTTCGATGACATATAAATAACTAAAACGTATTAACACAATGGTTTATTTCGATTTTCTCTTTTTGTTTCATTTATAAGTTTATTATTTGGTTTATGTGTTATAACATTTATTGCAAAATATATATAATTCATAAATATACATAAACATATATAGACATAAATATATAAATCTTAAATATAATGTTATACTCCCTCCGTCCTGGCCGAAGTGTTCCACCAAATTTCTCTTGTTACTAACTACGTGGGCCAAAATATTATAACTTCAAACTCCTGAGTCAAATGACCTTCTTGCGGCTCCGTCCCTGTCATGAGAGTATGGTCTCGTTCTGTGATACACAGTATCAATTTTTAGATTATCAATATTATTTTTGGTGGCCACAGGCTGTGGCCCACGGGGAACTTTACATTCCTTGCCTCAGGCCGGTTCTTATATATATTCACCAAACTAACGATTCCCGGTCATTGTTCCTCCAATGGCATTCTGTTGCCCACTCCCGCCACCGGTGATCCCATTGCCTCCACCGCCGCCGCCATTTCTGCCGCCACCGCCACCATCTGCTGCTTCCCATGTCTCGTTAATCAAAGTGGTTGTTGTTGTCGGGTTTGGGTTGTTGGGGCTAATTCTTATCTTCCTACACCAAATCAAGAGGGGTATCAGCAAACTGAACAAGGAGAAGAAGATGAACGATGAAGAAGACCCTGTCCAGATCCCACTCCCTCAGGTGCCAACACACCCAACCATTTGGCGTCCTTAACCGCAGCCGCCACCACCGACGGCGTCGCCTCCGTGGTTGCCGAAATTGCTGAATGCGGTTTCAAATGCATTGCATCGCAGTTAGGAAGAAAAATTTCTCTTTAATTGTGAGTAATTTTATAGTATTTGCGGTTTCAAATGCATTTCAAATGCATTTCAAATGCATTAAAACGTATTAACACAATGGTTTATTTCGATTTTCTCTTTTTGTTTCATTTATAAGTTTATTATTTGGTTTATGTGTGTTAGGTATACATGTTTTAACCCTCCTATTTTGTATTAGATTTGATTGATACCGTAACCTCCTGTCTATTTTAAGGACTTTAGGACCCTATGTAATGAAGCTTAGACTTCAATTTTTAGCCAAGTCCATTTTATAGAATAGGTTAAATTTAGGCTTGAAGACTGGCACAAGACTCATTGGATTTAAGGATTGCAGATTCAAGTGTTTCAGAACCGCCTCTTAGAACCGCTTGGCAGAACCGCTTCTAGCTAACTGCCTTGTGAATTCCTTAGTCTGGAACCGCTTGATCTCCAATGTGCAAACCGCACATATGGAAATCCTTCCCTGGTGAACCGCTTACATGTCGAACCGCTTTGCACCAGAACCGCTCCAATGATTGAGAATTAAAGAGTACCTCATTGACCGTTGGAATCCACGTCAGCAATATCAAATGTCAACCACCATATCTTGTCACGTGACTACTTTTCAGACAAGATCTGCAAGAATCTTAAAAAGGTGACAGATGTCCTAACCACCTTGATTGCAGCTGAAGCCTGATCAGCTTTTCCTGCAACAACAGTTCCAAAGGACAAAAGTGGTTGCTGTGGACCAATGGAAATGCATCAAGGACTGTCCTTACAACAACTGTGACCAACAGCTATATTCCTGATGCTTGGGTATAAATACCCCCAACCTTCATCATTTGAAGATTGCTTGAAACTTGAGAAATTGCTGTGAGTTCATAAGAAGTTGAAGCTCTGCCCAGAAATTCTAAGTCCTTTGAATCTTCATCTTCAACCTTCAAGAAATATTCCCCAGCCCAGAAATCAAGCCTTAACACATCAAGAATCATTGTGCTCTACATCTCAAAGATTTAAAGAGCCTTGATCTTGAACACACACACACCTCACTTGTTTAATCACATTGATTAATCACTTGAGATACACTGGTTATAGTCTTAGGATTTGTTCTTCATAGAAAAGATTTTAGATATGAGTATTACTCATTGTACTTTGTAATCTCTCATACTCAATATAAAATCTCTCTTAGAAATCCAAGACTAACCATCTTGGTAGTGGAGGTAGATCGTTTATCGATTGAACCACTCCAAATATTGTGTTCTTACTTTCTGCATTTATATTTCTTGTGCTTACTAATTATCAACATTTCTCTTTGTTTGATCTTTATTTAGATATCCATTATTATGAAATTGTGTTTGGAGTTAACATTGTCAAACCTCACTTTCAGTTTACAACTGCTCAGAAAATTGCACTAAAATCGCTTTGCAAAACCACCCCTCAAAACCGCTTGTATCTTCAATATATTCCGCTGTGCATTTTACAACTCTACTTGCAGTTTCTTATACACTGCAGGAGGTGTTGTAAGCGTAGAGGTTTAATTTTAATTCGAGGGCGAAAAATTTATAACAGCTATTCACCCCCCTCTAGCTGTATTTTCACCCTTGTTGTCACCTTTGGGACCAACAATGTGTTATAACATTTATTGCAAAATATATATAATTCATAAATATACATAAACATATATAGACGTAAATATATAAATCTTAAATATAATGTTATACTCCCTCCGTCCTGGCCAAAGTGTTCCACTAAATTTCTCTTGTTACTAACTACGTGGGCCAAAATATTATAACTTCAAACTCCTGAGTCAAATGACTTTCTTGCGGCTCCGTCCCTGTCATGAGAGTATGGTCTCGGTCGGTGATACACAGTATCAATTTTTAGATTATCAATATTATTTTTGGTGGCCACGGGCTGTGGCCCACAGGGAGCTTTACATTCCTTGCCTCAGGCCGGTTCTTATATATATTCACCAAACTAACGCTTCCCGGTCATTGTTCCTCCAATGGCGTTCTGTTGCTCACTCCCGCCACCGGTGATCCCATTGCCTCCACCGCCGCCGCTATTTCTGCCGCCGCCGCCATTTCTGCCGCCACCGCCATTTCTGCCGCCACCGCCACTATCTGCTGCTTCCCATGTCTCGTTAATCAAAGTGGTTGTTGTTGTCGGGTTTGGGTTGTTGGGGCTAATTCTTATCTTCCTACACCAAATTAAGAGGGGTATCAGCAAATTGAACAAGGAGAAGAAGATGAACGATTCCAGATCCCACTCCCTCAGGTACCAACACACCCAATCATTTGGCGTCCTCAACCGCAGCCGCCACCACCGACGGCGTCGCCTCTGTGGTTGCCGAAATTGCTGAATGCGGTTTCAAATGCATTGCATCGCAGTTAGGAAGAAAAATTTCTCTTTAATTGTGAGTAATTTTATAGTATTTACGGTTTCAAATGCATTTCAAATGCATTTCAAATGCATTAAAACGTATTTAACACAATGGTTTATTTCGATTTTCTCTTTTTGTTTCATTTATAAGTTTATTATTTGGTTTATGTGTGTTAGGTATACATGTTTTAACCCTCCTATTTTGTATTAGATTTGATTGATACCATAACCTCCTGTCTATTTTAAGGACTTTAGGACCCTATGTAATGAAGCTTAGACTTCAATTTTTAGCCAAGTCCATTTTATAGAATAGGTTAAATTTAGGCTTGAAGACTGGCACAAGACTCATTGGATTTAAGGATTGCAGATTCAAGTGTTTCAGAACCGCCTCTTAGAACCGCTTCTAGCTAACTGCCTTGTGAATTCCTTAGTCTGGAATCGCTTGATCTCCAATGTGCAAACCGCACATATGGAAATCCTTCCCTGGTGAACCGCTTACATGTCGAACCGCTTTGCACCAGAATTGCCCCAATGATTGAGACTTAAAGTGAACCTCATTGACCGTTGGAATCCACGTCAGCAATATCAAATGTCAACCACCATATCTTGTCACGTGACTACTTTTCAGACAAGATCTGCAAGGATCTTAAAAAGGTGACAGATGTCCTAACCACCTTGATTGCAGCTGAAGCACGATCGGCTTTTCTGCAACAACGGTTCAAAGGACAAAAGTGGTTGCTGTGGACCAATGGAAATGCATCAAGGACTGTCCTTACAACAACTGTGTCCAACGGCTATATTCCTGATGCTTGGGTATAAATACCCCCAACCTTCATCATTTGAAGATTGCTTGAAACTTGAGAAATTGCTGTGAGTTCATAAGAAGTTGAAGCTCTACCCAGAAATTCTAAGTCCTTTGAATCTTCATCTTCAACCTTCAAGAAATATTTCCCAGCCCAGAAATCAAGCCTTAACACATCAAGAATCATTGTGCTCTATATCTCAAAGATTTAAAGAGCCTTGATCTTGAACACACACACACTTCACTTGTTTAATCACATTGATTAATCACTTGAGATACACTGGTTATAGTCTTAGGATTTGTTCTTCATAGAAAAGATTTTAGATCTGAGTATTACTCATTGTACTTTGTAATCTCTCATACTCAATATAAAATCTCTCTTAGAAATCCAAGACTAACCATCTTGGTAGTGGACGTAGATCGTTTATCGATTGAACCACTCCAAATATTGTGTTCTTACTTTCTGCATTTATATTTCTTGTGCTTACTGATTATCTACATTTCTCTCTGTTTGATCTTTATTTAGATATCCATTATTGTGAAATTGTGTTTGGAGTTAACATTGTCAAACCTCACTTTCAGTTTACAACTGCTCAGAAAATTGCACTAAAACCGCTTTGCAAAACCACCCCTCAAAACCGCTTGTATCTTCAATATATTTCGCTGTGCATTTTACAACTCTACTTGCAGTTTCTTATACACTGCAAGAGGTTTTGTAAGCGTAGAGGTTTAGTTTTAATTCGAGGGCGAAAAATTTGTAACAGCTATTCACCCCCCCTCTAGCTGTATTTTCACCCTTGTTGTCACCTTTGGGACCAACAATGTGTTATAACATTTATTGCAAAATATATATAATTCATAAATATACATTAACATAAATAGACGTAAATATATAAATCTTAAATATAATGTTATACTCCCTCCGTCCTGGCAAAGTGTTCCACCAAATTTCTCTTCTTACTAACTACGTGGGCCAAAATATTATAACTTCAAACTCCTGAGTCAAATGACTTTCTTGCGGCTCCGTCCCTGTCATGAGAGTATGGTCTCGGTCGATGTACAAATCCAGCCACATACTAGCTATAACTTCACATATAGCCTCCTGGGTTTGAATTTCCATCCACTTGCCGCAACCTAAATATTACATGCATTTGAAAACAAAATTGTCAGTTAAAACTTGAACAGATTTGAGCCATGTGCATTAAGACTAGACATCAAATCCCTTCCATCAACAAACGCTATCGATTTTGAAAAATGTAGTATATACTCCCTCCGTCCCACAAAAATGTGCAAATTTTTGCTTGGCACGAGAATTAAGGTAAAAGATGAAAAAGGTGATGTATTGTGAGTGTAGATGGTTGGGTAGGAGAGAGAAGTGGAGTAAGTGGGTAATGATTGTGAGTAGAGACAAGTGGGTCTCATTTCCATTTTGGGAAAGTGCAGATTATTGTGGGACGCCCAAAAGATGTCTTTTTGCAGATTATCGTGGGACTGATGAAGTAATTATTTTGGGCCATACAAGGATTTTTTTTTTCAAAATATCGCTTTTTAAAAATTTAATACCAAATTAACATTGATGAAAAAATATGTACCGAACTAGCACTTTTAAGTTGGATTCCGGAATTACCAATTCCGGAATAATGTAATTCGGAATTCCTTTTTTTTTTTTTAACAAAATAGAATTAAGAAAATAATATTTTTGGGAAATTCAATTCCGAAATTGGTGATTCCGGAATTCAAATGAGTTGACTTTTGGTGAATTTATGTTTGGTTTGACTAGCTGTGACTGATAAGACATGGCTTGGCTGAATGGGCTAGGCCTTTGTTTTGTTTGGCCGAGACATGGCTGGTGAATGGGCTAGGCCTTTGTTTTATTTGGCCGTCTGGTTTGGTTTTGGTTGTTTTGGAATCGTCCCGCATCATAAATCATAAATACGTATATTTCTTTCATTTAAAAAATGAATATTTTTTTCATTTCAAATTTCAAAATTGAATATTACTTTCGACTTAAAATGAATAACCAAAAAATAATACTACATATTTTGTCCAAAAAAATGAACATTACTTCCTTCATCCCAATGAATATTTAAAAAAATAGATTGCTTCAATCAGCTCAAAAATTAAAAGCTTCATTCGCCTAAAAAATTAATGTTTGTAACGTTAGTGCCTTCGTTTCAAAATATGACATTAATTTTTTAAACAAATGAAGTAATATTTTATAAAATATTCTTTGGGACGAAGATAGTAATTTATTTGTTTAGACGAAGTATTCTTTTTTAAAAATTAATGTTTATAATTTTAGTGTCTTCGAATCAGAAATTGAATATAAATTTTTGAGACAAGTAAAGTAGTATTTTTTTTTTTTAAATGTTCATTGAGACAAAGGAAGCAATTTTTTTAATAATGTTTATAGAAGTACATTTTTTAAAGTATTTATTTGAAATGGAAAAATAATATTTTCATTTAGTTTTCTTTATTAATACATAATTTTTGTATTATTATTTTGTAATTTAAAGTGAGACGGAGAAAAACGAACCTTTGGACCTTTGGTAGGCCTGCTTTGCTGATATTATTGGTAATTTGAACTCGCTACTTGAAGTAGCGAGTTCAAATTTTAGTTTTTTTTAATAGCATAAATATTAAAATAAAATTGAGCAAATATAAACTCGCTACACCGTGTAGCGAGTTTAATCGGACAAAATTATAAACTTGCTACACCGTGTAGCGAGTTTCAAAAAATAGGTTATTTTGGTCAATAGTTTGGAATGGTTGTTATTTTGGGATATATTTTTTTTAAAGAAAATATTTTTAGAAAAAAATTGTTTCAAGTGTACCATAATTCCAGATTTAAAAAAAATATTAATCTTCATCTCTGATTAAATACTCAAATTTCATTTTAAGTAACACTCTAAATAATTTGTGTTTTTATATATTTTATATAAGAATCAAAAACATCACATTTACAAGGATAGGTTTCAAGCGTTTCAAATAATTTCATATTTATCGTACCAAAAAAAAATATAATTTCATAATTTTTTTTTCTTTAAAAAAATTACTCTTTTCATCCTAATTGAATGTCGAAAGTAATATTCATTTTTGAAATGAAAGAAATCTTCATTTTTTAAATGAAAGAAATAAACGTATTTATGATATGATGTGGAACGATTCCAAAAATACCAAATCAGCCGGCCCAACAAAACAAAGGCCTAGCCCATTCACCAGCCATGTCTCAGCCCGAACAAAACAAAGGCCTAGCCCATTCAACCAAAGCCAAGTCTCAGAGACACGGCTAGTCAAACCAAACATAAATTCACCAAAAGTCAACTCATTTGAATTCAGGAATCACCAATTCCGGAATTGAATTTCCCAAAAATATTGTTTTCTTAATTTTGTTTTGTAAAAAAAAAAAAAGAATTCCAAAATTACCAATTTCGGATTACATTATTTCGGAATTGGTAATTCCGAAATCCAACTTAAAAGTGCTAGTTTGGTACATATTTTTTCATCAATGTTAATTTGGTATTTAAATTTTAAAAAAAAACAATATTTTGGAAAAAAATAATTGCTATACTGTAACGACCCTAACCCTAGGCACTAATTTAGCATCATATTGTGTGCTTTTAATATTATTGTTAATATTATGTGTTCATTTTTATAAACTTGATTTCTTATATTAGGATAAAATGATAGGGAAATAAAATAATGTTCTAGGAAAAAAATATAAAAATAGAAAATAAATAAAGTATGAGATGAGGTTAAGTTATGGGGGAAGAAATTAGAGTAAAGGGGTTTAGTTTTAATGTTTTGGAATTTGAAGGATATGGCTAGTTATTGTTGAAAGCCTTGAAATAATAGGTTAGGGTGGGGGGACCATTTTCCCTAAAATCCTCTCCTTTCCCCTCCCAAGTCATGGCTACCCATACCTCCCATACTTTCCCTTACTCTTCCCATATTCCCTTTACACTTTTAATACTCCATCCTCCTCATCCTCCTTCATTTATCTCTTACAATCTTCATGGAAACATAACCTTGAAGCTTCACCTTCTCAAGTTCCTAGAGGAGTCATTTCTTCTTCATTTTTCAATCCAATAGTACTTTTGAGATGGGTGCAACTAGGAGAGTTGATCAAGCCAAGAAAATCTTCATTTCATCTTGTATTTGCTAAGGTGAGTTATTATGACCCTTCTCTTCTTTAAATGCTCATAAACTCTTTAATGTTATTCTTGTTATTATAATGTGTGTTTCATGCTTTGGAAACCTTATAAGAGTTAAGTGATTGGTAAATGAGAGGGAATGAGGTTAATGTTCATGGAAGATGATCTAGGGTGTAAGAAATTGATGGAGTTAAATCATTAGGTTAAACTTGGATGAGGTAGTGAAATGGGTGGAAGATTTAGTGATAAATAATCTAGGTTTACATTATTTTGGGTTACATGATTTACTATGAACCTTGTAAAGCTAGAAAATCCCTTTGGTGTTCATGAGTATAAAGAAGATTTAAAAGGAAAAGAAAAGTGGTAAAAGAGGAATGTAGAAAATCTGGGTGCTGGAATTCGCCTTGGGCGGTCGCCCATGGGTACATGTGCGGTCGCCCATGAGCCCAGTACATCCCTTGCTTTGAAAATACTCTTGGGAGGTCGCCCAAGAGGTATGAGCGGTCGCCCATGAGGGCAGAACCATGAATCCCTTTTGAAATCTCCTTGGGCGATCGCCCAAGTGGCTATGGGCGGTCGCCCATAGCACCAGAACCTTTCCAGTCTTCTTTCTTGCTGATTTTTACTAGTAATCACTTGGAATGATCCCTAACCCTGATAAGGTAGTAGAAGCTAATCCAAACCGGATATGAATTAGTTCTTTTAACTTAAGTTATAATTAGAACACTTAATGGCACCTTAATTGGGTTTAAATGGAAATACGGAAGCACTCTATCTCCGACTTAGAAATCATTTGGCAGTTTATTAAGTGTGACTCCAACTTGGTGGAGTTAACTTGGATCCTTATAGAGATCATATATTGGCGTATAATGACTAAGTAAGATGGGTTGATGATATCTCATTATCTTACTTGAGTACATATTTATGGATTGTATTATGCTTAGTGTATTACATAAATGTTGCACTCTGATTATTGGTTGAACATGAGTATATTTTACCATGTGGCTATATTGCTTATTTATGCATAGTGTTTTAAATAAATGTTGCACTATGAGATTTGTTGAACATGAGTATATTTTACCATGTGGCTATATTGCTTATCCCGTTTGTGGATTATATTTCAAGTATCTATTATGTGCTTGAACGTGTTTATATTTTATGTGATTGGGGGGTATAATGGAATTCAATCAATTATTGATTTGTTCTATAAGTGATTGAAGGTTCATCATACCTGTGACCTCTCCCCCTCTGTGGCCACAGACTGGGGTTATAGCATCTGTATTGAGCCAAAAGCCTTACAGAGTTGCTATTATCTTATATGGTTCCCTGAAAAACGGGTCTTATAAGATGTGAATATGCTTAAGCAGTTCACAGGAGATGAGTTATAATCATAACTGTCTCGGTTATACGATATTGATTCTGGTGGATATGCATTCACAGAAATAGTGGAGTATTATGCCACAGTGATACGACTTATGATTCAGACGGGAAAAGGTAAACCAAGGTAATGAAAGGTGTTTACAGCTTTTCCAATGTGTTGTATGCAACTTGTTATGTGTTGCATTTTATTTGGCATATTGCTGCATTCATAATAGCTTGCTGAGATTTATTCTCACCCCTCTCCCTTTAATGTTTTTAGATTCCGAGACAGGCGGACCGGCCAAGTAAGGACGGTGAGGAGTTTGGAAGTGATATTTTGGAAATTTTCGGGATATATATAGGTTGAAGTAAAAAGTGTATTTTAGTATAATTCATTTAAGGAGTTTGTATTTATAAACCTTAATTCTATGTCATAACAGATAACTTTTTGTAACTAAAACAGTTTATTACTTTCAAAGTTGGTCAACTCTTTCTCCAATGTGAAAAGGTGTAGAGTTAATTTGAAATGGTTATGACAATTGTATTTATGGTTGAAAGTTAGATCAAAGTTTTAAAAAGTTTAGAAAATTTGGGTTAGTTTGAGAACGCTCCAGCTCGAGACACGTATAGGTTCCGGATCGGGGTCCTCACATATACACTCCACCTTTCAATTCCCAAAGATAGTAAGAACTAATGAAGATATTAATAAACTTGTATATAATCAGAATAGATGAATGCACCTCGTTGCCAAAGATAGACGTGCATTAACTCATGGGCCAAAGTCGATCCTGCCATTATCATGGTTAAACAAGGTGTCAAGTAAATATACCAAAATAAAACAAAAACTAATGAAATTTTTTTTAAAAAAATTAATAATAATATTTCAAATGGTGCATCTATAAGAAAAAATAAAACTTTATTAACAAAATTAAATTTTTCACAAAATTTTGTCCAAACTACGAATAAAACTGATCATAAAAATAAATGATTTTTTTTTACCGAAAATTCCCTAGAAAAGTTGCAATCTTAAAAAAACACGTAAGTTATGATTCAACAAAAAACTCCTCGGCTAAAAACTAAATTAACCAAAAAATACACAAAATAACATGCGCTACTAGCGAAAGGATTATAACTTTTCATATTTCCTCATAAGTCCCCATATACGTGCTACCAGCAAAGTATTATAACTTTTCATGATTTTTCTAAAGCCCCCGTATTTATCGAAAGGTTATAAGTCGATTTATCAGTTGATTTGATTAAAAACAACTTATAAATATGATTTTTCAATTATTTTAAAGGATTTTTTGTGCTTATTGTTTGATTAAACAACTGATGCATATGAGAGTTTTGTAGGAATTATAGAAAAGTTATAATCTTTTTATTGATAGCATGTACTATATGTTTTTAGTCATTCAATACACAAAGGAGTTTTTATTAATATTCAAGGAGTTTTTTTAGCTAGTTTTCAACTTGTTTTTTTTTTCCCGTAAAATTCATTTTTCTAAAGGAGTTTTTGGTAAATGTCCCGTAAAACAATCTTTGATGGAGGGAGAGTACAATTTAGTACACGATTACCCACATTGACATAATTAATTTTTAATAATTAATTATGTTTAAATTTTTTATTTTGTTATACATCATGTGCATCGTGAGTAATAGTACTAGTTTTAGATAATCGCCATCTTGAACTTAATAGTACTTCTTAATAAAGCTATTAATACATTTACCAAAGTCAAAGTTAAAAAAGGTAGACATGTATTTGAGTGCGTTTTCTCTTTCTACTATTATTAGAATGAGTAGAAAAAAAATTAGACATAAAGCACAGTTTGTAATTCTTTCATTTCATAATGAGGTCCCTCCATTCCTAAAAATTTGTTTCATTTGACTTTTTTATTGAATTTTGACCACAAATTTATGAGAAATTAATCATGTTCATGAAATTCTAAAAGTTGTTGTTGATAATATTATTAGTGGTGAATCAATAAGAATTTTTAAAATTTCATGAACATAATTAAATTGTCATATATTTTTTTTATCAAAGTTCAACTAAAAAGTCAAATAGGACAAACTTTTAGGGACGGAGGGAGTACGTTTTTTTTTTTTTTTATCATTTTCAAAATAAATATTGAATTTCTAAATAAGTAGTGTTAATGTGATTTTATTGTTATATAAACTATCCACAAATAAATAACACATATTTTTTTTAAAATGTTTAAAAATTAAATATGACATTTATTAAATAACGGGGAAATATTAAAAGTATACTACTTGGGAAAACCATATAAGATAAAGATGCTATAGACATGGCGTCCGGATAATTGTTGGGTCTTCCTTATCGTCTTAATGTTTAATACTACTTAATCTGCAAGTAAATTTGACAATGTAAAAAAGTAAAGTTAAATACTACTTTTGTCCTTTTAAGTATATAATATTTTTCCTTTTCGATACATATTTAAAAAAAAAAACAATGAACATAATATTTTTTTGAAACCATAAAATGCTTGGTAAAATTATTGAAAAAAGTTTTTTATTACATTTGTAAGAAAATGATAAAATGAGAAAGTCTGATAAAATTATTTACTAATATATGTTTAATACAGTAGTTGGTTAATCTAAAATCTTAATTTTTCTGCATTCAATAAAACATACTCCCTCCGTCCCACTTCAACTTCAAGGTTTCTACTTTCCATTTTGGTCCGTCTCACTTCAAGGTTCTCTTCCATAAATGAAAAGTTTTGAATATATTTATACCCTTATGATTTAATATATTTACAAAAAATCATTCATTATACCCTTACAAAGTTAACATATTTACAAAAAAATCAATCATTAACTTACTATTCCTCCCACTCATTCTCTCTCCTATTAAATATTTTTAACTTTTACATTCTCTCTCCTCTAATCTTCTACCCATTTTCAATAAAATCAATCATTAACTACTATTCTCTATCCCATATTTAACTTTTACATTATCTCTCCTCTCCTCTATTCTAAACAACACAAACAATTTTTTTCTTAAAAAGCGTGAAACCCACACCAAGAAACCTTGGTGTGGGACGGAGGGAGTACAATTTAATTTGACCAAAAAGATTTTTAATTTATATTGTGGTAAAGTGTCTTTTTAATTTAACCCCTTCAACTTATGAATGAAGATGATTTGAAGATCAAATGTCTAAATATTTATAGTGTATGGTTCATGTAAGCAATATTGGTGACATCGTTGTGTCATATAAGCTAGCTGATTTAATGAAGTTTTAGATGGCAGAGTAACGGAAGGACTACATGATCTACGAAAAGTATATGATAAGGGGCAAATGATAAAATAATGTGTTAGTGATGAAAAAGAAAAATGTTGCATAGTTTGAGGACCAAGTAGTATTTAACTCTAAAAAAGTGCACCAAAGTCTATAAGTTTAGGATATTTTGTGAAATTAACAAATTAAATATACTGTCCCAAAATGGTATTATTCACACTTTTTTCGTTACTATATATAAATGAACTTTTATCAATAATTTTAGATTGATATAATTATCCTAATAAAAATTTGAAACTTGTTATTAATATTATCATTGATGGTGTATCAATAACAAGTTTTGTATTTTCATTTATATTAATAAATCAACTTAAAATTATTGTTTAAAATTTCTTCATAGTAGAAACAGTAAAAACATGAAAAGATTGTTTTGGAAAAAGGGAGTACATATTTTGCACCGTAGTACTTTTGTTTCATTTTAATAAAAAAAAAATCAGTTCCCTAGCGCTAACTTGATTCTCCGATTGTTGCCCCTATCTCAACATTTATTAGTTAACCCCTCTCTTCGACTCTTCCCAGTCAATCACTGTTCATCCCTCTTCCTTTCTGTGCTGAAAATTAAGAAGTATTTTGTTCCAGGTACTTCATGGTTATATAGTTAGGAAACATTCGGTTTTGTAATCATATACCATTGTAAATAGAAGATATCGCCTAAGCGGCACACTCAATTTATATTTATTTATATAACTTGAGCAAAAACTATTTCTTGTGTTTATTTTCGCTGCAAAACTGTTTTTTTACAAACTGTTTTTAAACTTTGTTATATGTGTTATCGTAAGTGTTATCAATTGTGTTATCAACGTTTTTGATAACATTTGCAATCAGGCTATTGACAATTTCTAAAATGATATGTAAGTATTCTTGTTATCACCCATTTTTAAACTTTCACTTTTTTTTCAAGTATAATAATAGAATAGTAGTACATTAAAGGAAAAAATATTCGATCGTATTTGTTTTCTACTGTTCTACTCCTCTTTTTACCTTAAACTAAACAAAGTTTTATTGAAATAAATGAAAATTTCGTGTAAGTTTGGATAAGCAGAAGAGAGAGGATGAGGGGGACCATCACAATCATTGGCTATGTGAGATTGATGTCTTCTAACAACCCAAAATCTCAAATTTTAATTCAAAGACTTATGAGGTGCATGGGTCATTGTTTTTAACTTTATTTCATGTTGTTGTTTTCTTCATCAACCCAACACATTTTCTTCTTTAAACAGAAGAGAGAGGATTCATATGAGGGGGACCATGACAATGATTGAGTTGGACAATTACAATTTGAAACGCCGTGTCGTGTCGTTGAGTTAGAAGAGTGGAGAAAAATAATTGGTCTTTAATGTAATGTGGGTAACTTCGATGACATATAAATAACTAAAACGTATTAACACAATGGTTTATTTCGATTTTCTCTTTTTGTTTCATTTATAAGTTTATTATTTGGTTTATGTGTTATAACATTTATTGCAAAATATATATAATTCATAAATATACATAAACATATATAGACGTAAATATATAAATCTTAAATATAATGTTATACTCCCTCCGTCCTGGCCGAAGTGTTCCACCAAATTTCTCTTGTTACTAACTACGTGGGCCAAAATATTATAACTTCAAACTCCTGAGTCAAATGACCTTCTTGCGGCTCCGTCCCTGTCATGAGAGTATGGTCTCGGTCGGTGATACACAGTATCAATTTTTAGATTATCAATATTATTTTTGGTGGCCACAGGTGTGGCCACAGTGGAGCTTTACATTCCTTGCCTCGGGCCGGTTCTTATATATATTCACCAAACTAACGCTTCCGGTCATTGTTCCTCCAATGGCGTTACGTTGCCCACTCCCGCCACAGGTGATCCCATTGCCTCCACCGCCGCCGCCATTTCGATGCCACCGCCATTTTACGCCACCATTTCTGCCGCCACCTCCACCATTTGCTGCTTCCCATGTCTCGTTAATCAAAGTGGTTGTTGTTGTCGGGTTTGGGTTGTTGGGGCTAATTCTTATCTTCCTACACCAAATCAAGAGGGGTATCAGCAAACTGAACAAGGAGAAGAAGATGAACGATGAAGAAGACCCTGTCCAGATCCCACTCCCTCAGGTGCCAACACACCCAATCATTTGGCGTCCTCAACCGCAGCCGCCACCACCGACGGCGTCGCCTCCGTGGTTTCCGAAATTGCTGAATGCGGTTTCAAATGCATTGCAACGCAGTTAGGAAGAAAAATTTCTCTTTAATTGTGAGTAATTTTATGGTATTTGCGGTTTCAAATGCATTTCAAATGCATTTCAAATGCATTAAAACGTATTAACACAATGGTTTATTTCGATTTTCTCTTTTTGTTTCATTTATAAGTTTATTATTTGGTTTATGTGTTATAACATTTATTGCAAAATATATATAATTCATAAATATACATAAACATATATAGACGTAAATATATAAATCTTAAATATAATGTTATACTCCCTCCGTCCTGGCCGAAGTGTTCCACCAAATTTCTCTTGTTACTAACTACGTGGGCCAAAATATTATAACTTCAAACTCCTGAGTCAAATGACCTTCTTGCGGCTCCGTCCCTGTCATGAGAGTATGGTCTCGGTCGGTGATACACAGTATCAATTTTTAGATTATCAATATTATTTTTGGTGGCCACAGCCGTGGCCCGTGGAGCTTTACATTCCTTGCCTCAGGCCGGTTCTTATATATATTCACCAAACTAACGCTTCCCGGTCATTGTTCCTCCAATGGCGTTCTGTTGCCCACTCCCGCCACCGGTGATCCCATTGGCTCCACCGCCACCGCCATTTCTGCCGCCACCATTTCTCGCCACCGCCACCATCTCGTTGCTTCCCATGTCTCGTTAATCAAAGTGGTTGTTGTTGTCGGGTTTGGGTTGTTGGGGCTAATTCTTATTTTCCTACACCAAATCAAGAGGGGTATCAGCAAACTGAACAAGGAGAAGAAGATGAACGATGAAGAAGACCACCCGTCCGTATCCCACTCCCTCAAAATGCCAACACACCCAATCATTTGGCGTCCTCAACCGCAGCCGCCACCACCGACGGCGTCGCCTCCGTGGTTTCCGAAATTGCTGAATGCGGTTTCAAATGCATTGCAACGCTAGCTTAGGAAGAAAAATTTCTCTTTAATTGTGAGTAATTTTATAGTATTTGCGGTTTCAAATGCATTTCAAATGCATTAAAACGTATTAACACAATGGTTTATTTCGATTTTCTCTTTTTGTTTCATTTATAAGTTTATTATTTGGTTTATGTGTTATAACATTTATTGCAAAATATATATAATTCATAAATATACATAAACATATATAGACGTAAATATATAAATCTTAATTATAATGTTATACTCCCTCCGTCCTGGCCGAAGTGTTCCACCAAATTTCTCTTGTTACTAACTACGTGGGCCAAAATATTATAACTTCAAACTCCTGAGTCAAATGACCTTCTTGCGGCTCCGTCCCTGTCATGAGAGTATGGTCTCGGTCGGTGATACACAGTATCAATTTTTAGATTATCAATATTATTTTTGGTGGCCACAGGCTGTGGCCCACAGGGAGCTTTACATTCCTTGCCTCAGGCCGGTTCTTATATATATTCACCAAACTAACGCTTCCCGGTCATTGTTCCTCCAATGGCGTTCTGTTGCCCACTCCCGCCACCGGTGATCCCATTGCCTCCACCGCCGCCGCCATTTCTGACGCCACCACCATTTCTGCCGCCACCGCCACCATCTGCTGCTTCCCATGTCTCGTTAATCAAAGTGGTTGTTGTTGTCGGGTTTGGGTTGTTGGGGCTAATTCTTATCTTCCTACACCAAATCAAGAGGGGTATCAAAGAACCGAACAAGGAGAAGAAGATGAACGATGAAGAAGACCCTGTCCAGATCCCACTCCCTCAGGTGCCAACACACCCAATCATTTGGCGTCCTCAACCGCAGCCGCCACCACCGACGGCGTCGCCTCCGTGGTTTCCGAAATTGCTGAATGCGGTTTCAAATGCATTGCAACGCAGTTAGGAAGAAAAATTTCTCTTTAATTGTGAGTAATTTTATAGTATTTGCGGTTTCAAATGCATTTCAAATGCATTAAAACGTATTAACACAATGGTTTATTTCGATTTTCTCTTTTTGTTTCATTTATAAGTTTATTATTTGGTTTATGTGTTATAACATTTATTGCAAAATATATATAATTCATAAATATACATAAACATATATAGACGTAAATATATAAATCTTAATTATAATGTTATACTCCCTCCGTCCTGGCCGAAGTGTTCCACCAAATTTCTCTTGTTACTAACTACGTGGGCCAAAATATTATAACTTCAAACTCCTGAGTCAAATGACCTTCTTGCGGCTCCGTCCCTGTCATGAGAGTATGGTCTCGGTCGGTGATACACAGTATCAATTTTTAGATTATCAATATTATTTTTGGTGGCCACAGGCTGTGGCCCACAGGGAGCTTTACATTCCTTGCCTCAGGCCGGTTCTTATATATATTCACCAAACTAACGCTTCCCGGGCATTGTTCCTCCAATGGCGTTCTGTTGCCCACTCCCGCCACCGGTGATCCCATTGCCTCCACCGCCGCAGCCATTTCTCGCCACCATTTACGCCGCCACCGCCACCATCTCGCCGCTTCCCATGTCTCGTTAATCAAAGTGGTTGTTGTTGTCGGTTTTGGGTTGTTGGGGCTAATTCTTATCTTCCTACACCAAATCAAGAGGGGTATCAGCAAACTGAACAAGGAGAAGAAGATTAACGATGAAGAAGACCTGTCCAGATCCCACTCCCTCAGGTGCCAACACACCCAATCATTTGGCGTCCTCAACCGCAGCCGCCACCACCGACGGCGTCGCCTCCGTGGTTTCCGAAATTGCTGAAAGCGGTTTCAAATGCATTGCAACGCATTTAGGAAGAAAAATTTCTCTTTAATTGTGAGTAATTTTATAGTATTTGCGGTTTCAAATGCATTTCAAATGCATTTCAAATGCATTAAAACGTATTAACACAATGGTTTATTTCGATTTTCTCTTTTTGTTTCATTTATAAGTTTATTATTTGGTTTATGTGTTATAACATTTATTGCAAAATATATATAATTCATAAATATACATAAACATATATAGACGTAAATATATAAATCTTAAATATAATGTTATACTCCCTCCGTCCTGGCCGAAGTGTTCCACCAAATTTCTCTTGTTACTAACTACGTGGGCCAAAATATTATAACTTCAAACTCCTGAGTCAAATGACCTTCTTGCGGCTCCGTCCCTGTCATGAGAGTATGGTCTCGGTCGGTGATACACAGTATCAATTTTTAGATTATCAATATTATTTTTGGTGGCCACAGGCTGTGGCCCACAGGGAGCTTTACATTCCTTGCCTCAGGCCGGTTCTTATATATATTCACCAAACTAACGCTTCCCGGTCATTGTTCCTCCAATGGCGTTCTGTTGCCCACTCCCGCCACCGGTGATCCCATTGCCTCCACCGCCGCCGCCATTTCTGACGCCACCGCCATTTCTGCCGCCACCGCCACCATCTGCTGCTTCCCATGTCTCGTTAATCAAAGTGGTTGTTGTTGTCGGGTTTGGGTTGTTGGGGATAATTCTTATCTTCCTACACCAAATCAAGAGGGGTATCAGCAAACTGAACAAGGAGAAGAAGATGAACGATGAAGAAGACCCTGTCCAGATCCCACTCCCTCAGGTGCCAACACACCCAATCATTTGGCGTCCTCAACCGCAGCCGCCACCACCGACGGCGTCGCCTCCGTGGTTTCCGAAATTGCTGAATGCGGTTTCAAATGCATTGCAACGCAGTTAGGAAGAAAAATTTCTCTTTAATTGTGAGTAATTTTATAGTATTTGCGGTTTCAAATGCATTTCAAATGCATTTCAAATGCATTAAAACGTATTAACACAATGGTTTATTTCGATTTTCTCTTTTTGTTTCATTTATAAGTTTATTATTTGGTTTATGTGTTATAACATTTATTGCAAAATATATATATAATTCATAAATATACATAAACATATATAGACGTAAATATTTAAATCTTAAATATAATGTTATACTCCTCCGTCTGGCCGAAGTGTTCCACCAAATTTCTCTTGTTACTAACTACGTGGGCCAAAATATTATAACTTCAAACTCCTGAGTCAAATGACCTTCTTGCGGCTCCGTCCCTGTCATGAGAGTATGGTCTCGGTCGGTGATACACAGTATCAATTTTTAGATTATCAATATTATTTTTGGTGGCCACAGGCTGTGGCCCACAGGGAGCTTTACATTCCTTGCCTCAGGCCGGTTCTTATATATATTCACCAAACTAACGCTTCCCGGTCATTGTTCCTCCAATGGCGTTCTGTTGCCCACTCCCGCCACCGGTGATCCCATTGCCTCCACCGCCACCGCCATTTCTGCCGCCACCATTTCTGCCGCCACCGCCACCATCTGCTGCTTCCCATGTCTCGTTAATCAAAGTGGTTGTTGTTGTCGGGTTTGGGTTGTTGGGGCTAATTCTTATCTTCCTACACCAAATCAAGAGGGGTATCAGCAAACTGAACAAGGAGAAGAAGATGAACGATGAAGAAGACCCTGTCCAGATCCCACTCCCTCAGGTGCCAACACACCCAATCATTTGGCGTCCTCAACCGCAGCCGCCACCACCGACGGCGTCGCCTCCGTGGTTTCCGAAATTGCTGAATGCGGTTTCAAATGCATTGCAACGCAGTTAGGAAGAAAAATTTCTCTTTAATTGTGAGTAATTTTATAGTATTTGCGGTTTCAAATGCATTTCAAATGCATTTCAAATGCATTAAAACGTATTAACACAATGGTTTATTTCGATTTTCTCTTTTTGTTTCATTTATAAGTTTATTATTTGGTTTATGTGTTATAACATTTATTGCAAAATATATATAATTCATAAATATACATAAACATATATAGACGTAAATATATAAATCTTAAATATAATGTTATACTCCCTCCGTCCTGGCCGAAGTGTTCCACCAAATTTCTCTTGTTACTAACTACGTGGGCCAAAATATTATAACTTCAAACTCCTGAGTCAAATGACCTTCTTGCGGCTCCGTCCCTGTCATGAGAGTATGGTCTCGGTCGGTGATACACAGTATCAATTTTTAGATTATCAATATTATTTTTGGTGGCCACAGGCTGTGGCCCACAGGGAGCTTTACATTCCTTGCCTCAGGCCGGTTCTTATATATATTCACCAAACTAACGCTTCCCGGTCATTGTTCCTCCAATGGCGTTCTGTTGCCCACTCCCGCCACCGGTGATCCCATTGCCTCCACCGCCACCGCCATTTCTGCCGCCACCATTTCTGCCGCCACCGCCACCATCTGCTGCTTCCCATGTCTCGTTAATCAAAGTGGTTGTTGTTGTCGGGTTTGGGTTGTTGGGGCTAATTCTTATCTTCCTACACCAAATCAAGAGGGGTATCAGCAAACTGAACAAGGAGAAGAAGATGAACGATGAAGAAGACCCTGTCCAGATCCCACTCCCTCAGGTGCCAACACACCCAATCATTTGGCGTCCTCAACCGCAGCCGCCACCACCGACGGCGTCGCCTCCGTGGTTTCCGAAATTGCTGAATGCGGTTTCAAATGCATTGCAACGCAGTTAGGAAGAAAAATTTCTCTTTAATTGTGAGTAATTTTATAGTATTTGCGGTTTCAAATGCATTTCAAATGCATTTCAAATGCATTAAAACGTATTAACACAATGGTTTATTTCGATTTTCTCTTTTTGTTTCATTTATAAGTTTATTATTTGGTTTATGTGTTATAACATTTATTGCAAAATATATATAATTCATAAATATACATAAACATATATAGACGTAAATATATAAATCTTAAATATAATGTTATACTCCTCCGTCCCGGCCGAAGTGTTCCACCAAATTTCTCTTGTTACTAACTACGTGGGCCAAAATATTATAACTTCAAACTCCCTGAGTCAAATGACCTTCTTGCGGCTCCGTCCCTGTCATGAGAGTATGGTCTCGGTCGGTGATACATAGTATCAATTTTTAGATTATCAATATTATTTTTGGTGGCCACAGGCTGTGGCCCACAGGGAGCTTTACATTCCTTGCCTCAGGCCGGTTCTTATATATATTCACCAAACTAACGCTTCCCGGTCATTGTTCCTCCAATGGCGTTCTGTTGCCCACTCCCGCCACCGGTGATCCCATTGGCTCCACCGCCACCGCCATTTCTGCCGCCACCATTTCTGCCGCCACCGCCACCATCTGCTGCTTCCCATGTCTCGTTAATCAAAGTGGTTGTTGTTGTCGGGTTTGGGTTGTTGGGGCTAATTCTTATCTTCCTACACCAAATCAAGAGGGGTATCAGCAAACTGAACAAGGAGAAGAAGATGAACGATGAAGAAGACCCTGTCCAGATCCCACTCCCTCAGGTGCCAACACACCCAATCATTTGGCGTCCTCAACCGCAGCCGCCACCACCGACGGCGTCGCCTCCGTGGTTTCCGAAATTGCTGAATGCGGTTTCAAATGCATTGCAACGCATTTAGGAAGAAAAATTTCTCTTTAATTGTGAGTAATTTTATAGTATTTGCGGTTTCAAATGCATTTCAAATGCATTTCAAATGCATTAAAACGTATTAACACAATGGTTTATTTCGATTTTCTCTTTTTGTTTCATTTATAAGTTTATTATTTGGTTTATGTGTTATAACATTTATTGCAAAATATATATAATTCATAAATATACATAAACATATATAGACGTAAATATATAAATCTTAAATATAATGTTATACTCCCTCCGTCCTGGCCGAAGTGTTCCACCAAATTTCTCTTGTTACTAACTACGTGGGCCAAAATATTATAACTTCAAACTCCTGAGTCAAATGACCTTCTTGCGGCTCCGTCCCTGTCATGAGAGTATGGTCTCGGTCGGTGATACACAGTATCAATTTTTAGATTATCAATATTATTTTTGGTGGCCACAGGCTGTGGCCAACAGGGAGCTTTACATTCCTTGCCTCAGGCCGGTTCTTATATATATTCACCAAACTAACGCTTCCCGGTCATTGTTCCTCCAATGGCGTTCTGTTGCCCACTCCCGCCACCGGTGATCCCATTGCCTCCACCGCCGCCGCCATTTCTGACGCCACCGCCATTTCTGCCGCCACCATTTCTGCCGCCACCGCCACCATCTGCTGCTTCCCATGTCTCGTTAATCAAAGTGGTTGTTGTTGTCGGGTTTGGGTTGTTGGGGCTAATTCTTATCTTCCTACACCAAATCAAGAGGGGTATCAGCAAACTGAACAAGGAGAAGAAGATGAACGATGAAGAAGACCCTGTCCAGATCCCACTCCCTCAGGTGCCAACACACCCAATCATTTGGCGTCCTCAACCGCAGCCGCCACCACCGACGGCGTCGCCTCCGTGGTTTCCGAAATTGCTGAATGCGGTTTCAAATGCATTGCAACGCAGTTAGGAAGAAAAATTTCTCTTTAATTGTGAGTAATTTTATGGTATTTGCGGTTTCAAATGCATTTCAAATGCATTTCAAATGCATTAAAACGTATTAACACAATGGTTTATTTCGATTTTCTCTTTTTGTTTCATTTATAAGTTTATTATTTGGTTTATGTGTTATAACATTTATTGCAAAATATATATAATTCATAAATATACATAAACATATATAGACGTAAATATATAAATCTTAAATATAATGTTATACTCCCTCCGTCCTGGCCGAAGTGTTCCACCAAATTTCTCTTGTTACTAACTACGTGGGCCAAAATATTATAACTTCAAACTCCTGAGTCAAATGACCTTCTTGCGGCTCCGTCCACTGTCATGAGAGTATGGTCTCGGTCGGTGATACACGGTATCAATTTTTAGATTATCAATATTATTTTTGGTGGCCACAGCCGTGGCCCATGAGAGCTTTACATTCCTTGCCTCAGGCCGGTTCTTATATATATTCACCAAACTAACGCTTCCCGGTCATTGTTCCTCCAATGGCATTCTGTTGCCCACTCCCGCCACCGGTGATCCCATTGCCTCCACCGCCGCCGCCATTTCTGACGTCACCGCCATTTCTGCCGCCACCATTTCTGCCGCCACCGCCACCATCTGCTGCTTCCCATGTCTCGTTAATCAAAGTGGTTGTTGTTGTCGGGTTTGGGTTGTTGGGGCTAATTCTTATCTTCCTACACCAAATCAAGAGGGGTATCAGCAAACTGAACAAGGAGAAGAAGATGAACGATGAAGAAGACCCTGTCCAGATCCCACTCCCTCAGGTGCCAACACACCCAATCATTTGGCGTCCTCAACCGCAGCCGCCACCACCGACGGCGTCGCCTCCGTGGTTTCCGAAATTGCTGAATGCGGTTTCAAATGCATTGCAACGCATTTAGGAAGAAAAATTTCTCTTTAATTGTGAGTAATTTTATGGTATTTGCGGTTTCAAATGCATTTCAAATGCATTTCAAATGCATTAAAACGTATTAACACAATGGTTTATTTCGATTTTCTCTTTTTGTTTCATTTATAAGTTTATTATTTGGTTTATGTGTTATAACATTTATTGCAAAATATATATAATTCATAAATATACATAAACATATATAGACGTAAATATATAAATCTTAAATATAATGTTATACTCCCTCCGTCCTGGCCGAAGTGTTCCACCAAATTTCTCTTGTTACTAACTACGTGGGCCAAAATATTATAACTTCAAACTCCTGAGTCAAATGACCTTCTTGCGGCTCCGTCCCTGTCATGAGAGTATGGTCTCGGTCGGTGATACACAGTATCAATTTTTAGATTATCAATATTATTTTTGGTGGCCACATGCTGTGGCCCACAGGGAGCTTTACATTCCTTGCCTCAGGCCGGTTCTTATATTTATTCACCAAACTAACGCTTCCCGGTCATTGTTCCTCCAATGGCGTTCTGTTGCCCACTCCCGCCACCGGTGATCCCATTGCCTCCACCGCCGCCGCCATTTCTGACGCCACCGCCATTTCTGCCGCCACCATTTCTGCCGCCACCACCACCATCTGCTGCTTCCCATGTCTCTTTAATCAAAGTGGTTGTTGTTGTCGGGTTTGGGTTGTTGGGGCTAATTCTTATCTTCCTACACCAAATCAAGAGGGGTATCAGCAAACTGAACAAGGAGAAGAAGATGAACGATGAAGAAGACCCTGTCCAGATCCCACTCCCTCAGGTGCCAACACACCCAATCATTTGGCGTCCTCAACCGCAGCCGCCACCACCGACGGCGTCGCCTCCGTGGTTTCCGAAATTGTTGAATGCGGTTTCAAATGCATTGCAACGCAGTTAGGAAGAAAAATTTCTCTTTAATTGTGAGTAATTTTATGGTATTTGCGGTTTCAAATGCATTTCAAATGCATTTCAAATGCATTAAAACGTATTAACACAATGGTTTATTTCGATTTTCTCTTTTTGTTTCATTTATAAGTTTATTATTTGGTTTATGTGTTATAACATTTATTGCAAAATATATATAATTCATAAATATACATAAACATATATAGACGTAAATATATAAATCTTAAATATAATGTTATACTCCCTCCGTCCTGGCCGAAGTGTTCCACCAAATTTCTCTTGTTACTAACTACGTGGGCCAAAATATTATAACTTCAAACTCCTGAGTCAAATGACCTTCTTGCGGCTCCGTCCCTGTCATGAGAGTATGGTCTCGGTCGGTGATACACAGTATCAATTTTTAGATTATCAATATTATTTTTGGTGGCCACAGGCTGTGGCCCACAGGGAGCTTTACATTCCTTGCCTCAGGCCGGTTCTTATATATATTCACCAAACTAACGCTTCCCGGTCATTGTTCCTCCAATGGCGTTCTGTTGCCCACTCCCGCCACCGGTGATCCCATTGCCTCCACCGCCGCCGCCATTTCTGACGCCACCGCCATTTCTGCCGCCACCATTTCTGCCGCCACCGCCACCATCTGCTGCTTCCCATGTCTCGTTAATCAAAGTGGTTGTTGTTGTCGGGTTTGGGTTGTTGGGGCTAATTCTTATCTTCCTACACCAAATCAAGAGGGGTATCAAAGAACCGAACAAGGAGAAGAAGATGAACAATGAAGAAGACCCTGTCCAGATCCCACTCCCTCAGGTGCCAACACACCCAATCATTTGGCGTCCTCAACCGCAGCCGCCACCACCGACGGCGTCGCCTCCGTGGTTTCCGAAATTGTTGAATGCGGTTTCAAATGCATTGCAACGCAGTTAGGAAGAAAAATTTCTCTTTAATTGTGAGTAATTTTATGGTATTTGCGGTTTCAAATGCATTTCAAATGCATTTCAAATGCATTAAAACGTATTAACACAATGGTTTATTTCGATTTTCTCTTTTTGTTTCATTTATAAGTTTATTATTTGGTTTATGTGTTATAACATTTATTGCAAAATATATATAATTCATAAATATACATAAACATATATAGACGTAAATATATAAATCTTAAATATAATGTTATACTCCCTCCGTCCTGGCCGAAGTGTTCCACCAAATTTCTCTTGTTACTAACTACGTGGGCCAAAATATTATAACTTCAAACTCCTGAGTCAAATGACCTTCTTGCGGCTCTGTCCCTGTCATGAGAGTATGGTCTCGGTCGGTGATACACGTATCAATTTTTAGATTATCAATATTATTTTTGGTGGCCACAGTGTGGCCTAGGAGCTTTACATTCCTTGCCTCGGGCCGGTTCTTATATATATTCACCAAACTAACGCTTCCCGGTCATTGTTCCTCCAATGGCGTTCGTTGCCCACTCCCGCCACCGGTGATCCCATTGCCTCCACCGCCGCCGCCATTTCGACGCCACCGCCATTTCGCGCCACCATTTCTGCCGCCACCGCCACCATCTCGTCGCTTCCCATGTCTCGTTAATCAAAGTGGTTGTTGTTGTCGGGTTTGGGTTGTTGGGGCTAATTCTTATCTTCCTACACCAAATCAAGAGGGGTATCAGCAAACTGAACAAGGAGAAGAAGATGAGCGATGAAGAAGACCCTGTCCAGATCCCACTCCCTCAGGTGCCAACACACCCAATCATTTGGCGTCCTCAACCGCAGCCGCCACCACCGACGGCGTCGCCTCCGTGGTTTCCGAAATTGCCTGAATGCGGTTTCAAATGCATTGCAACGCAGCTTAGGAAGAAAAATTTCTCTTTAATTGTGAGTAATTTTATGGTATTTGCGGTTTCAAATGCATTTCAAATGCATTTCAAATGCATTAAAACGTATTAACACAATGGTTTATTTCGATTTTCTCTTTTTGTTTCATTTATAAGTTTATTATTTGGTTTATGTGTTATAACATTTATTGCAAAATATATATAATTCATAAATATACATAAACATATATAGACGTAAATATATAAATCTTAAATATAATGTTATACTCCCTCCGTCCTGGCCGAAGTGTTCCACCAAATTTCTCTTGTTACTAACTACGTGGGCCAAAATATTATAACTTCAAACTCCTGAGTCAAATGACCTTCTTGCGGCTCCGCCTGTCATGAGAGTATGGTCTCGGTCGGTGATACACAGTATCAATTTTTAGATTATCAATATTATTTTTGGTGGCCACAGTGTGGCCCACTGAGGAGCTTTACATTCCTTGCCTCGTGCCGGTTCTTATATATATTCACCAAACTAACGCTTCCCGGTCATTGTTCCTCCAATGGCGTTCGTTGCCCACTCCGCCACCGGTGATCCCATTGCCTCCACCGCCGCCGCCATTTCGACGCCACCACCATTTACGCCGCCACCATTTCGCCGCCACCGCCACCATCTCGCCGCTTCCCATGTCTCGTTAATCAAAGTGGTTGTTGTTGTCGAGTTTGGGTTGTTGGGGCTATTTCTTATCTTCCTACACCAAATTAAGAGGGGTATCAGCAAACTGAACAAGGAGAAGAAGATGAACGATGAAGAAGACCCTGTCCAGATCCCACTCCCTCAGGTGCCAACACACCCAATCATTTGGCGTCCTCAACCGCAGCTGCCACCACCGACGGCGTCGCCTCCGTGGTTTCCGAAATTGCTGAATGCGGTTTCAAATGCATTGCAACGCAGTTAGGAAGAAAAATTTCTCTTTAATTGTGAGTAATTTTATAGTATTTGCGGTTTCAAATGCATTTCAAATGCATTTCAAATGCATTAAAACGTATTAACACCATGGTTTATTTCGATTTTCTCTTTTTGTTTCATTTATAAGTTTATTATTTGGTTTATGTGTGTTGGGTATGCATGTTTTAACCCTCCTATTTGTATTAGATTTGATTGATACCATAACCTCCTGTCTATTTTAAGGACTTTAGGACCCTATGTAATGAAGCCTAGACTTCAATTTTTAGCCAAGTCCATTTTATAGAATAGGTTAAATTTAGGCTTGAAGACTGGCACAAGACTCATTGGATTTAAGGATTGCAGATTCAAGTATTTCAGAATCGCCTCTTAGAACCGCTTGGCAGAACCGCTTCTAGCTAATTGCCTTGTGAATTCCTTAGTCTGGAACCGCTTGATCTCCAATGTGCAAACCGCACATATGGAAATCCTTCCCTGGTGAACCGCTTACATGTCGAACCGCTTTGCACCAGAACCGCCCCAATGATTGAGACTTAAAGTGAACCTCATTGACCGTTGGAATCCACGTCAGCAATATCAAATGTCAACCACCATATCTTGTCACGTGACTACTTTTCAGACAAGATTTGCAAGGATCTTAAAAAGGTGACAGATGTCCTAACCACCTTGATTGCAGCTGAAGCCTGATTAGCTTTTCTTGTAACAACAGTTCCAAAGGACAAAAGTGGTTGCTGTGGACCAATGGAAATGCATCAAGGACTGTCCTTACAACAGCTGTGTCCAACGGCTATATTCCTGATGCTTGGGTATAAATACCCCCAACCTTCATCATTTGAAGATTGCTTGAAACTTGAGAAATTGCTGTGAGTTCATAAGAAGTTGAAGCTCTGCCCAGAAATTCTAAGTCCTTTGAATCTTCATCTTCAACCTTCAAGAAATATTCCCCAGCCCAGAAATCAAGCCTTAACACATCAAGAATCATTGTGCTCTACATCTCAAAGATTTAAAGAGCCTTGATCTTAAACACACACACACCTCACTTGTTTAATCACATTGATTAATCACTTGAGATACACTGGTTATAGTCTTAGGATTTGTTCTTCATAGAAAAGATTTTAGATCTCAGTATTACTCATTTTACTTTGTAATCTCTCATACTCAATATAAAAACTCTCTTAGAAATCCAAGACTAACCATCTTGGTAGTGGACGTAGATCGTTTATCGATTGAACCACTCCAAATATTGTGTTCTTACTTTCTGCATTTATATTTCTTGTGCTTACTGATTATCTACATTTCTCTCTGTTTGATCTTTATTTAGATATCCATTATTGTGAAATTGTGTTTGGAGTTAACATTGTCAAACCTCACTTTCAGTTTACAACTGCTCAGAAAATTGCACTAAAACCGCTTTGCAAAACCGCCCCTCAAAACCGCTTGTATCTTCAATATATTCCGCTGTGCATTTTACAACTCTACTTGCAGTTTCTTATACATTGCAAGAGGTTTTGTAAGCGTAGAGGTTTAGTTTTAATTCGAGGGCGAAAAATTTGTAACAGCTATTCACCCCCCCCTCTAGCTGTATTTTCACCCTTGTTGCCACCTTTGGGATTAACAAGTGGTATCCGAGCAAACACATTTTTAAAACCACTGTTTTTCAAGCTTAACAGCTTGTGTGCCGATTCGATATGGCAAACTCAAAGACAATGACTACTGTTAACTATTCACACATTCCAATCTTGGACGAAGACCACTTCGACATCTGGAAGTGCAGAATGCCCATTCATTTGGAAACAATTGATGAGATGTTGGTGGAGTGCGTAATCAATGGCCCGTTAATTCCAATGAAGGCCAACACTGATGCAACCACCAATACAGAAACTCCAGAGGTCAAAAAGCCAAAAGATGAGTGGTCGGATGAAGAGAAGAGATTAGTTGCCTTGGACAGCAAGGCAAGTCACATCATTTCAGGAACCCTTCCAGTTTCAACTCTTCAGAAGGTGATGTACCTCAAAACCGCTAAGCAGATGTGGGATGCCATAGAGAGCTATCTCGAAGGTGATGACGAATGCAAGAAAAGCAAATTATATGATGTTGAAAGATCCTACAACAGCTTCAACAGAAAATCCAATGAAACCTTGCGTCAAACCTACGACCGCTATGTTGAGGTAGTTAATGCTTGTAGATCTCTTGGCAAAACTTTAACCGATAAGGAAATCAATATGACTTTCCTATCTGCTTTAGGTTCTAGATGGGTAAATAAGGCTACCTCTCTAGAAGACTCCAAAGTTTTGGGTACTTGGTCGTTAAGTAACTTGTACGCCAATCTTAGAGTCTATGAACTTAAATTAAATCATATTGAAGAGATTGAAGGGAAAACCAAATCACTTTCCATGTCCGTCGTAGAACATGAGGAGAAACCATCTACATCCAATCAAACCACAGATCCTTCCATATCAACCTCATTACTCATCGAGATGGATGATGATGATTTTGCCATGTTTGTGAAAAGATTTCAAAAGTTTAGAAAATCCTCAAAACCTTTCACAAAATCATTTTCAAAAGGCAAACCTCCTGCAACATTTTCTAAGGCTGGAGATACAAAGAAAAAGGGTGATCTAGTTTGCTACAACTGTAGAAAACCTGGTCACTTTGCATCTGAGTGTCCACAGCCCAAATACGAATACATGAAAAAGAAAACCTCTCCTGCGAAATTTTCTCGTCGAAGGGGAATGATTGCTGAGGAGGAAGAGAATTCCAAGGAATTAGCAACTTGGATTGAAACAGATTCTGAGGATGGAAGTGACGATGAAACCGAAGAGGTTAATCTCTGTTTAATTGCAGATGCTTCCGATGAATCAGATTCTGAGTCATTCGAGTTGCAAGATATGGAAGAAAAAGAGGTTTCCACAAAACTTCCAAATTTTAAGTTGGATGAAAATATCAAACTTACTCCTAGCATTAAGATAGGAAATTGCTCGTATTCACGTCCCATTTTTCCTCCTACAAATGCTCCACCTTCAAAAGCAATTCCAAAGAATAAAATTTTGAAAAAGGTGGTGGAAGAGGTTTCTCCCATGGAACATGAAAGGATGTTCAAGGAAGCAGAAATGGTGATCCATCAATTCTCTAATCTTAAGAAAGCCTTAAGCTTAGCTCATGATGAACTTAATCTGTACAAGACGGAGAAAACTGTGATGAGGTCTGAAATTTCAAATCTTAAGGACCAAATCAAAAAGATGACTCCTCTTGCTGATCAAAACCACATCCTTGAAACTAAGGTTGCTGCACTTCAACTCCGGAATGATGACCTGGTCACCCAACTCAACGATCGTCAAATGATTATTGATGGGTGGCTCAAGTCAAAATCCTATGCGGATCAAATCATAGATTCCCAAGTTCCATCTGGAATTAAGGAGGGTCTAGGTTTTGGATCTGATGAAGAGGAGAAGTGTACATCCTGCAGTGAAAAGGATGAGGAAATTTTGAAACTAACTAAAGAAATTCCTAAGGGGAAGCATGCTAAAGGCAAGGGTAAAGGACAACAAAATTTTAATTTTGTCTACCCAAAAGGGAAGCAATATGGGAAGAATTCTCAGATGAAGCCAAAGGATTCTGAGGATGTAGCTGAAGAGGAAATGGCTTATGGAGTTGGCTGTATCCCTGCTCCAACCGCTTCTGGTGGAACAGGTAGTGCTGGCAACTGCAAGGCTGACCGCGCATCTTCTTCGACCGCTCCTCCTGCCTTCAAAAGCAGGAATAGCGTTCCTAGAAAATACGTGGTCAAGTCAAAGCCAGTTCCCTTTGTCAAGGCTGCAACCGCTCCCCCCAAACCGCATACAACTCCTAAGAAGAGTAAGGAGTTAGTAAAACGTCATGATGCTTGTAGCTTTTATAAATGTTCTGTGTGTGATGGTTTAGGTCACAAGGCTGCAGAATGCCTTTTGCGATTCACATCCAATTCCAGGAAGAGTAAACCTCCTTCTGTCAAACAGGTATGGGTCGTGAAGGGTTGCTAACTTCAGGACCCAAGGAATAAAGGGGGACCTCGTTCTTAATGTTTACTTTTCAGGTCCTCTGCTTAATGGCTGGTCACTCCAAGGATAATGAATGGTATCTTGACAGTGGCTGCTCAAGACATATGACTGGAGATAGATCATTACTTGAAGATGTCATTGAAGCAAGTGGTCCGTCTGTAACCTTTGGTGACAACAACAAAGGAAAGACCATTGGATATGGTGTTATAAGGAGAGAAAACCTAACCATTGAGAAGGTTTCTCTTGTTGAAGGACTCAAGCACAACCTCCTTTCAATTTCTCAATTCTGCGATAAAGGAATGCTTTGCAACTTCACGTCATCAAATTGCTTTATCAAAGATAGCATTTTCGGAGTCACCCTACTCACAGGGATTCGTAAGAGTAATATTTACATTATTGATCTAGATTCTGCATTTAGTATTACTAATCTCTGTTTTGTAGCTAAGAATGTGAGCGAAAATAGTTGGCTATGGCACAAGAGGTTGAGCCACTTGAACTTCAAGTATCTTGCAAAGATTGGTAGGGAAAACCTCGTTCGTGGTTTAACCAAAGTGGCTGACCACCATCCTGAGAAATGCAGTGCATGCCAGCTTGGTAAGCAATCAGCATCGTCTTTCACCAGCAAGACCGCTCCGTCAACTTCAAGATGCTTACAACTGCTTCACATAGATTTGTTTGGACCCGTTACCACTGCCAGCATTGGAGGAAGTAGATATACTTTAGTGGTGGTGGATGATTATTCAAGATATACGTGGGTTGAGATGATGATTTCCAAATATGATTGTTATGAGATCCTCACCGCACTTTTTAGACGGCTCCAAACTCAAAAAGAAGATGACATCGTTAGTGTTCGATCAGATAATGGAACAGAATTCAAGAACAACGGTGTTGCTCAGTATTGTGATGACCATGGAATTGATCACAATTTCTCAACTGTTGGTGTTCCACAACAAAATGGGGTTGTGGAAAGGAAGAACAGGACGTTGACTGAGGCTGGAAAGACAATGATATCTGAAGCGAAGCTGCCTCAGACGGAAGAGAAAATAGAGGTAAATTCGGAGCCAAGGTCGACGAAGGTATTTTTGTTGGGTATGCTAAACATTCAAAAGCTTTTCGTGTTTTCAATAAAACTAGTTTAAAATAGTTGAGTCTGTCCATGTTACATTCGATGAGCATTCTCTCCTTGAGCCACATTTGGCTCCAAATGTTGCTGATGATTTTGTTGAGCCTAATGAAACAGGTGAATCCTCTAGAACTGCACCTGAACCTCAACCACAAAATCCAGCACCCTCAACTGAAATTCCCTCAAACCGCACTTTTGAAACCGCACCTGAAATTCCCATTCCAGATGCAACTCCAAGGGAAGAGAATGTTGAGAATTCCCCCATCCAGCTTATTGAACCTCTTCGTCAACTTACCTTCCATGACTTCGCTGAAGGATCTAACGATGTTCCAATTGAAGATCTTCAGCAAACCTCAGTCCAACCAGACTTACCCCCGGAGGTTCGTGAAGTCAGCAGTCACCCTCTCTCTAATGTGATAGGTGATCTGTTTTCCGATGTTCAAACAAGGAGATCAAACTATGATGAGCATACCTCCTTATTATCTCAAGTTGAACCCAAGAAGATTGATGAAGCACTCCAAGATTCCAGTTGGGTCGTTGCTATGCAAGAAGAACTCAACCAGTTTGAAAGATGCAAGGTCTGGACATTGGTGCCTAGACCTCAGGATCAAGGAGTGATAGGAACTAAGTGGGTGTTTAGGAATAAGATGGACGAGAATGGAAGCATCACTAGGAATAAAGCAAGGTTGGTTGCACAAGGATATAGGCAAGAAGAAGGAATTGATTATGATGAAACCTTCGCTCCAGTTGCAAGATTGAAAGCTATTAGGATCTTCTTAGTCTACGCCTCTTTCAAGCATTTCAAGTTATATCAAATGGATGTGAAGAGTGCTTTCCTCAATGGTGAATTGCAAGAGACTGTGTATGTTGCCCAACCGCCTGGATTTGAAGACTCTAAATTTCCCAATCATGTCTACAAACTCCAGAAAGCTTTGTATGGACTTAAGCAAGCTCCAAGGGCATGGTATGAGACTCTTTCTAAATTCTTACTAGAAAAAGGATTTAAACGCGGTAAAATCGATACAACTCTTTTTATTGCCAAATATAATGGGCATACTTTACTTGTTCAAATATATGTCGATGATATTATTTTTGGTTCTACTAATGAGTTACTTTGTAAGCGTTTCGAAAAGCTAATGAAAAGCAAGTTTGAGATGAGCATGATGGGAGAATTAACATTCTTCCTCGAGCTTCAAATCAAGCAATGCGAAAAAGGTATTTTCCTCAGCCAAGCCAAATACACCAAGGAGTTGATAAAGAAGTTTGGATTAGAAAATGCTAAAGCATATGATACTCCAATGGCCACCGGCAATAAGCTAGATAAGGATCTAAAAGGTAAGAAGGTTGATCAAACTTTATATCGAGGTATGATCGGCTCATTACTTTACTTAACTGCTAGTAGGCCCGATATCATGTTTAGTGTCTGTGTATGTGCACGCTACCAAGCAGATCCTAGAGAAGCACATCTAATTGCAGTCAAACGTATAATCTGCTATTTATCTGGAACCACTAACCTTGGACTTTGGTATTCCAAAGATTCGAACTTCGATCTTGTAGGTTATTCGGATGCAGATTAGACTTGTACTATTGACAGAAAAGCACTAGTGGGACTTGTCATTTCCTCGGGAATAGACTAGTTGCTTGGGCCAAGAAGAAGCAGTGTGACAACACTTCAACAATTTGGAGTACATGCATTCGGCCGAGTATTGCTATCAAGTAGTCATTTCCTCAAATCCTTTGGATGAAGCAGCAGTTGGTGGACTATGGAATCCATGAAGGAAATTGCCCTATCATGTGTGACAACACTTCAACAATTTCAGTCACCAACAACCCTGTCATGCATTCCAAGACCAAGCATATTGATATCAAGTATCATTTCCTCAAAGACCATGTGGAGAAGAGGAATATCCATTTATGTCTTATCCTTATTTCTTAAAAAAAAAAAAAACTGTTCAAATTCTTTTATTTTATTTTTTAGTTCTTATTTTGACACAAGGGTATTTTTGCAAATGTTTTCCCTCGTTTATTTCAAAATTAAGAGCATTTAATACTAAGGGGACATAAGCATTAAAAGCCCTCATGTCAGCCGTCATTGAGAGAGGTGCAGGAGATGAAAGGGTGCAACAGTTGGTATATTTCAATCATTCTTTCTGAACCAACTGGCTGCCCCCTTCACCCTATATATACCTAAGTTGGTGAAATTCTAACCTTTTTTACTGCCACACTCTCTGCATTCGTACTTTCTTCTTCACCAACTCACTTTATCTCTCTAAAACCTTGAAAAACTCCATTTTTCCAACCATTAATCAAATGGCAACAACATCAAAAAGGCAAGAGCCTCAACTGTTGCAAGAGCTCCCAAGAAACCTATCTTGGAAATGGTAACAAACTTCTAACCCTAATCCTTTAAATTTTTCAAAATTTGCCATGGATGAACAGAAACTGTTCGTATTCTTCAAGTTTATGTTTTGAGTGACTTTGATCTTGTTTCTTAACCATTTTGATTGATAATTGTTGGGTTTTGTTCGCATTAGCACATGGATTCTATATATGTTACTTGTTTATGATCAATCCATGTTTAGAACACTAATTTTGTGATTTTCAGTTCATGAACTTCGAAAACCCATTTATATGTTCTTAGTGATTGTGAATGATTCTGGGTAAAGGTTGAAATTTTAATGATATATTATTGTTCCCCTTCCCAATGTGATCATTTTGACATGCTATTTGTTCATTTTGGTTAAGTTTTGAATAATCTCTGTTCTTGGTGTTCATGACTGTTCTTCGTGTTCTTCATGAAACTCATGTGTTTTTCTTGAAAAATCATATGTTTTGGATGCCTTGAATCTGCATAGTGTTTTTCAACACTTAGAAAAAATTTCAACTTTTTCATAATTTTTTATTTTACTATGGCTTGAAACCGCTTGGTTCTAAACCGCTTAAGCTTTTCAGTTTCAAATCGCCTCTTTCTTTCAAAGCTAAACCGCATGCTGAACCGCTTGTTCGAATCATTTGAAACCGCATGTTGTTTAAACTCCTTCCTTCATTCTTTTGAGATTTTACTAAGTATATAGGCTGGAAACCAAGAACTTCCTCTCTAAGCACCGCTTGCAGTGTGGGATAATTTTGGATTACAATGCCACGTACTAAGTAATTTTATTCTCAAAACCTCATTATCTTTGTATATTCATAGTTCACTTGGGGTTTGAAATTTTCAAACCGCACCATTGCTAAACCGCTTGGTGCTCAAACCGCTTGTGACTATGAATACAAAATGGATCTAACACTTCGTGTTTTACTTTGTAGGATCCATCTACCTTCCTACCAGGATGGGAGGTTAATGAGGCTGAACTTAAATCAGATGCCTTAGGAAGGGAGCTGCTTAGGAAGCTCAGAGTATCAGGCATCCTACCGCTCTTCACCAAGCGACCAGAATTTCATTGTGCCCTCCTTGGTAGACCCGCCTATGCAACCGCCAAGAAAGGATCAAGGATTCTAGAAGGAGGTCATAAAGTTCCCTGCCTAACCACAGTTATTGAAGGCCTAAAGCTTTCCATTGACTACATAGACATCAGAAGGCTTTTCAAATTTGTAGTTGGTGGAGCTCCTTTAGAGGTAGATCAAGTTATTCAAGACAATGTCGCTTTTCCAAACCGCCAAGGTAGATACCATGGCTAGGAGATACAAGAAGATACCCAGAAAGGGTTTTGGTGAGCTGATGAGCCACATTGGACATCTAGTTGGGAGATCAGTTTGTGGAAAGACAGGAAATCACAACAACTTTACATCCCAACAATGGATGTACTGTTCTGCTATATTTATGGAGATCAGACTACACTGGCCTAAACTCCTCTACTTGGAAATAAAAGACAGTGTTGAGACTTATCAGTCCAAGGTTAAGGGTGAAGATCAGAGGTGGAGACCATTTTGCAGGATTCTAACCACTCTTTTGATGGATTTTGAGCATGTGGATGAACTTGTCAGCAAAAATAAAGAGCTGATGGTGGACTGTTCTGATGATTCCCTTGGATTGCTTGCATGCCACTCCTTCAGGTATGCTAATGGAGATGCATTATACAAGTCCTTGTATGATGCAAATACTTACCCTTTGAAGGAGCCCTATGAGTTGAGAGACCCCACAACCGCTCCCCAAGCTAAGGGAGCTAAGCGGTCCAGAAAGCCCCAAGCCAGAGCAGAACCGCCACCCAAGAAGCCCAAGACCGCTCCAGCAACTAAACCGCCTACAGTTGATGATGGAGCTGGTCCTAGTAATAAGAAGAAGCTGAAGAAGCAATCTGAACCAGTGCATTTGGTTGATGAAGATGAAGAAGAGGAAGAAGACCCAAGTATTCCAAACTTGGTGGCTAGAGCCAAGAAGACTAGGGATGAAATGGTCGGATTGGATCAAGAAGAACAAATGAAGGTTCTTCAAGATCAGATTAACAAATTGGCCAAGGAGCAGGCTGAAAAGTATCAGGCCAAGGGCAAATCAACTGCAGAAGATGGAATCGCCTCTCCTCAAGAACCGCAGCCTGAAAACCAACCGCCCCCAACCTCTCAAACCTCTCCTATCCAATCACCAACCCAATCCCCTTCCAAATCTCCTTCCAAATCCAAATCCATAACTCCATCCCCTATTAAAACCGCACCAATTCAGGGGGAGAAACCTAAGAGAAGGAAGATGATGGCCAGAAAGAAAACCCTCAGAAAAACCAAACCTGTCCAACCCTCTCCTTCACCACCTAGAAATTCCCTCCCTCCAACTCCTCAAAATTCCCCTCCTCTTTCACCTCAAAACTATCCTTCACCATCCCCTAGAAAATCCCTCTCACCCTTATCATCTCAATCTCCATATAACTCACCAAAACATTCCCACTCCATACACTCACAACACTCCAACCAAACCCGTACTCATTCTGCCTATCAGCAATGGAAATCCAAGCCCTCTGCTGGACATGCCACATCCAAATCCATTAGAGATGATCCTACCCCTATCAATTCCCCTAACCTAAACCGCTCCCATACACCTATACCTAACTGCTCCAATTCAAACTCCCCTTCAAAATCACCAACTCCACACAACTCACCCATCAGACAAAAATCCCCTCCTCCAAACATCCCTCCTCAAACCCAAACCGCACCTGACACCAACCAGTTCCAACCGCCTCCTACCTTCACAACCGCTTCAACCTCAACCGCTCCTCCCACTGAATACTCCCAAATTCTCCAAACCCTAAACCTCATCCAAGGCCAACTTGTAATCAACCAAGGCCATATCATTTCCCTTACCGCATCCAATGCCTCCCTCCTTGAATCCAACCACTCCCTCCAAGCCAAGGTGGATGCTCACTCCCTTGAGATGGCTACTCTTAAATCCTCTTTGCTTGATGCCATTAAGGGGGAGAATTCTACAGTAATTCCAACCGCTCCATCCTCCTCAATAGGGCTGTAAACGAGCCGAGTCGAGCCGAGCTTTGAAGTTTCGAGCTCGAGCTCGAATAAAAAATATCGAGCTCGAGCTTTTCTCGAGCTCGAGCTCGAGCCCAGAATTCATGTTCGAGCTCGGCTCGAATCAAGTTTCGAGCTTTTCGCGAGCTGGCTCGCGATCTTTTCGCGAGCTGATCGAACTCGAGTTTTAACGAGCCGAGCTCGAGCTTCGACTTATTTTTTGAAAAAAATCTGAAATCAAACGAGCTTTTAACGAGCCGAGCTCGAGCTTCGACTTATTTTTTGAAAAAAATCTGAAATCAAACGAGTTTTTAACGAGCCGAGCTCGAGCTTCGACATATTTTTTGAAAAAAATCTGAAATCAAACGAGCTTTTAACGAGCCGAGCTCGAGCTTCGACTTATAAATATATATATACACTAAAATTTATTCAAGCTTTTAACGAGCCGAGCCCGAGTCGAGCTCAAACGAGTCGATCTCGAACAGAGCTCGTCGAACATACGAGCCGAACACGAGCCGACTCGAAAAAAATGACGAGCTTGAAAATCGGTTCGAGCTCGAGCTCGAGTTCACCTCGAGCCCACTCGAACTCGAGCTTTTTTCGAGCCGAGCCCGAGCCGAGCTCGAGCCGGCTCGGTTCGTGTAACAGCCCTACTCCTCAACTGCTCCAGATGATCAAACCGCTTCTATTATCAAAGCTGTTGTTGAAGAAGGAATGGTCAAAGCCTTAGGAGACAAGGCATCGATTCTTTGACTTGGACAAGATTTTGAGTGACCTTAGAGAAAAGATATGCAACTCCTTGGAAAAGGATCTTGGGAGTCGGGCAAGAAATTTCTTAGTTTCCTTGACTCCGCATCAGCAGGCTAATATTGTCCAAACCGCTTTGGATTCTCTGCGTGAAGAAGTCTTGGAACAAATTGATGTATTCAAGGTGGACTCTAAGGTGAACCTGGATTGTGTTGGAGATGCTTCCATGGCCAAATTGAAGGAAATTCAAGAAGAATTCACTGAACGCCTAGACAACTTGAAGACTGGATTCAACTCCAAAGTTGAAGCTGAAATGCATAACCTGAAATCCTCTCTGAAAGTTACCATTGATCTTGACCCAATGAAGGAAGCTATCCAAGCCCAAACCGCCGCTGTACAAGAAGAGGTTCATACAATTTTCAACTCTCTCTATTCATCCCTTCATGTGCAGCTGGATGATTTAAAAGAAAATTTGATTGCAAATACCAAAGCGGTTGGTACCACAAATTCTACTTCTGCCCATTCTGTTAATGCTTTGAAGAAGCTAGAGTCAACCCTCACCAGAACCGCAGAGGAAGTGAGAAGATTAAGGAAAGATTTTGAGCCAAATCAATCCAGAGCTGGGACCAGTAGAGCAGAACATGAAGTCAACAAGCCTCCCCAGCAATAACCGCTTCTCCTTAATTGTTTTTGAACCGCTGTTGTAAGTTGGACCGCATTCTCAGTGTATTTCTCTTTGTCCAACTTATTCTGTTTTTGCTTTTGTAACCTTGTAATTTTCTTTCATTCCTATTTTGTAATCACTTGGGAATTAATGGAAATTGCATCATGGTTCCAAAACCTTGTTCATATCAAATTGCTTGTTTGTAGAACAATGAAACCACTTATGGTCTTAAACCTCATTCAAAAATTTTCAACTTAAAAATCACTCTTTTGAATTGATGTTTAAACATTCAGTTTAAACCACTTTGAACTTAAACTCATATTTTTCAAGTGCACTGAATGCATTTCTATACTCTTCAAATTGTAAGTTTTTCAATCTTTCAATAGTATAGAAACCTATAGCTTAAGCTAGTGTGTGCATTGAAATGGGACATGACTTACCATGTTAATTCTTATGGACATGTTTTTACCAAGTACAATATTTGCTTTTGCTGTAGTAGGTAATGACATCAATCAAATAGGGGGAGATTGTTGGGTATGCATGTTTTAACCCTCCTATTTTGTATTAGATTTGATTGATATCATAACCTCCTGTCTATTTTAAGCACTTTAGGACCCTATGTAATGAAGCTTAGACTTCAATTTTTAGCCAAGTCCATTTTATAGAATAGGTTAAATTTAGGCTTGAAGGCTGGCACAAGACTCATTGGATTTAAGGATTGCAGATTCAAGTGTTTCAGAACCGCCTCTTAGAACCGCTTAGCAGAACCGCTTCTAGCTAACTGCCTTGTGAATTCCTTAGTCTGGAACCACTTGATCTCCAATGTGCAAACCGCACATATGGAAATCCTTCCCTGGTGAACCGCTTACATTTCGAACCGCTTTGCACCAGAACCGCCCCAATGATTGAGACTTAAAGTGAACCTCATTGACCGTTGGAATCCACGTCAGCAATATCAAATGTCAACCACCATATCTTGTCACGTGACTACTTTTCAGACAAGATCTGCAAGAATCTTAAAAAGGTGACAGATGTCCTAACCACCTTGATTGCAACTGAAGCCTGATCAGCTTTTCCTGCAACAACAGTTCCAAAGGACAAAAGTGGTTGCTGTGGACCAATGGAAATGCATCAAGGACTGTCCTTACAACAACTGTGTCCAACAGCTATATTCCTGATGCTTGGGTATAAATACCCCCAACCTTCATCATTTGAAGATTGCTTGAAACTTGAGAAATTGCTGTGAGTTCATAAGAAGTTGAAGCTCTGCCCAGAAATTCTAAGTCCTTTGAATCTTCATCTTCAACCTTCAAGAAATATTCCCCAGCCCAGAAATCAAGCCTTAATACATCAAGAATCATTGTGCTCTACATATCAAAGATTTAAAGAGCCTTGATCTTGAACACACACACACACCTCACTTGTTTAATCACATTGATTAATCACTTGAGATACACTGGTTATAGTCTTAGGATTTGTTCTTCATAGAAAAAATTTTAGATCTGAGTATTACTCATTGTACTTTGTAATCTCTCATACTCAATATAAAATCTCTCTTAGAAATCCAAGACTAACCATCTTGGTAGTGGACGTAGATCGTTTATCGATTGAACCACTCCAAATATTGTGTTCTTACTTTCTGCATTTATATTTCTTGTGCTTACTGATTATCTACATTTCTCTCTGTTTGATCTTTATTTAGATATCCATTATTGTGAAATTGTGTTTGGAGTTAACATTGTCAAACCTCACTTTCGGTTTACAACTGCTCAGAAAATTGCACTAAAACCGCTTTGCAAAACCGTCCCTCAAAACCGCTTGTATCTTCAATATATTCCGCTGTGCATTTTACAACTCTACTTGCAGTTTCTTATACACTGCAAGAGGTTTTGTAAGCGTAGAGGTTTAGTTTTAATTCGAGGGCGAAAAATTTGTAACAGCTATTCACCCCCCCTCTAGCTGTATTTTCACCCTTGTTGCCACCTTTGGGACCAACAATGTGTTATAACATTTATTGCAAAATATATATAATTCATAAATATACATAAACATATATAGACGTAAATATATAAATCTTAAATATAATGTTATACTCCCTCCGTCCTGGCCGAAGTGTTCCACCAAATTTCTCTTGTTACTAACTACGTGGGCCAAAATATTATAACTTCAAACTCCTGAGTCAAATGACTTTCTTGCGGCTCCGTCCCTGTCATGAGAGTATGGTCTCGGTCGGTGATACACAGTATCAATTTTTAGATTATCAATATTATTTTTGGTGGCCACGGGCTGTGGCCCACAGAGAGCTTTACATTCCTTGCTTCAGGCCGGTTCTTATATATATTCACCAAAATAACGCTTCCCGGTCATTGTTCCTCCAATGGCGTTCTGTTGCCCACTCCCGCCACCGGTGATCCCATTGCCTCCACCGCCGCCGCCATTTCTGCCGCCACCGCCATTTCTGCCGCCACCGCCACCATTTCTGCCGCCACCGCCACCATCTGCTGCTTCCCATGTCTCGTTAATTAAAGTGGTTGTTGTTGTCGGGTTTGGGTTGTTGGGGCTATTTCTTATCTTCCTACACCAAATCAAGAGGGGTATCAGCAAACTGAACAAGGAGAAAAAGATGAACGATGAAGAAGACCATGTCCAGATCCCACTCCCTCAGGTGCCAACACACCCAATCATTTGGCGTCCTCAACCGCAGCCGCCACCACCGACGGCGTCGCCTCCGTGGTTGCCGGAATTGCTGAATGCGGTTTCAAATGCTTTGCAACGCAGTTAGGAAGAAAAATTTCTCTTTAATTGTGAGTAATTTTATAGTATTTGGGGATTCAATGTCTCTCTCTCCCCTATTTTACCTACTATTTCAGTGGATTATTTTTACTTCATTCTGGATATTTAGATTGCAAAGGAATTATCGAATATTTTATCAATTTAGTTGTTAGTTTCTCTTCTCTGTTAGCCTTGATTACTCGCGTTGGTTTTAATCTTGGTCCTGGTCCCACTAAAGTGATATGATATTGCTCGATTCTTATCCGAGTTTCTTTTATTTGTGTAATTTGCATAATTCATCTACCTCATCGACTCAAGATAGGTTGGTTGAAATAACTTATTTTCAATGTTAGAAATTCCGGTCCGCCCCAATTTAACGGCGGGCTTTGGCGACCAGCCCGTATTGACAGCAGTAGTAGTACTGACTAGTCAAATTTTAATGGGTACTCTCCCTATCAAAACCCAAAAAAAAATCAGGCCCTTCTCTCTCGTCTATCGAAACCACCCCCAACTCCTTCAAGTTTCAACTGCCGCTATGCCGCCGATTTCCACCACCAATTATCGCTCCGACTAGCAAGAAGAGAACAAGAAGAACAAGACGACGACCTTTATCCGTCAGAGCTTGGGATTGGGATAAGAGGTCCTCTCCTATCACAAGGCAAACCAACATGTTCCTTCGCCATCGCATCGTCTTCCTCGGTTCCCAGGTTTCTAATCCTATTTTGGCTCATGGGCGGACCAAGGGGCAAGGGCATTGCCCCTGCTTGACTTTGTTTTCTTTTTTTTTTTCAATCCAACTTAGCTTTACTCTATAAATACAACTATACTTCTTTCATCCTATTGAAAAATAAATTTTGTTTCAGACACGAGAATTAAAACTTCTGTTTTGATTTGTTTTGTTTGGTTTTGGACAGGAGGATTAAATGTAAGTAAATAATTGGTGTAGTATGTAATTGGGATTGGGATATGAAAACCCAACATATTAATGACTTAGCAGTGATAGGTAATACAATATTTATATCATGTTTGTGTCAACAAAGTATTGATAATATAATATTGACAATACACCGTTAAAATATTGACAAAAGAAAAATACCTCATTAAATATGTATTTTTTTTTTTAACATAATGCCGCTAGTGATTTGCCAAATCACTTGCTAGTCTTGAATTAATGATCTCCCATATGCTTAGCTAAAATATAGCAAGAACAACTAAAAGCAATATGTCAGTCACATTTGGGTAGAGTTTTTTCCGATATAAAGTGGCTCAAGGTAGTTTTAAGGCCATAACGACAAACTGCCCTTTTGATCGCTCTATACTCGTCGTGAAAAACACTCGAAGGACATTCTGGACCTTCGAGCTTTCGAACAAGTCTCAGCCAAATTGCATGCTCCATGCCTTCAATGCGATGACCATTGTCAATGAACAAATCCAGCCACATACTAGCTATAACTTCACATAAAACTTCCTGGGTTTGGGTTTGAATTTCCATCCACTTGCCGCAACCTAAATATTACATGCATTTGAAAACAAAATTGTCAGTTAAAACTTGAACAGATTTGAGCCATGTGCATTAAGACTAGACATCAAATCCCTTCTATCAACAAACGCTATCGATTTTGAAAAATGTAGTATATACTTCCTCCGTCCCACAGAAATGTGCAAATTTTTGCTTGACACGAGAATTAAGGTAAAAGATGAAAAAGGTGATGTATTGTGAGTGTAGATGGTTGGGTAGGAGAGAGAAAGTGGAGTAAGTGGGTAATGGTTGTGAGTAGAGACAAGTGGGTCCCATTTCCATTTTGAGAAAGTGCAAATTATTGTGGGACGCCCAAAAGATGTCTTTTTGCAGATTATCGTGGGAAGGATGGAGTAATTATTTTGGGCCATACAAGGAATTTTTTTTTTCAAAATATTACTTTTTAAAAATTTAATACCAAATTAACATTGATGAAAAAGTATGTACCAAACTAGCACTTTTAAGTTGGATTCCGGAATTACCAATTCTGGAATAATGTAATTCGGAATTCCTTTTTTTTTTTTTTAACAAAATAGAATTAAGAAAATAATATTTTTGGGAAATTCAATTCCGGAATTGGTGATTTCGGAATTCAAATGAGTTGACTTTTGGTGAATTTATGTTTGGTTTGACTAGCCGTGGCTGATAAGACATGGCTTGGCTGAATGGGCTAGGCCTTTGTTTTGTTTGGCCGAGACATGGCCGGTGAATGGGCTAGGCCTTTGTTTTATTTGGCCGTCTGGAACAATTAAGAACACGTGCTTATAAAATTTTTAAAATTTGTAGTTGTTATTGTTAATTCCATTATGAATATTTTTAATGCCATTTTTAACAACTTTTTTTATTTAATTTTCGTTATTTCTCACAGTTTGTTGATCGTGCGTTTAACGCACGGGTGTTATACTAGTTATATAATATAATGGCTGAAGTAAATTTGGCATTTCATTTTCCCACTCACATTTGGAACATTCTGGAAGCCACTGTCTTATCTTATTCCGGCCGCTCCATCTTCTTCTCTCTCTCCTCCCTTTCGTCACTGCTATCTATTTTATCCCCTTTCTCTCTCTTTCTCTCCAAACACTCCATTTCCACATCGCCTCTTCCTCTCCCACATACCTACGCTCTCGCTCTCTCTCTCTCTCTCTCTCTCTCTCTCAATCTCTCCCGTTCACAACCGCCGCTGTCACCGACCGTGCGTTAAACGCACGGATAATTAACGGCTTGTCAATCTCAACTTTCTTCTTTTAACACACATTGCATTCTAGGTGTGCATAGAACTTATATGTAGGGCATCATTGATTAGCTTTTCACAATCTATCTCCCTCTCTCTAGAGCCTCTGTTAAATTCTATCTTGAATCCCTAATATGAATTGTATTTGATTCTTTCTTAATTTTACTCTAACAAATTAAATTATTTCTATTTTTGATTTCAAATTCAAATCCCCTCTTTTTGTTTTTTGTTTCGAGATGCAGTGTCAATATGGTAGGTTAGAATTTTGGTGACTTTGTTTCGTACTGCTTTGGTGTTACTCATTTGTTAGTAAGCTCTTAGATTCTTTCAGTTTTCTTTTACTAAGTTTTTACTTTTCCGTTTACAAAGAAAGGCATTGAATTGCAATTGTATTTGCTGAGGCTATCGAGATATCTTCCGTGGCTTTGCATGTTTTCAAGCACTAAAGGTCTGTAGTTATCTATCTCTGTTTTAAATTTATGGGTTTCAATAAATCCAAGAATCTAGCAATGTAATTTTGGGATTATTTGTTATATTAGATAAAATGTTGGGTTTGGAGTGTGGAAGCACAGTTAGGAAGATTTGGGAATTTTCAATTAATACAGTTAAAGTCTTTTACCCAATTTCTTAACTTAATTCCAAGTGTTCACAACAAGCGTGTTCAGGTGAGTTGCTAGAGTCTGCCAGAAGCTTGGGTTCGATCTTGATGAGGCCATTCTTCTTCTTCTCAGTCTTCAAATTAAGTCTGATGTTCTTGAATTTAATCGGGTATTTTCAAAAGTTCCCGTCCTATTTGTTGTACAACATTTTCTTTTAAGAAAAATAAATTGTATTGTTCTAAAACTAAGTTGTTAGCATGTGTTTGTACCTTAAATTAACTTATTATTTGTATCAGTCTCTGACTCCAAGATTCATGAAGAAAGAGACTTTGGGTTATAAGTTGGACATCTTTTAAACCTTTGCTGGTCCTTGGGGAGGGAAGTTGTGGTGGGGTGTGGGGATGGAATGCGAGGCCGTCATGTCAATTTGGGCTTTGGCTTCTGTTATTTGGTCAAGCGAAACTATCATATGTACTCAAGAAGGCTTCAGATTCTCTTAAGATACGCCCTTCCCTCTTACTCTTTTAGGGACTTTTTTGTTTCAAATTTTAATTTGCTTTGCACCTTTTTAGATTGTGATTTTGAACTCGAAATGGCTTTTGGATCAGAAAGTTTGTGCAAAATCACTATAATTCTCATTTTCATACACGTCAATGACATGTGAATTAAGACTTCCTCCATATAGAGTATATTGTGGTTGAAACCTATCACTCTTCTGACATATCTTTAAGGTTGATGTTAGAATCTCTAATGTTGAATTAATAAATGAACTTTTTCTTTTATTTCATCAAAGTTCACAGCCAAGAGTATGAACAAATTAGATGAAAGTGAAGCCACAAGGACATTATACTGCAACCACTGAATGATGTGTCTGGATATGTGATTACACCATCAATTACCTAAAGTTATGATTATAAACACCAAGATAGAGAACACAAACGGGAGCTAATGAATGAATATTGTGTTACTGAGTCCTAATGAATGCTGTTTTGCAGCTTAAGCATCATCTTTAACCTTAATTCACTCCGGCCATCATATGAATATTGTGAAAATCTTGTGTCGTAGATCTGGGGTTTACTATTAGTTTATATTCAATTATATTCAATTTTGCTTAGTTTGAATTTATTGTTATGTAAATTGGTTTGATCTGTGTCACTATCACACACATCCACACAAAATTCAAAATTCATAATTCAAAAATCAAATTCATAGTATTTGTTGAATTTTGCTCTTGTCTATTATGAACCTTACATTGATATCAAAACTGGGCCCAGGTTAGTTGTTCATGATTAGAACTTTGCACCCCACTATGTATAAATCATGTCTGATATCTTTGTTAGTGTTATGTTAGTGTAACTCTGATCTTTAAAACCCGTTTCCCAATTTCTCGATTGCTATTTGATTAAATTGAGCTCAACTTATATGGAGTGTGTTGAGTTATTTTCTGGCTACTTTAACAGGCAACATGGTTTTCGATCTAAAAATGTACATTATACATTATTTGTTGATTCATAGGTTGCCAAAGACCCAACTGGGAAAGAAATCAATGCCCTTGAGCAGCACATAAAGAATCTCTTGTGCCCATCAACTCCATTCTTCTTCAACACCCTCTATGAACCATACAGGGAAGGTGCAGATTTCGTCCGTGGCTACCCATTCAGTCTTCGTGAGGGTGTTCCTACTGCTGTTTCTCATGGACTTTGGCTCAACATCCCTGATTATGATGCGCCCACCCAGCTTGTCAAGCCTCTCGAGAGAAACACTTGGTAAAAAAATAACCTTACTGTTTAATTTCAAAATCTTTTCGATATACTATTTAACAGGGTTGATAATTGTTTTGTTGCATTCATTTCCAGGTATGTAGATGCTGTCATGACCATACCAAAGGGAACCCTATTTCCTATGTGTGGTATGAATCTTGCTTTTGACCGTAAGTTGATTGGCCATGCAATGTACTTTGGGCTCATGGGTGATGGCCAGCCAATTGGGCGCTACGATGACATGTGGGCTGGATGGTGCATTAAGGTATATTTCTATTTGGAGTTTACTCTACATGTTTAGTATGCACCTTGTTGGGTGCTTCTCGAACAACTTACTGTCCATGTTGGCAATGACTATCCATTAAGTGTTGTGATTCATTCCATAATTGTGAATTACCATTATGGAAATGATCATTTTGCAATTTTCCGTGTTTTAATTGCAGAAACGTAGAATCTCTTTTGTGTTCCAAATTTACTCAAATTTTTATTCTAAGCTCTCAAAATGCTCCCCAAACTCAGATCCGGGGCATGGGAGGTTTGACATCACAGAAGTCGGAATATGACACTTAGATAATCCATTAAGGGTAGAATTGCCTTTTGACCCCCACCCTCCCACCAAGGGTCGTGCATTTGTTAGAGATAGGATCTAGGCCGCTGAGCAACCTAACTTGTGTGAAGTTGGATATCATAGGACCCAAATTCCCCCAAACCAACCCCTACTCCGCAGTTTTTATTTTTGATCATTGAATTGAATAATAGAATGTGTCATCTTGATTACTGATTTATTTGAATCTATTTATCTTTTTAGGTAATTTGTGATCACATGGGATGGGGAGTGAAGACAGGTTTGCCATACATCTGGCACAGCAAGGCTAGCAATCCCTTTGTGAACCTCAAGAAGGAATACAAAGGCATCTACTGGCAAGAGGAATTGATCCCATTCTTCCAAGCAGCCACCTTGCCAAAGGAATGCACCACAGTCCAGCAATGCTACATTGAGCTGTCGAAGCAAGTGAAAGCAAAGCTTGGAAAGGTGGACGACTACTTCCTTAAGCTGGCTGATGCCATGGTCACTTGGATTGAAGCTTGGGACGAGCTCAACCCATCTGAGGCCGTCACCGATGGAAAATAGATTTAATTTATTTTTCTCTTGCATGAGATTTTATTTAGACTGGTATTCGGGATCTTTTACTTTTTTTGGTCTCTGAGCTTTTGCTAGGAGGTTTAAAGTATTTATTTTGCAGTATTGCTGGATGTTAGTTTCTTTTTGATTATCTTGTACCCAGATTCAGAACCAGCATGTATTATGCATTCTATTTAATTAAATTTTGTCTTTTTAGTGGTGGTGTGAAAAATCAGTTTTTATTCATGAAAAATTGCAGATTTGACACATAAAAAGACTGACTGGGAAAAGGAATGAACTGTTGGAAGTGGGGCGAGTCGATAAACCAAAAAACATGATGATTTTAATTCCATTATGAATATTTTTAATGACATTTTTAGCAACTTTTTTTATTTAGTTTTCGTTATTTCTCACAGTTTGTTGGTCGTGCGTTTAACGCACGGGTGTTATACTAGTTATTTACTAATATGTTTAATACAGTAGTTGGTTAATCTAAAATCTTAATTTTTCTGCATTCAATAAAACATACTCCCTCCGTCCCACTTCAACTTCAAGGTTCCTACTTTCCATTTTGGTCCGTCCCACTTCAAGGTTTCCTTCCATAAATGAAAAGTTTTGAATATATTTATACCCTTATGATTTAATATATTTACAAAAAAACCATTCATTATACCCTTATAAAGTTAACATATTTATAAAAAAATCAATCATTAACTTACTATTCCTCCCACTCATTCTCTCTCCTATTAAATATTTTTAACTTTTACATTCTCTCTCCTCTAATCTTCTACCCATTTTCAATAAAATCAATCATTAACTACTATTCTCTACCCCACATTTAATTTTTATATTATCTCTCCTCTCCTCTATTCTAAAAAACACAAACAATTTTTTTTCTTAAAAAGCGTGAAACCCACACCAAGAAACCTTGGTGTGGGACGGAGGGAGTACAATTTAATTTGACCAAAAATATTTTTAATTTATATTGTGGTAAAGTGTCTTTTTAATTTAACCCCTTCAACTTATGAATGAAGATGATTTGAAGATCAAATGTCTAAATATTTTTAGTGTATGGTTCATGTAAGCAATATAGGTGACATCGTTGTGTCATATAAGCTAGCTGATTTAATGAAGTTTTAGATGGCAGAGTAACGGAAGGACTACATGATCTAACGGAAAGTATATGATAAGGGGCAAATGATAAAATAATGTGTTAGTGATGAAAAAGAAAAAGCTTGCATAGTTTGAGGACCAAGTAGTATTTAACTCTAAAAAAGTGCACCAAAGTCTAAAAGTTTAGGATATTTTGTGAAATTAACAAATTAAATATACTGTCCCAAAATGGTATTATTCACACTTTTTTCGTTATTATATATAAATGAACTTTTATCAATAATTTTAGATTGATATAATTATCCTAATAAAAATTTGAAACTTGTTATTAATATTATCATTGATGGTGTATCAATAACAAGTTTTGTATTTTCATTTATATTAATAAATCAACTTAAAATTATTGTTTAAAATTTCTTCATAGTAGAAACAGTAAAAAAATGAAAAGATTGTTTTGGAAAAAGGGAGTACATATTTTGCACCGTAGTACTTTTGTTTCATTTTAATAAAAAAAAAAAACCAGTTCCCTAGCGCTAACTTGATTCTCCGATTGTTGCCCCTATCTCAACATTTATGAGTTAACCCCTCTCTTCGACTCTTCCCAGTCAATCACTGTTCATCCCTCTTCCTTTCTGTGCTGAAAATTAAGAAGTATTTTGTTCCAGGTACTTCATGGTTATATAGTTAGGAAACATTCGGTTTTGTAATCATATACCATTGTAAATAGAAGATATCGCCTAAGCGGCACACTCAATTTATATTTATTTATATAACTTGAGCAAAAACTATTTCTTGTGTTTATTTTCGCTGCAAAACTGTTTTTTTACAAACTGTTTTTAAACTTTGTTATATGTGTTATCGTAAGTGTTATCAATTGTGTTATCAACGTTTTTGATAACATTTGCAATCAGGCTATTGACAATTTCTAAAATGATATGTAAGTATTCTTGTTATCACCCATTTTTAAACTTTCACTTTTTTTTCAAGTATAATAATAGAATAGTAGTACATTAAAGGAAAAAATATTCGATCGTATTTGTTTTCTACTGTTCTACTCCTCTTTTTACCTTAAACTAAACAAAGTTTTATTGAAATAAATGAAAATTCCGTGTAAGTTTGGATAAGCAGAAGAGAGAGGATGAGGGGGACCATCACAATCATTGGCTATGTGAGATTGATGTCTTCTAACAACCCAAAATCCCAAATTTTAATTCAAAGACTTATGAGGTGCATGTTAGAACATGGATTAATTAATATGTGTTATTTAATTCCATTTGTTATAATTATTTAATAATGTTAAAGTATAGACAAAATGTGTAGAATTCCATTAGGTGTAAGTACCATTAAATGATGGGCATAATGGTAACTTCACACCATCATCTTTATGAAAGGGTGTAGTCCCTAAATGAAGTGCCCCTTGGATTCCTATATAAAGGCCTATCCATCAAGCCTATGAATCTACTAGTTACATAATTTCTCATTCAGTCAAAACTCTTCCTAAGTAATTGAAGATTAAAGAGATTAAGGGCACTTATCATTTAGAAGATCTACTCTTCCCTACTTTCTCATTTATTCAAGAACAAGATCAAGAACACAATCATGGAATCACAAGGTACACGCTTCCGTATTATTATTCTTCTTCTTCTCCTTCTCTTCTTAATCTAGTTGTGAGTCGGTTCATGGTTAATGGATCGTTAATGTTCCAACAATTGGTATCAGAGCCTACTCATATACTAGATTGAGTTTGAAATTCTTATAAAGCCTTATGCTTTAATTCTTGTATGATTTCATTTAGTTTTTGTTCTTGTTCATGATACTCATCTTGTCTAAGAGTATTATATTCATAAACTTCATTCTATTTCTGATTTATGTTTACTCAAGGCTTTCAATTCTTAATGTAAGATTATCCTATTTTGGACATAGCCACCATCATTTGATGCGTTGTGAGTTTGTTCAAATGTATAGCCACACATTTAAAAATGTGATGTGAGTATAAGGATCTACTTGCTTTGGTTGAATAATTATTCACCATTAAGTTAAGAATTGATAGTCTAAAGGGTATTGATGTTATGTCTCGTTGTCTCGGCAAAGGGCCCTAGCGCCCTTCGAGGCGCGGGCCTAGCCGACGTGTAGACCGGTATCGGACCACAAAGGGGGCGGGGCGTAGCCCCGCGGTATGGTATGACTCTCTATTTGGTTCAAAACCTGTTCATAAAAGGGTTCAAAACCTGTTCATAAAAGGGTGTTAAAAATGGTGACTTTTCGTCAAATCTCGGGCACCGGGCACACGGGCGGTCGCCCATCTTGATCCGGGCGGTCGCCCATGTGTACAAAGAACTTCAATGCTCGTGAAATGCAGCTTGGGCGGTCGCCCATCTTGACCGGGCGGTCGCCCATGTGTACAGCCGACTTCAAAATTTGTGGAATTGAAGCTTGGGCGGTCGCCCACCTTGACCTGCGCGGCCGCCCATGTGTGCAGAAGCTTCAATGTTTATAGAACTACAATTTTTTGGTCATTCGTACCCTTTTGGTCATTTGTGATAATTTGTTAGTAAATTATAGTATCTGGACACCAGTCGCGCTTCGGCGGTTCTTAGAGTTATCGAACTTTAAGAATGGACGGGTAGAACAAAAGGATACTATCTTTTAATGATGAATTTCACTTATTTATTTACCCTTTAAATTTTCAGAAATAACCTTAAGGCCTTTTGTTTCCGATTAATTATATCCTTAACATTTTGGACATAATTAACATGCTTGTTTCCCAAAGGAGACCTTGTTGATTAAATTCAAACTTGTTAAAAGATGAATGTAAATATTGATATGTGATAACATGCTTGTTTCCCAAAGGAGACCTTGTTGTTGACTAAGTATTTACATTCATGGGGTAATAATTGAACTAAACTTTTGGTCATTTTAAATGCTGTGAACCATCCCAAAGGAAGGCGGGTGTTTAAAGTGAATTGTTTATATTCTTTATTGCCGGGGAACAAGTACCTTAAACTTTAGGACACTTTTTGTACTTGATCCGGCCCAAAGGAAGGCAAGTATTTAAAGTGTGTTGTTTAAGCTATTTGTTTACCTTAAGATAAATCAAATTGTGAGTCAATTCGCAATCCAAAGATTAGTCTTGATGTCATGTTGATTATCTTTTATTTTTGATGGAATTCATTTGATATAATTAATCGTTATGTAGTTTCTTATATATGTTTTGTTTCATTCTTGTTCTTCTCCTTCGCATTTGATTAATGCTTCATCCGTAACTACCGCTATAAATGATGCACCTTTGCTTATCGGGACTAAACTTAAAACTTGGAAAAATAATATAACGATGATCTTAGGCAATATGGACATCGATCACGCATTTGGGAATCAAGTCCCGCCGCTCTCTCTAAAGGAAATACCGTTATAGAACGGAAAAATGTTGAGCAATGGGAACGGTCCAACCGCGTGAGTCTAATGATCATGGAAAATGCGCTTCGTAGACATTTTTGGACAATGTCTCGAGATCGAAAATGCCGAGATTTTACTTGAATTCTTGTGGAAACTTGTTTCCATTCGATACAAGGGTGAAGAAAATCTTAGGGAGTACATTATTGAATTATTTCATCTTTCGATCAAACTAAAGGCACTTAAGTTAGAGATTTCGGAAGATTTGCTCGTGCACTTAGTTTTGATCTATCTTCCTCCTCAATTTGGTCCTTTTGAAGTGACCTATAAATGTCAAAAGAAAAAGTGGAATATTAATGGATTACTTTCACATATGACATTAGAGGAAGATAGGATGAAATATCTCAAATTAGAAAGTACTCACTCAAAGATTTACTTCTTCTCGTGGAATTAAGAGAAGAAGGAAGGAAATTCCGGTTGCAAGTAAGAAGCATAAGGGATCATTTAAGGATCATAAAGTCAAGAAATGCTTCTTTTGCAAGGACCTTACTCGCATGAAGAACGACTACCATAAATATCGCGAATGGCGAATTCAGGATGGCATGTCATTTGGTCTTGTTTGTACTAAGGCAAATTTGGTTTCAATTCCTTAATATGCATAGTGGTTGTATTTGGTGCAACAACTCACATTAGTTCATGTATGCAAGGTTGCTCGAATTACCGAATCCCCTGAAGATGAGAAATACATCTATATGAAAGCCGGAAATCCGGTTGAAGTTATAGGCATAGGGATTTTTGTTAAATACTGCTATTATTTTGTATTAAATAATACATTTATTGTACCGTCATTTAGGCGGAATTTGATATCAGCCACAGTATTAGATCGGGAAGGTTATTCCTGTTCATTTGATAATAATAAATGTGATCTTATTTTCAATTCCGAGGTTGTCGGTATTAGTACTTTATCTTAACAATGACAATTTTATTTACTTCAAACAAGAAATACTATTAATGAGTCCCATAATAATGAAACCAAAACTAAAGGCACTAAGCAAAAGTTATCAAGTGAAAATTCTTGTATTCTATGGCATAGGCGTTTGGGTCATATCTCCAAAGGGAGAATTGATAAAGCTTATGTCGGAGGGAATTCTAAAAACAACTTGATACTCCAGATAAAACTTTTGCATTAAAGTGTTTTAAAGAATAAATTTACAAACATTAAAGGAAATAGAATTTTGAGAGTATCAAACGCCTTGGAACTAATTCATATGGACATTTGTGGACCATTCATTAACCCTTCATGGAATGGTCAACAATATTTCATTACGTTCATGGATGATTACTCTCGTTATGGATACATTATTTTCTTCATGTAAAGTTTCAATCATTGGTCGTTTTCAAGTCTTTTAAGGCATAAGAAAGACTATTAAGAACGTTAAATCCGATCATGGTAGTGAAAACTACGGACGGTATAACGTATTGGGTGAATAACGTCCGTGTCCTTTATATTCGCTATTTTGAAGAGTGTAGGATTGTCCTCACTACACCATGCTGGGTAAACCTAGCATAGTATATTGGAGAGACTTAAATCCTTAAGGATATGGTAAGAAGTATATTTTCTTGTACTTCTTTACCTCACTCATTATGGGCGAAACATTAAAAACCGCAGCTTATATTCTCAATAGAGCACCTTCAAAAGCTACCGACAAAACCCCTTATGAGTTATGGACGAATAAGAAACCGTCCTTAAATCATCTTCATGTATGGGGGTGTCCAGCAGAAGCTAGACCTTATAGGCCTAATGAGGGCAAACTGGACCTAAATACTGTTAGTAGCTATTTTGTAGGGTATGCCGAGAGATCTAGGGGATATAAATTTTATGACCCGAAAACTAGAACATTTTTCGAGACTGACAATGTTAGGTTCCTTGAGGATATTGAATTTAGTGGGAGAAATAGTAATGATTTTGAATTTGAAGAGTTAGAGGAACCACTCTTTATTCCTCAAACTTTAGTTCCTGTTGGAAATCAAGTAATTGTACCTGAAATTCAACAAAGAACATACAATTCAAAATAATATAAAGACTCCCGTAAATAACGGACAACATGAGAATGTTGGACATAATGAAATTCAACAACCTCAAAATGAGGATGAACCGGTGCCCTTAAGGATATCTACTAGAGAAAGAAGAAATATTATTCCGGATATTTATGATATGTATCTTGCGGAGAATAAGGACACCTTAGGTTTAGTGGGAGATGATCTAATCACCTTCCATGAAGCCATTAATAGTTCTAATTCTCATAAGTGGATCAATGCCATTAATGAGGAGTTAAAATCAATAAAAGACAATGACATTTGGGATCTTGTCCCATTACCTGAAGGTGTAAAACCTATTGGTTATAAATTGATATTTAAAACCAATAGGGATTAGCAAGGTAATATGGAAAGATATAATGCACGTCTTGTTGCTAATGGATTTACTCAAAAGGAAAGCATTGATTATAAAGAAACATTTTTCCGGTATCTTCTAAAACCTCTTTTATGATCATTATGGCATTAGTGGCACATTATGATCTTGAGCTTCATCAAATGGATGTTAAGATGCTTTTTCAATGGCAACATTGAGGAAACTATCTTTATGAAGAAACCGTAAATGGTGACTAATTCGGATCAAACTAGTCAACTGGTTTGTAAACTTAAGAAATCCATTTATGGGCTTAAGCAAGCATCTCGTCAATGGTACTTAAAATTTAACCAAGTTATTCTTTCATTTGGCTTTGAAATGAATCTTGGTAAAGATTGTGTGTACCATAAGTTCAGTGGGAGTAGATTTATTATTTTGGTCTTATATGTGGATGATATTTGAATGATATTTTCTTGCTAGTAATGATAAGGACCTTCTAAAAACTAAGAAATTTCTCAAACAAATTTGAGATGAAAGATCTTGGTAAAGCATCTTTTGTATTGGGAATTCAAATTCATCGTGATCATTCACGAGGTATTTTGGGATTATCACAAAAGAGCTATATAGAGAAGGTATTACAAAGGTTTAGCATGGAAAATTGTAAACCACATGACACCCATGTCTCTAAGGGAGATAAATTCAGCTTTAAAGTAAATGTCCTAAAGATTAATTTTAAATCCAAGTATACGGAAAATATCCCTTATGCACCGGCAAGTAGGAAGCTTAATGTATGCGTAAGTCCTGTACTCGCATGCACCTTGTATTTATTATTGGGATGCTTGGTCAATACCAAAGCAATTCGGAAAGAAGAACATTAAGTCGCATCCAAAAGAATGATGAAGTACCTATAAAACATTAAACTACATGCTTATGTATATAAAATCGGATCATTTTTGAGATCATTAAGTATTCCGATTATGTTTTAGTGGATGCAAAGATGTCGAAAGACATCCTATGGTTATGTCTCTTGTTGAAGAGAAATAAGTATAAAATGAACAAATAGATATACAATTTATAGGATCAAACTCCATGTTATTGGATCCATTTTGTAAAGTGTAATCTCTTTTGATGTTTCAAGAGCATACTGCTCATATGGGTGAAACAACTTTTGATAATGCTTAAATCAGTGGGAGTTTGTGTTATTATCTATTTCTTTGTGTTATTATTTATATTGATCTCATTTGGTTAAGTAGGACTAGTTGGAGAATATATATATGCGTTCTTCATATATATTCATTAATATTCCATGCTACATATCTATACTTAATCTATGTCGTTTAGTTGAATATATATATGTGATTAATGTGGGTTTAGTTGCGAATCAATTACAACGATCGCCCTTTAGTCCCTATACTTATAAGACTAATGGACGGGATTGTGTTGGATGACAATAAACGTGCACATAAGTGGTTGTCATTCATGTTATAAATGATTAAGGAATTTATTTAGTAAAAGATACATATTAATATTAATCCAAGTGGGAGATTGTTAGAACATGGATTAATTAATATGTGTTATTTAATTCCATTTGTTATAATTATTTAATAATGTTAAAGTATAGACAAAATGTGTAGAATTCCATTAGGTGTAAGTACCATTAAATGATGGGCATAATGGTAACTTCACACCATCATCTTTATGAAAGGGTGTAGTCCCTAAATGAAGTGCCCCTTGGATTCCTATATAAAGGCCTATCCATCAAGCCTATGAATCTACTAGTTACATAATTTCTCATTCAGTCAAAACTCTTCCTAAGTAATTGAAGATTAAAGAGATTAAGGGCACTTATCATTTAGAAGATCTACTCTTCCCTACTTTCTCATTTATTCAAGAACAAGATCAAGAACACAATCATGGAATCACAAGGTACACGCTTCCGTATTATTCTTCTTCTTCTTCTCCTTCTCTTCTTAATCTAGTTGTGAGTCGGTTCATGGTTAATGGATCGTTAATGTTCCAACAGTGCATGGGTCATTGTTTTTAACTTTATTTCATGTTGTTGTTTTCTTCATCAACCCAACACATTTTCTTCTTTAAACAGAAGAGAGAGGATTCATATGAGGGGGACCATGACAATGATTGAGTGGGACAATTACAATTTGAAACGCCGTGTCGTTGAGTTAGAAGAGTGGAGAAAAATAATTGTTCTTTAATGTAATGTGGGTAACTTCGATGACATATAAATAACTAAAACGTATTAACACAATGGTTTATTTCGATTTTCTCTTTTTGTTTCATTTATAAGTTTATTATTTGGTTTATGTGTTATAACATTTATTGCAAAATATATATAATTCATAAATATACATAAACATATATAGACGTAAATATATAAATCTTAAATATAATGTTATACTCCCTCCGTCCTGGCCGAAGTGTTCCACCAAATTTCTCTTGTTACTAACTACGTGGGCCAAAATATTATAACTTCAAACTCCTGAGTCAAATGACCTTCTTGCAGCTCCGTCCCTGTCATGAGAGTATGGTCTCGGTCGGTGATACACAGTATCAATTTTTAGATTATCAATATTATTTTTGGTGGCCACAGGCTGTGGCCCACAGGGAGCTTTACATTCCTTGCCTCAGGCCGGTTCTTATATATATTCACCAAACTAACGCTTCCCGGTCATTGTTCCTCCAATGGCGTTCTGTTGCCCACTCCCGCCACCGGTGATCCCATTGCCTCCACCGTTGCCGCCATTTCTGCCGCCACCGCCATTTCTGCCGCCACCATTTATGCCGCCACCGCCACCATCTGCTGCTTCCCATGTCTCGTTAATCAAAGTGGTTGTTGTTGTCGGGTTTGGGGTTGTTGGGGCTAATTCTTATCTTCCTACACCAAATCAAGAGGGGTATCAGCAAACTGAACAAGGAGAAGAAGATGAACGATGAAGAAAACCCTGTCCAGATCCCACTCCCTCAGGTGCCAACACACCCAATCATTTGGCGTCCTCAACCGCAGCCGCCACCACCGACGGCACCGCCTCCGTGGTTGCCGGAATTGCTGAATGCGGTTTCAAATGCATTGCAACGCAGTTAGGAAGAAAAATTTCTCTTTAATTGTGAGTAATTTTATAGTATTTGCGGTTTCAAATGCACATTTCAAATGCATTAAAACGTATTAACACAATGGTTTATTTCTATTTTTCTTTTTTTTGTTTCATTTATAAAGCTTATTATTTCGTTTATGCGTTATAACATTTATTGCAAAATATATATAATTCATAAATATACATAAACATATATAGACGTAAATATATAAATCTTAAATATAATGTTATACCTCCTCCGGGCCTCGGGGCCTAAGTGTTCCACGTTTTTGATAACATTCCTATAATCCTTCGTGCGGCTATCGACAATTTCTAAAATGATATGTAAGCATTCTCGTTATCACTCCATTTTTTAAACTTTCACTTTTTTTCTCAAGTATAATAATGTAATAGTAGTGTAACATTAAAGGAAAAAATATTCGATCTGATTTGCTTTCATCAATGTTTCTACTTTTTTTACCTTAAACTAAACAAAGTTTTATTGAAATAAATGAAAATTCCGTGTGGGTGCTCGATAAGCGATAAGAGAGAGGGATTTAGAGGGGGACCATCACAATCATCAATGTAAGCATGTGAGATTGATGCGTTTTCTAACAACCCAAAATCTCAAATTTTAATTCAAAGACTTATGAGGTGCATGCTGGTCATTGCTTTTTAACTTTATTTCATTGCTTGCTTGCTTTTCTTTCATCAACTCCTAGACGCTATTCATTTGCTTAACCGTGCCAAACCGCAAAATATGGCCGGCTTTAAAAACCGGCCAAAACCGGCCAAAACCGGCCAACCGAAGCTTAACCGTAACCGTTTTTAACCGTAACCGATATTTACAAGGTTCTGGGTTAGTTTTCAGAGTTTTCAAAACCGCGTGAACCGCCGGTTTTCAACCGCCTGAGTTTTATGCTCACGAGGAACATGGTGGTCGCTCTGCCGAGCAAGACATTTTTTCCAAGCAGTATTTGTACCATTTAATGGTGGCAGCTGGCTTCTACGTAAGTCATATGAGGTTGCTTCCTGCCGGCAGGGCGGTCATTTTCCGCTGTATTAAACCGGTCATGCTCATGCTCACGGCCGAGTCATATGGAGTTGCTCGGCCGAGCGTAACACTGGGAGATTAAAAGTGGCATGCCGCTACGAGCAACACCAAAGACTCAGCCGAGCACATCCAAACCGTCAAACCTGAGGTTAACCTGAAAACCGCATTAAAACCGTAAACCGTTAAAAACCGCATAATCGGGTTGTCGAGTCGGGCTTGACGGTCTTGCTCAAGCTGAGGCTTGTTCAAGGCTCAAAACCGCCGAGCAACCGCAACCTGGCGGCCAACCGAACCGGCCACCTCTAATCAACCCAACACATTTTCTTTCTTTAAACAAAAGAGAGAGGATACCATATGAGGGGGACCATGACAATGATAGAGTGTAATAATTACAAATTTGAAACGCCGTGTCGTGTCGCAGCCAAGAAATGAGAGAAAATAATTGGTCTTTAATGCACGCTGGGTAACTTCTCGATGACATATAAATAACTAAAACGTATTAATACAAATGGTTTATTTCGATTTTCTCTTTTGTTTCATTTATAAGTTTAT